>OZ010711.1:14088990-14471130 GCA_963932345.1 Ophion ventricosus
TCTCTCTCTCTCTCTCTCTCTCTCTCTCTCTCTCTCTCTCTCTCTCTCTCTCTCTCTCTCTCTCTCTCTCTCTCTCTCTCTCTCTCTCTCTCTCTCTCTTTCTCTTCTCTCTCTCCTCTCTCTCTCTCTCTCTCTCTCCTCTCTCTCTCTCTCTCTCTCTCTCCTCTCTCTCTCTCTCGTCTCTCTCTCTCTCTCTCTCTCTCTCTCTCTCTATCAGATTATTATTTTGGTAATTAGATATTTGCTTTATTATTCATAATAATATACTTTCAACCTCCAAATTTTGCCCTTTCTCTCTCTACTTCTCTCTCGATCCCTCCCTCTCTCTCCTCTCCCTCCGTCCCTCTCTCTCGCTCTCTTTCTCTCTGACATTTTTATTTTCGCAATTACATCTACTCTTTATTATTGATAATGATATAATAATAACAATATTGTTAATCGTTTTTTTCACTGCTGTCTGTCCACCTTTCTCAAACGTCGTTACCATAGTTTACATCCTTGGATTTATTTCCGTTATTACTATTTCTCCATTAGTCAAATATTATTTATTCCTTCGTGCATTATGGGGTAACACCACCTCAGAATTTTCAAAAAAATTGTTTTTTTTTTATTGGCTTAAGAGATGCTTTGAACCATCTAGAATAAGGGAAAAAAGTTTGGTACTCGTAAAAAAAGTCCCGCACACGGGCCAGCCACTGCACCGTGGCAATGGCTGGCAACAAGACTTGGTGAAATTTTTTTTTATCATTTATTTGTAGCCTTAGACTTGTTCTAACTTACAATGAGTGACTAAATTATTGCTTGGGAGACTACAAGCAAAACAGCAACGAAAGTTTCAATGCTACTGTTTGGAGCTTGGCTCCAAAGGACCACTCTAGTAGCAAAAAAGTATTAAATGTAGCAACTGATATTGCTGGTGTGCAATATTAACGACCGTTCCTGACTAAATATCCTACGAATTATGAAAGTCTTGGAGATGGATATTGGCCTGCAAGCTTACAATGTTTGTCTCGAAACTGATGCTAGACAGATAAAACACGCTGAGCTGTCTTTGACGGATGCGGCAAAAGAAGCACGCACCAGCATAAAATCAACCAGGACAAAAATGAGGATGAATATTTGAACAGAGCAGGGCAGCTTTATGGCCCAGGGATAGCTGATCAATGGTATGAAATTTCAAACAGCTAAATTTTTCATTTTTTCACGTCTATAACACATCTCAAAACTTTAAATGGTTTTTCTCGGAACATCATTTTTTCAAACGGCACGCAGCATAACTCCAACAATTTTCATTCTATTCACTCCAAATTTTGAACACATGTGTAAAATAACATTCCGAAGAGAAACACTTACGGGATTTTCCATGAGTTAATTATAACATTATGTATTAAAATATGATTGTCCTTTTTTTTCTGTCGAAAATTGAATTTTTACCTTAAATACTTGCCAATTACACAAAAATTAATATTTTCAAATTCCCCTACGTATTCTCTCTAGCCATACTCATGTAAATTAATAGAATTTTTCAATTTTTTTATGTAGATTCAAATTTGTGTCAGTTATACTGCGTGCCGAAGAGCGTCTCAGATTCAATATGCCTCGTGAAAAGGGCTCCAGCGTTACCATATTATATAATTTTTTAATATAAATTTTTTTTTGTTCACTTGAAGATATGACTTATAACATCCTTGAATACTATTATCTTCCTTGCTTGTCCGTCCATCCGAAAAAAAAATCGCGAAAAATCGCTTAATTTTAGACGTTTACAGTGGTGTTACCCCTTAATGACTCAACGTTTAATCAAGCCGTAACAAGCCACATGAAATCTCTTGATCTCCCTTGTATGTCGTGGAGAAGAACGTTCCGGTAAAATGCCACCCTCGCAAACGTAAGAGACACGCTATTCTCACGTGTACGAGAGTGTTACGTACGCGTTGTCATCGTGCAGAAATAACGGAAATCTTGAGTGGCTTTTTTTTGTCTCTCGCTGGTTTATAGGACACCCGATCTTAATGATACCGGTCGGAAAATCGCTGGAAAATGGGATGGTGCAGAGGAGCTCGTCCTTTCCGAGAGCAACGAGCATCGATTCGAACGGGGGAAGGGACTAAGAAGGTACAGGGACTCAGAAGTCGATCTGCACCGGATATGGCGATAGTACATAATGGACAGATGTATACATCGAGAGAGAGAGAGAGAGAGAGAGAGAGAGAGAGAGAGAGAGAGAGAGAGAGAAAGAGAGAGAGAGAGAGAGAGAGAGAAAAGGAAGTACACGAGGTCGATGAATAGGGCGAGAAAATAGCTGATAAAAGGAGCGACGAGAATAATGACTCGCACCTGTTTCAACCCCTTTTTCGAGGTCGTTCTCTTCTACCCCCACCATATAAGTTCGTGTATCTCTCTCGGTCACACGTCGAACGATGCTTCGGCAAAACAAGGAGGTGGATCGTGAGTCACACCTATATACACCATATGCACATACCTGCCAACTGACACGCAGGCTATTTTGAGCAAAAGTGCATACAAGGTTTTCCATTTTCACGTTGATGAGAGTTGGAACCTTTTTTGGTTCGATTATTCAGCGGAATTTCTAAATTTGTAGGAAAAATCCCCCTTCTTATAAATAATTTATCACGAGACTTTGTTAACTAAAAATACAATTGTTTGTTCACAAAGGCTTGGTACGTTTGTGAAAAACAATATTTTTGAAACTCCTTACGTGTTTCTCCGGCTATTATCATGCGGATTATGAGAAACTTTGGTTCTTTGCTCCAGGTCAACATTTGCGGCACTTAATTATGCACAAGCCCCGGAGCACCAAGCGCAAAAAATACTCACGCTCGCAGAGCTCCAACGTCGCCACTTCGATTTTATTTTGAGACATGGGAAATAAAGTTTTTTTTTTCTTTCATTATTAATTCCGCTTTAAATTTTGTATAATTTTGATAAATTGTAAAAATGGCTTTTTTTACAAAATCTTTTTTTAAAGTTACACATATTTTTCGGGTCTCTGGTATAATATAATTTTTAGGGATTTTATTTTCAGTTGTTTCATACCCTTTGCGACATTGAAAATAGAGTTCATTCGATAAACTATCAACTTCGCTTTAAATTTTTTATAATTTTAATAGATTAGAAAAATCGCTTTTTTGCACAATCTTGTTTTAACCCTTGGTGGTCGCACATCCAAATTCAATCGCGGTGGTTACACTTGGGTCGACACTACGTGATCAGTTTTCAAAAAAGTATTGTGGCCAAACTATCCGTCCAAAGTGGTTAAAAAATTACGCAACATGCTTTGAACTTTCTAGATAATGTACGAAAAATGTATTTGTAAGAAATAAAATGGCGACATGTGAAAAAGAAATTCATAAAGAGGTGAAAACGCAAAAAAAGACGCTTTTTCGCTCAAAAAATCATAGTTGCGTGAAATTTCAATATTTTTACCTAAAATTTGGACGTGATACTCCTTAGATATGCTACTTTTGAGAAAAAATAGCATATCTAAGGAGCTATGTACTTCTTACGCGCACTATGCTACTAAGTAGCATAGTGCGCGTTCCAAAAAATGTATTTATTCCGACATATGAAGAGGGTACATTTTATGGCATAAGGATAATTCAAACTCCAGGTAAGATGGTGAATACAGTCCCATTCGAAGCCGGGAACTATTATATATTAGGTGTATGACTTAATTTTTACAGATTTTTCAGCAAATTTATTTAATATAAAAAAATAGAGAACAACGAACTTATTCTTGGAAATATCGTCCATCGTTTTCTATGACCTTGCGTCATCTCTCAGGTAACATACGAATGGCGTCGCGAAAGAAACTTGCAGGCTTCGAGACGGTAACCCGACTAGAAATTTTCATAGGGACAACCCTATACGGCATAAGGACCTTTTCAGGTGAACCCTAAATAGGGAATGCCTCTCAAGGTCCCGATAAAGATATTATTGGGACACCTCTGCGATGGGAAGTACCGATAACGTCCTTATCACGTTTTAACAGGGTTATCCCATCTGGGGTTTGGATAAGGCAATGATGTACGGTCCGAACAATGTTTATTTAGGGGTAACCACATGAGTCATAGGTGAACATATAAACCTTATAATTCGCAATAATAAATAGATATACAAATACATTTTTGATAGATACTGCAATAATAAGTGGATCTTATGAGATTTTTTTTTTCATTGTAGAACTTTTCTTATTTTTTTATTCGGAATTTTTTTCATTTTTATTCAGAACTTAATTTTTCATTTTATTTTGTTGTGCGGTATTTTGTTTTAAAAGTAAGCAATACCTTAAAATGTTATCTTACCTATCTGTGGATTGGAAGAGGTGGGGATGAAAACTTGAAACGGCATATATATAGAGGAAGAGAGAGAATCGGTATACGCATAAAATGTTGAGAGCCAGGCAAAGCAGAGAATTAACTCGATTACGAGTAAGAAAACATCGTGCCCTTCGCGGTTTATCAGCAAAAAACAATCGCGTATCAATTGAAACGTCTAATTGGGAGACTGAAGAACAGTCGAATGATGAAAGACCGGAAGATTTTGGGGCTAGGCACAGTGACAATGATTTTGAGGTTAGGCACAGTGACAGTGATTTTGAGGTTAGGCACAGTGACCATGAACAAACCGAAGAACAGCCAAGAGAGGAATTTAATCGTGTAGTAGTGGAAAACAGTGATGAAGATAACTTTTTCGACGATGATAATGTTGGGCATCATGAAGATGATAACGATGAAGAAGCAGCGAGTGAAAATGGAGAATTCGACACACTCGAAAACATAAAAAAATGGGCTCTGCGAACCCCAGCAATCCCCCACTCGCGCTTACAACTGTTGCACAATATTTTAAGAAAATAGGACTATCCGAATTTACTGAAGAGTGTAAAAACATTCCTAGGTACGAATAAAACGAACCGCGTCATCGAACAACTCGGCGTCGACGGAAGGGGTGAATTTGTATATTTTGGCATCAGAGAAAATCTTATAAAGTGCGTGAACACGACTTTACATGCACCAAATTTTTATAACGTTCTAAAAAATTCCCAACCCAAACCCATGCAACGCTACTGATTTCAGTGGGTTAATGGTAGGACCGATTAGGGTAGCCCGATAAGAACCCAACACAAAATTGGGTTTACCCGAGGCAAAACCTGACAGAACCCAAAGAAAACCCTAGGAGATTGTTACACACCCTATATGAACCTGATAGGGAAGCCCGATAATGACCCAACAAGGAATTGGGTTGACCCAGCAATGAATTGTACAAAAACCCAACGTCAATTTCTAGTCGGGAAAGTCATCGACGAATTTACCCACATCGTCCAGCGTTTTGAACTGTTTATCCACTAAGGCGTGCTGCATTGGCCAGAACAAATGATAGTCGGATGGGGCCAAGTCTGGTGAATATGCCGCGTGCGGGAGAACTTCCCATCCCACGTTCAAGAGGGTCTTCTGAGTCGCGCGAGCAACGTGAGGTCGAGCGTTGTCATGCAGCAGTATGACTTGCCTGCTTCTTTGCCCAGTACATAGCCTTTTCTAATCAAGTTCTTCGCTCAGTTTGTTCAATTGTCGGCTGTAGCGTTCCGCAGTCACCGTCTGACCAGTTTCCAGGAGTTCGTAATAAAGCACACCCTTCATGTCCTATCAAGGGCGCGGCTGGTCACTAAGATCGAAATCACCACTTTTAAAACGTTTGTACCAATAATTACACGTTTCACAAGACACAACGTCGGCACCAAGAACACTACAAATTGAGTCCCGTGCTTTAGAAGCATTTTTTCCTTGTTGGAATTCGTATAAAATGCAGTGCCGAATGCGCTGTTTATCAGTGGCAATCTTAAACTCTGCTATTCTGAGAGGTTATGTAACTCACGTAGACTTGTTCAGTGTTCTGTTCTGAGAGGTTATGTAACTCACGTAGACTTGTTCAGTGTTCTGAAACCTTGCGTCCGATCCTTTCAAAACCACAAAAGACCGCGAAAATATTTCTATTTTAAATATAATTTTAAGCTCGAAGAAAAAATCTGTAAAAATTAAGTCATTCACCTAATATTTACGCCAAAAATTGATCGACAGGACGATTATACCCAGGGTGACCACGAAGGGTTAACGTTCAATTTTTTTTGGGGCTCTGGGGTGGTTAATATAGCTTTTAAACCTTACGACCGCATATATATATATATATATATATATATATATATATTAATCGGTTGAGTTTACTGGCGAGATGATAAAATACTGCTCACAGTCGCGTGTGAAGAGGGCTCTGATGAGTTTTGTCCTTTCACACGAAGGGTGTTTTTTTGCAGCGGCTCATGAAGTCATATAAGTATAAACACGAAGGAATTGCAGTATGTACATACATACATATATATATATATATATATATGCAACGCTAGATTCATAGGAGAAGCTCTCGGACTCATACCTGGGCCATAACGCCTAGTCTTTATAGTTTATTATGCAAACACGCCCAGTATCGCAATCCCGTTCCGTTCATACGACCCTTCATCTCTCCCCAGAGTAAATATAATAAAGATTTATCGTCGTTGCTCTGCAAAGTTTTCGTAGGAGACATTAATCTCTCTCTCTCTCTCTCTCTCTCTCTCTCTCTCTCTCTCTCTCTCTCTCTCTCTCTCTCTCTCTCTCTCTCTCTCGCTTTCTTCCTCTGGGGAAGTTTGATAAATCTTGCAGTGCATCCTTGCTTCGTTGCAGTATGGCAAGAAAAGAAGAAAAAAAATTGAAAAAGTGATAAAACCCGCGCTTGGTTAGCGCGTAGTATGAGCCAAAGGGGAGCCAGAGTCTTTACTTGCACACGCATGCCATACGCCTTTTATAGTTTATGCGTTGTCCGTGTATGCGTATACAGAGATCGTCTAGAGGAATATCCGAGAATGATTTTTTTTTCCTTCGATACCCCTCCCTAAGATCCGTCTCTCGGCCATTTGTCTCAAGGATCCCTTTTATCCTCCGAACCTCGTTCTCTCGTTCTCTCTTACATCTCCTCTGGAGTGCCCTACGAGTCTCTGCTTAGAGGCGCGTACGTGAGCTTAGAATAGTTTCGCACCAGGCGGCTCCACACGACTTCGATGGGCCTTCTTCTTCATCCTGTGTATGGTCTTTTGAATCCAACATAAAGGATCTTTTCATTGCAAGTTCGTCCGCCCGTGTATTCTGGAAGTGATGTGCGCACGCGGTCAGCAACGCGGGCGATGCCTTCGTGCGCTCGACGGATCGTAGGGTGAATATGGACCACCCGCGTTTCTTAGAACTTAGGGTCTAGGGACTTGCGTGCGGGTGGGCGCCTTACAGGTTGTGTTCGTATCAGTGCTGGAGAAATAAGATATCATGGATAAGATTCACAGGGTTTTGTCATTGTCCGCAAAAAAGTTTCAGCGATGTAATGGTCACGTATGTGTTTGTACTGTCAGATGTCCTGGAGATTTTTCTGAGGCTCGTACTTTTCATTATTGCCACGGAAAGAAATCTACGTTTTATCGAATGGCTAAGAAATGCTATCAAAGAGGTGGCAAAAGCGGGGCCGGGTTGAAATTCCGAATTTTGAATGATCAGAACGCTCAAAATTCCGAATTTAATAGCTAGTACTCAATACTTTGCAATATTTATAATTCCAAAACTTTGTAAACAGAATTATCATATAGCCGAAAATAATAGTACACTAAGGAATTAAATGACAATAATGATGGTAGCGATTGATAAAGTGTCAACAAGAAAACACAGCATATTAAACAAGTATCAACTTCCCATAAACAGAAAGACCCCAGTTCCGAAAAATTGTAGTGTTAGAAATTCGAGTTCCTGAATGGCGAAGGTTTGTACAGGGAAAAGTTCCGAAAATAAGAATATCGATAAGAATCATCGATAGCTAAACATCCTTACATTATATATTCACAATAAAACGTGAAGGATGATCAAAACTCTGAAAAAATTCTACCACGAAAGATCAAAACTCCGAAAGACCAAAACTCCGAAGATCTGAACACCGTCAAAATAAACGCGTTGGGCTAACTTGCTATCTGCTTTATGTGTGAGTTTTCGGATTTTTTGACGTTCTTTATCGGAATCTTATATTATCTAAACTTCAGTTTTCGCAAACTGGATGATCGAAGCTATGATTTCCGAAGTCCAAAACTTTCGTGAACCTGACGAATCTCTTATTAGCTTTTATTATATTTAAACTTTCTGCTATAGCTCGTTTTCTATAATAAAAGTTTCGAAATTTTGTGGCAAGTTTCGAGTTTTGTATGTCGTATTACTGGTCGTTCAAAGAAAGGGTTGATCTTCTTCATACTATTTCTGAAAATTATCTCGTATAAGAAATCATATGTGTATCCTTTTTCTATTGCTACTCGTACCGTTCTACATCATTTACAGTCAACTGTGTAGACTTTCGCTGGCATAATCTTTATGAAACTTTTAGTTTTGGAACATTAAAATTAGGAATTTTAAACCGTCGGAGCATTCAAATTTCGGAATTTCAACCCAGCACCGCAAAAGCTGCCACCTTAACAGGACGCGATAAAGATTTTCTGACCGATTGATAATTGAATGAAAATAGAGTGTCATTATCATCAACTGAAAATCGAAGGCACCGGTGTTTTTTTGGATTCTCCGCACCACATTATTTTCTCAAGTCATTTAGTGATTTAAGGCAGTAGTCTGGTCTAGAAATTTGACAAAATCGATTTTTTTTTTCATTTTATTATTCCTTAGACCTTTCTTAATAGGCTCGTGAAAACCGTTTATTGATATTTCAAAAATTAGCAGAGTAATAGAAATTATAAGCAAGCCGCGCGCTCAGGTAGCGCGGTCGAGAAGCAACTTTGAACGCGTTTATCTCAGAACTATGTTTTTCAAATCGGCGCCCACGATATCTCGATAACTAATTGACCGATCGAGCTCAAATTTTGCACATACCTTCGGTAGCCTCTTTCTGAGGACTGGTAGCAGAATTGAGTCGAACAATAATTTTGCCCACATTTTATAACTCGTCGAATACCCGAAAATGTATGAAATATCGTTAATCAAAGTTTAACAGGCCGCCATTTTGTAACAAATTTTTTTTAAGTACTCATTCTGCTACCAGTGCTCAGAATACTCATACAGATTGAGAATATATATTTTTTTTTTCAGATGCATACAACATCACCCAGAGTGGGCGCCGATTGAGGCGGTTTTCGGCGGACCATGTTGTAAAAAAATTAAAAACTACATGAAAATATTTAAAATAATTTTTTTTTTAATGTAGATACATTCTTAAATGAACAATAAATACATATGTAAAATTTCATCAAGACAACTTCAACGGTTTAAAAGTTATTCCAACCCAAAAATGACGTCAAAAATCTCGCTCTAGACCAGACTACTGCCTTAAGTACGCGGGACACACACTGAAGAATTTCCACGATACGGACAAGTCCACTCGCAATTCATGTCGCTGAAGGATATGATATCGCAACCTGTCTATATTTGCACCAACTCCCGTGCTTCTCCATAGACACGCTAGTCACGATGATTTTTTTTTATCGATGCACGATTCCAAATAAACCCAAACAGGAATAGGGGAAGGTGGGGCACAGTGTGTCACTTTTTTCTATAGAATTTTTACTTTTACCAAAGTAGTCTGATTTAAAAAAAGGCCATAATCGGTTTTTTAGACCACATGCGTTTTCTCGGAGTTTTGTAGCTTGTAGTCCGAAATTTTGTCCCCACCTATCTGACACATTGTAACCCATTATTTTAGGATTTTTTTTTCCAAATAATATGGTAGCTTTATTGTACGGCGTACAATAAAGCTACCATATTTTTTGTAAAAAAATAAAAATCCTAAAATAATGGGTTCGAAAAAAATTTGCGGATTGGCTCATTGTGCCCCACGGGTGGGGTACAATGTGTCAGATAGGTGGGTACAAAATTTCGGACTGCAAGCTACAAAACTCCGAGAAATCGCATGTGGTTGACAGTTGCCCGTGACACATTGCGCTTCTTCGGAGCATCGTCACTTCTTTGTTTCCTCATTGGGAGTCGTCTCATTTTGCCCCACCACTCGGTGACACATTGTACCCCACTAGTGAAATATTTGATCATCGATGAAAATAACTGTTAATTAAACTACGAATGGAAAAACAGAAGTCAGTGAATGCATTATAAATAATAAAACTATCGATTAGGACCGAAAACCGGAGCCGCTACCGAAAATATCGTTATATTTTACGTTTCCCCGGCGAGCGAAATATTTTTTTTTCCAAGCTTCAAATCAATTCATAATTTTCAATAATCCTTTGTGCGCTGCTATCGACTTTCTTTTAAGCTTGACGAAACCTAATATAAATCGCGGTCCAACACATATAATTTCGGGATTTACGAGTTACGAACCTCCGAGAAACCGCATGTGGCTCACTGTGTCCCGTGACACATTGTGCCCCACTCTCCCCTACTGCTCCATATTCGCATCAACTTCCATGCTTCCTTATAGACACGAAAGTCATGATGACTTTTTTTATCGATGCACAAATTCCAACAAACCTAAATAGAAATAGCGGCCCATATTCCCACCAACTCCGACGCTTCTCCATAGATACGACAGTCACGATGATTTTTTTTAAGGCCGGATCCTGAATTAGAAGGTCAAAAAAATCGATTTTTTTTTATTGTTTCAATCTATTCCTGATGTATCTAAGAATGTCTAGACAAAGTTTTATAGCCCAATTCGAAATATTTCCAAAGATACAGCACTGAACGTAGTGGAGTGTCGAGCAGGTATACGGGCGCTCGGGCAGTTAGGGCGCCCGTTTTCTCGAGTTTTCGTTTTTACGATTTTTCTAATTTGGCGTATCTGATTACAAAAAAACTAGGAGTCCAATCGAAACAAACCAAAGCTTGTTCGCTTCAGTATCGTTTTCTTTTCTATTTGAACTAAAAACATTGTCGAAAAAAAAATTCTTAACAATTTTTTTAGCAAGTTGAAATAATTTTTTTTTTTCACAAAAAGCACATTTTCTACTTCAAACCCGAAAAAACATTAAAATTTCAAAAATTTTTTCATTTTTTTTAGTTCACATAGAAGAAAAATATGTTATAATTAAAATGGTTTTTGGTTTTTTTGTTTCAGATGAAAATTACGAGCTCCATTTGTCACGCCGCATGGAAACAGCAGTGGCACGAATGTGCATAAGAATCGGTTGCCTGTTGATATTTTTCTTTAAAAAAATTGTTTTCTTATGTTCAGACATGTAATAAAATAATCTGAAAATTTCGCTAAACTTGCTTTTTTTTTTACCCGAAAAAAATTCCTCAAAATATCGATTTTTCGAACCGGCTAATTCAGGATCCCGCCTTAATAGATGTACGAACCTCAACAAACTCAAACAGAAATAGCCGCCCATATTCGCACCAACTCCCACGCTTCTTTATAGACGCGACCGTTACGGTGACTTTTTTAAAATCGATGTCCCAACCCAAACGACACCACACTGATGTATCGGTTCATATTCACACCAGTTTTCTTGCTTCTCCATGGACACGAAAGTCACGATGATTTTTTTTTTTGGATCGGTGTACGAACAAAAAAAAATCGTATGAGATCCAACCCTCTGGCGAAAAATTCCGACTCGCTCTACGAGAATCTGCACACGCAAACCGCGATTATTGCTCGGGAAGAGCCCGGAATATCGTGGACCAATATTCACCGCACAGATCGTTTATTTCGAGCAGCAAATCTTCTAGCCCTGTTATTACAGCCGTGCAGCCTGATTACAGCTTCGCTCTCTTTCTCGACGCTCGCTGGCGAGTCCCACATCTCGACGCAAGGCTTCGAAAATCCTTTCGACTTCTCATCCCCAATCTTCTTTTTCATCCCCCTCCTTGCTCCTCCCTTACGTTCGACGATTAGATTTTGTATTCCGGTGTACCGCGAAATTTAGTACGATTGGCTTTCGGACGAAGGGATCAGCCTCGAATCCGGAACTGCAGGAGAGCTGTTCTTTCTTTTTTCTTCTTTGCAATGGGTAGAAAAAAAATTGCGTATATTTCGGTACTCGTAAAAATTGATTACCGTGAATCTTGAGGCGAAAAATGGCTCGTTTTTTTTTTTTACGCAGACATGCTTTGAATCATTTAACACGTGAGCCTGTAATTTTTTACGTTTTGCGTCGAAGATCACGGGACTCCGTGCCGCTCATCGAGAAAATAACCGGCACCGGATGTTTCATTTTAATTCACGAGCAGATTATGTACACCGGGAGAAATAATTTTTTTTTAAGATCAACTGAATGTGGTACATTTGACGTAATCGTGTGAAGCAACTGTATTTTTTTGTACTGAAATATTTATGAGAATTGGAGAAATGGTTCTACTCGAAGTATACGTGTCATTTTGGATAAACTTTTTATTGAGGATTAACTGCGTAGAAATATTTTATTCAAGTCAAATAACTATTCAGGAGCATATTTATTCTCGACTAAATGTGATCGTATTATAAATAACCCGACCCTCCTCATTTTTTTTTAATCCAGCTACTAATATAAATTTGTAATCGTCTTGTCGGATTTGCCATTTGATCGTAACGACGTCCAGGATTTTGAGTAAAAAGATAGAAATCAAAAATATTTGTTGACGGATGAATAAGCTGAATGAATATAAGGGAACATAAGGGAATATAAGGGAATGAAATAAGCCGAATGAATAGGGGATGAATAAGCTTATTATACTTGAATACAATGCTATGTCGTACTTGAATACAATGCCGATCAAAAGGAATATAATATTTATTGAATGAATATATAATTTTAACGGGATCATTGATAATTAATATAATTAATTTTCTTCAGGGATTTGCATAAACTTCGGACGTCAAACATACGTTTTTTCTATTGCATAGTACCCAGCTTACAGTCTTAACTTTGATTTGCAACAAAGATTTTCCAAAAATTCCAGAAATTGGCCGAGTTATGGCAATTTGGTTATACAGGGTGTCCGATGGCAGATTTCAAACTTTAAAAATTTGTAAAAAAAATGAATAAACAAAGTAATTAAAAAATATTTATTAAAATGAAAAGAAATCAAATGCGGATTTCAATTTTTGATATCTCTCGGAGTTGACCGTCACCGTCTGGCCACGATTATTTTCAAAAAAATAGGGCCCGATGATTCCGTTCCCCGAAATAGCGCACCAAACAGTGACCTTTTCAATATGCAGTGGCTGCTCATGCACTTCTCTTGGATTTTGGAGACTCCAGTAACGAAAATTTTGCTTGTTGACATAACCTCCAAGATGGAAATGTGCTTCGTGGCTATGAAAAATGTTTCTTAGTCGTGTCTCGGTGGAAAAAGTCTCCAGCATCTTTTGAGCATAAGTTATTCTTGTTGGGTAGTCACTGTCGTTCAATTTTTGAATTATTTGGATTTTATACGGATGAAATTTTATTTTTTTCTTCATAATTTCACGCAGTGTCGATTTTGGAATACCCAAAACAGACGAACGCACTCTCAATGACATTCGTAAATTTTCTAAAACAGAATCACTCACACGTTGGATGTTTTCCGGAGTTGATACAGAGGCTGCTTGATTTTGGTGATGCCTGTTTACAGCCGACCCTGAAGCTCTAAATCTTGCTACCCAACTTTGGATCAAATTTATCGATGGCGCGTCACTTATTCGGCGAATGTTGTAGCGGTTACAGAATTTACGCCGTGCCAAAGTAAGCGAAAAACGATTAGTTAAATATACCTCCACAGCGAAAGCACGTTACCCTTCAGAACAACGCTCCATGGCGACGAAAAAATCTGCAACGCACGCAACCTCATCTACCCGCCCCGCACTCCTCTTGCACCGCGCGTTTTAAAGTTATGATCATTTATAGTTTGAAATCTGCCATCGGACACCCTGTATGTTTAAAGTTGTTTTTTTTTGTCGGAAATCGATTTGTTTTTTCTACAGCTTGCGATTTTGGTAATTGAATTTAAAAAAAAAGTATGCGGTCATAAGAAGTCGATCAACTTTTGGCGTATATATATAATAGTTCCCGGCATCGAATGGGACTGTATTCACCATCTTACCTGGAGTTTGAAGAATCCTCATACCATAAAATCGACCGTCTTCGCATGTCCGAATAAATACCTCTTTAGGAACGCGCACTATGCTACTATTCTTTGCCAAAAGTAGCATATCTAAGGAGTATCACGTTCAAATTTTAGGTAAAAATGTTGAAAATTCACGGAAATATGATTTTTGAGCGTAAAAGTGTCTTTTTTGCGTTTTCACCTCTTTATTATTTATTTTTAACATGTCGCCATTTTATTTCTTATAAATATATTTTTTGATACATTATCTAGAAAGTTGAAAGTATGTTCCGAAATTTTTTGAACCCCTGCGGACGGATAGTTTGGTCACAATACTTTTTTTGAACGCTGACTGGGTAGAATCGACCCAGTGTGACCACCGTGATTGAATTTGGAAATGTAGCCATGAAGGGTTAAAAGTATATTTTTAATTTTTCATTTCAAAAGACCCTGATTGCCAGTACCACGTACACCGATTGGCCATGCAACAACGGTGGCACTTTCTTTAAATAATAACTTGAATGTTCATTAACATTTTAAATAAAAACAAAGTCCATCTTGACAAGACTATGTATTGGTTGTGTGTAAAATTCCGATCTCGTCATCCCTCTCATCAGATAAAAATATTGAAAATCGACCTATTTTTTGTGCCCCGAACTTCCGCAGATCCGTTAAAGTCAGTTGGAATCGAGACATTTATTTAATTAAACCAAATACATCGTGTCATTGAATAAAAAAAAAGTCCCGTAGGCCCAAATTCAAACAAAATTTTACTCCATACAAACGAATAATTGCTCAACCATAGGAATGTTACTTTACCAACACAGTTTTATGTCTCACTTTCTTACATTTTTCTCAACTCTCGATCGGAGCTTAATATTAACCCTTGATATTCTCGCACAGCATCAACGTAAATTACAAACATTTTTTCTATCAACTCATAATCCAGGCCTCCATATTATTTTGCAATTTCGTATCTTCGCGCAAAGCGAGTTTGTTAAATGGCGTTTTTTTTTTTCGACCGTTTCATATTTTCGTCCACATAGTGCTGAAGCGCGAATATTATATATTAAAGACTAATATCGCAATCATCTCGGAAAGATGCAAGTTCGCGTAATACTAAACGACGCGAGATTGGAGTGCTCATCTCTTATAGTGGCGTGACGAACACGCGCCCACTTCGTCGCGGAATCTCTCGAGTACACAATTTGCGGCCAAGAACGCTATACTCTTCGGGCACACCGGTCGTGCATTATAATATGGCGTATACGTGATCGAGACGCATGAACCGTAACGAATTTATCGACAATTTGTTGTATCTTGAACTTGAGATCGAAGAACCTTACGGGCACGGGATATATACAGGGTGGACCATTTAACGTGATCACCCCAAATAACTCCGTTGCCTTTAGAGTGACGAAACAAATGTCAAGAGGTAATTTGATTGATTTTGAAAGGCTCATACAATGGTGGAAAAATTGATTTTTGTCGAGGTCATAGTTTTTGCGTTCTCAAGGTCATTAATGGTTTTTCAAATGGGAACATGTTTATTTTATTAAGACTTTGTAGCTGATATTCAGAGGAATCCAACAACCTATGATATCATGACCTTGAAATGATTTATTACCAAAATACACGTGTAAAAACGGGAAATCGTAATGGTATTGACAATAAGAATATCCGAATAATGTAATTGAATTTTTTTGTGCAGAAAATTTATTGTAACAAATGTTCGACGTGATGGCCATTAACCTCGACACATTTTTTAAGACGTCGGATGAATGATTCTCTTGACCTTTGAATAGTTTCTGGTGTGATAGCGGCGCAGGTTATCCAACGGATACAATAACCCGAGTAGAAATTTGTTCAGGGTGAAATCCGGACCGGATCAGGCTGCCACAATAGCAAATCCGGGCCGGATCAGGCAAATTTAGTCCGGCCCTGATCAGGGATGTAACGCTTTTGCAAATTCAGGTCCGGATCAGGCACCTTATCAGGCTCTGATCAGGCGCTTTATCAGGCCCGGATCAGGCACCTTACCAGGCTCGGATTAGGCACTATATCTGGCTCGGATCAAGCAACTTATCTGGCCCGGATCAGGTGCCTCATCCAGCCTGAGACATGCGTGTCATCTGGCTCAATCATTTGATTAATTTTTTGTTTAAAAATAGATCAACATTTATTAAATTATTATCGCAGTTACACGTTATCAAGTTTACTAACGTTATTAAAAATATGAAACATATGAAAACATTTTTTTAAAGTTTAAGTTTTTATTTTACTTGACTTGATCGTTTAGTTTTTGTTCTGGTTTTGGCGATGACCGTCCCAATCTTTCCGGCCCAATCTGTCCGGCGCAAATCATGCGTGCCTGATCAGGGCGCCTTATTGATCCCTGCTCAGGCCCCTGTCTGGCGCAAATCAGGCGTGCCTGATCAGGGCGCCTTATTGATACCTGATAAGGCTTCTATCCGGCGCAAATCAGGCGTGCCTGATCAGGGCGCCTTATTGATCCCTGCTCAGGCCCCTGTCTGGCTCAAATCAGGCGTACTTGATCAGGGCGCCTTATTGATCCCTGATCCGGCCCTGATGGATCCTCAGGCAGCCTGATTAGATTTCTGCTCGGGAATGTCAATAGTCGAAGATGTTTCTGATGTTTGTAAATACTGGCATTGTAACGTAGTAAAACTGTAGTAGAGTGAAGAATGTTTACCATCTACCAATATTAGAATCAGTAGACAAGTGTATCCATCGAAAGTAAAATGTAATAACCGTATCGAAGATGGTATTGTATAGTCAAGCGAACATGCGAGAACGAATTACAAGAGCCTTCGCGGCTATCACACCAGAAACTATTCGAAGGTCAAGAGAATCATTCATCCGACGTCTTCAAAAATGTGTCGAGGTTAATGGCCATCACTTTGAACATTTGTTACAATATATTTTCTGCACAAAAAATTCAATTACATTATTCGGATATTCTTATTGTCAATACCATCACGATTTCCCGTTTTCACACGTGTATTTTGGTGAAAAATCATTTCAAGGTCATGATATCATAGGTCGTTGGATTCGTCTGAATATCAGCTACAATGTCTTAATAAAAAAAAACATGTTCCCATGTGAAAAACCATTGATGACCTTGAGAACGCAAAAACCATGACCTTGACAAAAATGAATTTTTCACCACTGTATCAGCCCTTCGAAATCAATCAAATTACCTCCTGACAGTTTTTTCGTCACTCAAAAGGCAACGAAGATATTTGGGGTGATCACGTTAAGTGGTCCACCCTGTATACAGGGTGGCCCGAAAAGTGATGTCCAAAAAGAAAATCTAGATGCCTCGTATCAATACCTATCCAAATGTTTTTTTTTCGATTTTTCCTGTAGCGTAGGTTTTTATTTATTTTTATCTTTTGTGTATGTACTTTTCTCTTGAAAGTTTTTAAAAGCATTTATGGAGTCATTGAGACTAGTATTGGGTCTATGCATAATTCCCAGTGCTGGGCGTTAATCAATTAAATTTTCAATCAGTTCATTAATTGACTAAAAAGTAATTGCAATTAACATTAAGTGCAATTAACTATTAATTGCACGTTGCAATAAATTAATTTGGATTAATCTATGTTAATTGCAATTCGCAATTGAAACAATTGCAATTAAATTTTTCAATTGTTCTAAGAACCAATTAAAACTAACAATTAACCTATTTAACTTTACAGATATCAGATACGACGTGTTTGTTTAGGTTTTGTAGGCTTACGCAGCGCCCTGAACAGTTTTAATTGTTAGTTCTTAATCAAATATACCAAAAAGATTGAAAATTGATTAGTTTCTAATTGTGGAAAGTCATGATTAACAATTGATTAATTGTTAATTGCTACTACAGCAATTAACAATTAATTGTTAACCGTGAGTTTTCACAATTACAATAAATTAATTGTTAATTGTTATAGTCGTGGTTAACAATTAATTAATTGTTAATCTTCAGTTACTATGGGAATTAAATTTTGTTCAACACTGATAAATCCGTAGCGGAATTCCGATAGATGTCGCTCGCAGTTGTTTCTACGTTCGCACATGCGTCAATGTGTATGAAGTGTCGTTTATTAAGTGAAAGCTGAAACTTGTGCCGACATTTAAAAAGCCTGTGACATACGTCACGGATCTCCATTGAGATCCGTGACGTATAGGAAGTTTAATTATATTTTGAACATGGAAGGAAAAAACGTCTATTTTCGATGCATTTCGCTTTTTTTTTTATTTCCGAAAAGGCAAAAATGCGTCGCAAACTCACAAAAAGATATGCGCCGTGTACAAAGAGAATGCCGTAAGCGAAAGTGTGTGTCGGAAGTGGTTTGCAAAAGCTTGTGGTGGACATTCTGATCTCCAAGATGCTTCTCGCTTCGGTCGGCCAGTCATTACTGATGTCGATAAAATCAAGGCTTTCATCGACTCCGACGGGTATTCGACGATTACAGAGATCAGAAACAACCTCAACATTGACAAATTAACTGTTTCGAGACATTTACGGAAGCTTGGGGTGGCCAACAAGCTTGATGTTTGTGTGCCACACGGAATGAGTAAAAAGAATTTAATGGACCAAATTTGAGCTTGCGTTTTGCTAGCTCAAACGCCACCAAAACGAACCAATAGAAAGGGCGTAGTGATGTATTTCAGGGAGTCATTTATTTATTGCTTAACAGCGCACTTCATAATGATAACACAAGTCAAACAAATTGCGAGGAAAGTATTTACCGTGGATTGAGGTTACTTTGATTCGTGGGATTACTTTAATAAAACTTTGTTTTATTTTTCATTTCAAATTGCTAAGTTCCTGAAGGCGACCGAAAGTTTTTTTCTTACGGTTGGCAAGCCTGAATGCCTCTTTATGTCATCACTCAGACGCAGCACGAACGAATGGGTTTCGTTTTCGTTCAAGTGACCGTGAAAATATTTAAAAAAACGTAAGTAATGGCTTTAAACTATTCTTTATGCTCGAATAACTTAAAAAATAACAAGTTGAGTGTTGCAATGGCATGCTTTTCGTAAAAATCACCTTGTCAAATGTTTATTAAACTACATCATTATGCTTTGTTGTGTAGCATATCCTCAAATACATCTTTATGGGCGGCAGTTGTTTCGTTGGGGTGTCTTTGATCACTACGACGGGGTAACATTGATCATTGATCAATTTCACCCCAAGTATTATCTTTATTGCTAGTCTCGGAGTATTCTCAGTATTTTCAGTCTCGGCAAAAAAAACCTACAAGTACGTTTGCCATATAATGGAATTAGACCCTTCACTAGTGGAAGGTTTCAAATCAGTTGGAAGTAAAACAAGATTCAAGAGAATTAGGAGATACATCTGAAATCGATAACATTGATATAGTATTATTCTTGCCGAAACCTATCGATAAAAATGATTATGTTCAATTCCCATTTGATATTAATATTGCAGAATTATAGGTTAAGAAATGTTCCTCATTAACAATTTGATCTCTTTTTGTGACTTCGATTACCTATGTAGACAAAAGTATCTTACCTACCTTACAACTTGTTTTTTCTAGTTTTTTTATGTTTCGAAGTTTATGGATGTGGTACCGCATAAATAATTATAAAATAGCAGTTGTTTATCAATAAAGTTGATTTTTTAAAGTAAAGTTGTAATACTTGTTCGATCAAAGTAACCCCAAAACAATAAAAATCGTTGTAACTTTCGATCCCGTTGATCGTTTTTTTCTTCTTTAGGAAAAATGCCCCTTCGTCTTCTTCTTTTATTTTACCGGTATCAAAGTAACCCCACTCTCAGTATAACTTTGTTCACGACTAATTGTTTTTTTTTCTTGTGTATTTTTAAATATTTTAAATTGTAATTGGGAAGATGAAAAGACGAATAAAAATTGATGTTCTCTTTTTAAACAATTTTTGTTTTATCCAAGGTACACAAACGAGAAAAATAAAAAAGCTTTTTCCTCGAAAAGTAAAAAAAGATCGTAGACTATATATACATGGGAGCGTTCCGAGTAGGTATTGATACGAGGCATCTTGATGTTCCTCCTGGGCGTGACTTTTCGGGCCATCCTGTATATGTATGCCCTCCTATTCGAAATCAGAGTAATTCGTCGCTTCGTATTCATCCCGCACGTCACGTAATTGCTAGAATTCGTATTGCGGATGGATTTTATCGAATTGTCCAGGAAGTATTTAAAATATACACAAAGGAAAAAAAACTTGGGTCAATGAAATTGTTAATATCATATTGGCCGTGGAAAACAATATTTATATTGAACACTAAATTATTCGATAATTTTAAGAATTCATTGATACGATGGATTAAAAAATTTCAAAAATAATTTTATATTCCATTTTTTTGGATAAATAAATCGTTGGCATTGCCCAATGACGAATTTAGCCAAACCGAGTCATTTTTTTCCGCGTATGCCGCATGACTTTGACCAGAATAAATCAAACCGAATTAACATAAAAAACTTGCCACTTGCAATCAATATGTAAATGCCCAATTTAATTTTTTTCTTCCAGTAAATTATTGAACAATGATTATTTTTTGAGGGATGATAATGATCAAGGCGATAGCGGGGAACGAGAGAAATGTCGATAATGTGCGTCGAAAATGTCCAAGCGTGCGCGCGAGTACCCCTGGGAGATTAATTAAGCCCTTAATTGGATTCTATAATTAACTGCTAAGCTAGTTGCCACGACGCAGGCGCGATAATACATGTCGTGGTTTCATACGCGTAATGTTGCAACATTTATAACTTTCATTAATTAGAGATTAATTCTATATATATATATATATATATATATATATATATTTATAGAATATTAGATTTTCAGGGTCCGGTAGAGTTCTGATGCAAATTCACTTCCGCCACTGTGAATCAACGCTTGGGCGATTTAATTAATCCGGAAAATTATCCGAGGCGGGCGAATATTGTCTCGGTTGTGGCGAATCAAATGTGGCTACAAATAACAGCGCTTTGTTCTCGCGAAGCTCAAGCATGAGAATTAACAAATAGTTCATAAATCAAAATACATTGTTGAAAAAGTTTATTTAATTTAACTAGGATCTTATTGAGTGAAATCATTTTTCTTTCTACAATTATATGTCTTTTTAATACATTTTCTTATTTGTTTCAAGCATTCCTTGATGTTGACAATTCAATAAATACGTATTTGATCAAAATATTGGGTGAAGTAAAAAGTTCTGAGCGTTTTCCGCTAGATGTCTTTAGTGAGCCATATCTCACGATGTATACATCGCAGGGGGGTCATACTATACGGCGATTTAAAGGTGACATTACGCTTCAAAAAAAGTTCTTTGACAGTTTTGTGTTTGGTGAAGCCAGTTGTGTGTTACAGCGTTCCAAAATCACGGTAAAAAAAGAGAAAATTCTATACATTCTTCAGTACCACTACGACCAAGGTGAAAAGGCGGAGCAGGCGGCCAAAAAAATTTGTGCTGTTTATGGACCCAATACAGTATGGAATGCAACAGCAAAGCGGTGGTTCCAACGGTTCCGTTCTGGTCATATGGACGTCGAAGATGAGGCACGCTCCGGTAGGCCAATCGTCGAAAATGTCGATAAAATCATGGAAATCGTCGAGTCGGACCGGCATGTGAGCACTTATTACATTGCCCAGGAACTGAAGATTAGCCAGAAAACCGTTTGGAACTATTTGCATAAGGCTGGTCTCAAGAAAAAGCTCGATGTATGGGTGCCACACGAATTGACGCAAAAGAACCTTGGACCGAATTGATGCCTGCGATTCTTTGCTGAAACGTAACGAAATCGACCCATTTTTTAAGCGGATGGTGACTGGCGATGAAAAATGGATCACATACGAAAACAATAGCCGAAAAAGTTCGTGGTCCAATCGAGGTGAGCCGGCCGAAACGATCGCCAAGCCCGGATTAGCGGCCAAAAAGGGTTTGCTGTGTGTTTGGTGGGATTGGAAGGGAATCATCCACTATGAGCTGCTCCCATCGGGCCAAACACTCAATTCGGACCTCTACTGTCAACAACTGACCAGATTGAAGCAGGCGATCGACCAGAAGGGGCCAGAATTGGCCAATAGGAAGGGTGTTGTGTTCCATCAAGCAACGCCAGGCCGCACGCTTCTTTACCGACGCGTCAGAAGCTCCGAGAGCTTGGATGGGAGGTTCTATCGCACCCGCCGTATAATCCAGACCTGGCACCAAGCGATTATCACCTTTTCAAGCATTTGCAAAATTTTCTTGATGGTACAAAACTGGCCTCAAGAGAGGCTTGTGAAAATGAGCTGGTCAAGTTTTTTACTAATACGGACGACAACTTCTTCAATCGCGGAATTATGAAATTGCCTTCAAAATAGACAAAAGTTATCGAACAAAACGGTGCATATTTGATCTAAATCGGATAATCCTAACTATGTTAATTCCATCGCCGAAGAAAAGCGAAAAAACGCTCAGAACTTTTTACTTCATCTAATATATGTATATATATATATACACACGCGTCCCGATCTTGTGGCGATCGATCAGGGTTAATGGTTGTCTGGGTCGCCTCGAGGCGTGCTTCGATTACCGCGGACAAAAAAAAGAGCTGTAGAAAGGATCGCGAACCGACTTTTTATCACGTAATACATATACATGCGTGTATATATATATATATAGAAATATAGTTAAGAAAACATAAAGAAGTGAATTAAATCACGAACTGTGCTAAAACGTGCCCTTGTGAGAAAACATGCACGCGAGCATTCGCAATCTCCTTTCTGTGGAATCTCCGCGTGTTTGGAAAAGTTCTGTCGCGCGCGTTGCACGCACGCACGCGAGTCTGATGTACTTGAAATACATCGCAAAAAGTAATAAAAGAAAAAAATGTCTCCATACAGGTAAAGGAAGAGGTAAAAAAGAATCTTTATGTAGGTAAAGCAAAAAGTAAAAAAAATAAGAATCTTCATATAAATAGAAAAAAAAACAACAAAGAAAAAAGAGAATCCTTATATAGGTAAAGCAAAAAGTAAAAAAAGGTATCCTTATAGAGTTGAAGCAAAAAGTAAAAAAAGGCAACGTTTGTATAGGTAAACCAAAAAATTAAACAATGAAGAATCGTTGTATAGGTAAAGCAAAAATAAAATAAAAGTTAAAAAAAAAGCATCTTTATATGGGTCGAGCAAAAAGTAAAAAAAAAAGAAGAATAAAGGTTGAGCAAAAAGTAAAAAAAAAAAGATTCTTTATATCGGTAAAGTTGAGTATATTCCATCCTCCTCGCATGTACAAATTTTGTATGTAGAATCGTAGCAGCTTATTGTGGCTCAGGCAGGCGTTGCGAGACTGCTACGTTAATGAAATTGTTACTGTAAATATTTTTTTGCGTTTATTATTTTTTTTTTGCGTATAAAGTATGTGTTCCAAGATTGAGGACACGTTATTGATATTTCCTTGGGGATATTCGTGTTCTTTGTTCCGTTCGGAACATCAACGCGATTGTGCGTTCTGTCAGAGAAACGCCCTCGAGTTGCTGAGGCTCAATGGAATCGAAGCACTCGGGGCGATCGGTAGTTGTGGGAAGCACTTTGAATGGGAAAAAGGAAACGCGGATTGCGAAAGAAAACTGAACAATCGTGCATAACAAATGAGCACACATTGTTTCTTTATC
Organism: Ophion ventricosus; assembly: GCA_963932345.1. Classification (NCBI taxonomy): domain Eukaryota; kingdom Metazoa; phylum Arthropoda; class Insecta; order Hymenoptera; family Ichneumonidae; genus Ophion; species Ophion ventricosus. Next base: position 14,112,755 of record OZ010711.1, read on the forward strand.
GGTTAAGGGATCTGCATAAGCTTATAAGTTTTTAATATAATTTTTTATTGTATAGTTTTATGGCCATGGGTTTTTATGTTTAAATTGCAACAAAGATTTTGTAAAAATTCCAAAAATTGACCGAGTTATGACGATTTTTTTGAAGGGTAAGATCGCCCACGGCGCTACGGCGAAACGCCTCGTTGCTATTTTGCCTTTTTTTCTGCGTTTTTCTCAAAATTATGGTTTTTCAAACGGTGTACGTCGTATATCTCAAAATCTATTTGTTCGATTCACGTGAAATTCGGACAGAGCATTTGCTAATAACAAATTATTAAAGTTGTTTTTTCGTTTAAAGATCAACCTTTTTTTTCCTTTTTAAAATAAAAAAAAAATCAAAGTCTGCAAGACTCAGGATTGATTGCATGTAAAATTATGACTTCCTTATCCGCACGCTCTAATCAGATACAGCTAGTTTTTGGCTAATTATCCTGAGATCCTAAAATTCATTTAAGTTGGAGCGTGAACAAATAATCATCCCACACCCGTCCACATCCGGATACTTTTTGTATTACGTCATTCTTTAACGATTTAGAATATTCCCGACGATATTGATATCGCGCAAAAAAAAAAGTCTTCATCAAAACAGAATTTCCTGTATGGGAAAGGGATAATTACTCGACACCGGGTCAAGAAATTTTTCTCTTACCATGAAAGGCTCTATATATAAATGCACAGTGTAAATACGCTTTCAGACCGCGTCCGACCCTCGCGTGTCTGATCCTTTATGCATAACGGTGCATCGGCCTGGAACTTTGCCTATTATGTCACTATGCATACTGGAAGAAGGAAAAAAGTGAGGGGTGCAAGGCAAAAGGCTCTCATTCTACGCACTCGACTCTTGTATCCATATATATATATGATAATTCTGACACTTATGAAGAATTTTCAATTGGGTCATCAAATGATTTTTTTTTCATTGCAAAGATCATGTGCGTTTTTTAAAGCAAACTATTTTTCATTTTTTTCATTAAATAACAACGGTATAGCATTCTGAAATTTTTGTTCTGTTCGGCTCGGCAAAAACGCGCCGAGAGCATCCGAAGTTACCCGAGCGCTCTGTGACGTCACCGTTAGAAAGCCGGTATACGAACTACTCGTGTAATAAGAGTATTCTGTCAACGATGGCAACGACAAAATCGTATAAGGCTTGTTTCGTTCCTCTTTGTATAAATACGACGAAAAAGGCCCCTAATAGGTATTTCTGAATGTGCCACAAGACATAAAACGTCGAAATCTGTGGTTCGGTGCAACACGACGTGTCAACCCGAAATCATCGTCCACTTATTTTTTAAGTGAAGACCACTTTGATGTCAGTGTAAACGTGTTGTAACATAAACTGTATTGAAATATATATATTTTTTTTAATACGTCTTTCTCAAAATGCTTATAATACGTAGCGACGATAACTGACACAATTGATCAAGCATCTCCTAACCGAAAAATTTTCAGTTATCCACGATCGGTAAATTACTCGAATTTGCTTTCACAAATCCACTTTCACACATCGTTGCACGAAAATTAAACTAGTTTTCGACTTTTTCAAAATGCTCGAGATGTTTTCGTATGTAAAATGACACCAAATTTAACATTTATGTACACTTGCGTGTAAGCCTAGCTTATTCGTCGCGTTCGAACGATGACGTCACAAGCGCCAGCGCTGATAGCGTGGCATTTCGCGCCAACATCTAAAATTTGAATTATCGTGATATAAAGCAATTAATAATTATCTTTACAATTATTTCAAAGAAAAACTCTTTTAATATTCTGTTTAATTATTACAAAAGATCAATTCTAAATTAATAAATCGAACATTTTTTTTCAACAACTCAATTTTTCAGACTCTTCAAGGATCTCTTAGAATGAGCGAAATATCGACTTCTCCGCAGTTTGATTATTGCAAATATTTAAATCCCGCAGACATAAACATCGCAACATCCGAAAATTATTTTAACCAAAAAGGAAAAACGTGCTAAAATTTTTAATACGATGACACAAATCGTTAACAAAGAATGATGAAATTGTCATTATTATTGAAAGAAAAAAATTTTTTTGAAAAAGTCCGAAGAGTCATTCACAAAACATAGATATCTAAACTGGTATTCCGATAAGCTAACTTTAATAAAGACACGTTCGCGAATCGAGCACAGTGTGATATTAGGTTTGTGATAAGGCTGCTGGAACGAGAACGTCGTTGAGTCACGCGCGATAGTTTCTTGCTTTTTTTTTTTATCTTCGCAACCTTGACGCGAGAATTTCCACGGTAATTTTATTTCCCATTTTATTTCTCATCTGAATGGAAATTGAGATTATTCTCGGATGCGTATGATAATGCGAGGATGATATTGGGCGGAATGTTAAATTTAAACTTGCTCTTACTCTTCGTTGCTCCCTGCGGCTTCGTCAGCCTATAGACAATTATCTATTCACTATAGATCGATACTCGAACGTCTATATAAATTATTATACGAAGGTGCACCTGTACGAGTAATTTCGATGCACCGGTAATTTTACGAGGGCCGGAAAATCCCTTCCCGTTCCTCGATCATACGGCCGTTTAGTGCCAACCTTTCGTGTATTTAGATTTTTACGATACTGAAATAGTTCGCAACGGTAAATCTTTCACGCGGTCGCAGTATTGAGTTGCGCAACTATGCACGTGGATGAGAATGTATTACTTATTAATTTAATTGTAGCGTCTGCGGTGCGCTCCCCCGCCCTGGGACACGCAGCGTGTAATTAGACGGTGCGACTCTGCCGATCCGTTTTCTGTACTATGTTACCATTCTATGTACCTTCGACGATAATGAGAAGTTAGAGCTCGAATTAAGCCAGACTCCCACGAGAATGAGAGAGAGAGAGAGAGAGAGAGAGAGAGAGAGAGAGAGAGAGAGAGAGAGAGAGAGAGAGAGAGAGAGAAAGAGTCAGCGCACCTGCTGTGTTACTCTACGGAATTAAAAAGATTGTTCGATCGGCCACAATGAATTCTCAGTTCAAATGTAATTGGAATTTTATCGAATTAAATGAAATACGAGATACGAGTGAGGGGCCATAATAGCGAGGGTCGGAGAAAACAATTTTTTAGTTTTTAAATGGTACTTTCGGGTCGGAGAAAAGATCTATTTTTGCTAGGAATTTTTTACTGTCGAATATGAATAATGTGACGAAAAACTTTGGAGGCATTTTTACCGAAACAATTTTTCTCAAATCGATTTGCTGCTTATATATAGGAAATTTCATCCGATCTCCTTCAAATTTTCAAAGTATTTTTTAAATAAAAATTTCAGAAACGTAGAAATTTTGTTATTCTTTGAACATTTTTCTTGATATAAATAATTTATCACGATCTTTTTTCTGAGAATGAAACCTCAGTTTCGAGTGCTTGCCATATTCGTGAAAAACAATATTTTAAAAATGTTTTATTTATTATTCCAGCTATTATTATGTAGATTGTGTATTTTTTTCTTTCATGTTAAAAAAAACATGCTTCCAAGGCTCCTACGCTGCTAGTTTACGCGGATATATGTTTTTTTTTTTCATGGCTCCATATACTTTGAGACAAGTACAGTTAAGTTCTTCGAATACGTTTTCGATGTACTTTTTTTCAACCTCAAAAATTCTTAGTCATGTCTAATTTACTGAGATCGGAGCACCGTTACCCTAAGGAGCATCACCACAATAATTTCAACAAATCAAGAATATTTCTCGCGATTTATCTTACGAAAGAAATTTATTTTCAATTCCTGATTTGTTTTCAACGAGACTAGGCTGTCGATCTATGCAATTGAGAACTGCTGCACTTTTATATTTTTCAAACAGCACTCCTCATCCCAAAGATGAATTTTATATTTTTCAAACTGCATTTCTCATCTCGAAGATGAATTATATATTTTTCCAACAGCATTCCTCATACCAAAGGTAAATTTTATGTTTTTCAAACGGCATTCCTTGTCCCAAAGGTGAATTTTATATTTTTTAACCACCATTTCTCATCCCCAAAGTGAATTTTATATTTTTCAAAGTGCATTCCTCACCCCAAAGGTCAATTTTATATTTTTCGAGTAGTATTTTCTATCCCAAAAGTGAATTTAATATTTTTCCAATAACATTCCTCATTCCAAAGGTCAATTTTATATTTCTCGAACAGCACTCCTTATCGCAAAAGGTGAATTTTATATTTTTCAAACAGCATTCCTAACCCCAAAGGTGAGTTCTATATTTTTCCACCTGCATTCCTCATACCAAAGGTAAATTTTATAAATATTTAACTGCATTCGTCATCCCAAAGGTGAATTTTCTATTTTTCCAACAGAATTCCCCACCCCAAGGGTGAATTTTATATTTTTCAAACAGCATTCCGCATACTAAAGGTGAATATTATATTTTTCAAGTACCATTTCTCGTCCCAAAGGTGAATTTGATATTTTTCAAACAGTATTCCTCATCTCACAGGTGAATTATATATTTTTCAAGCAGCATTCCTAACCCCAAAGGAGAATTTTACATTTTTTAAACAGCGTTCCTCGCCCCGAAGGTCATTGAAAAAAAATTTATACAGCATTCCTCCTTCCAAAGACGAATTTGATATTTTTCAAACTTCATTCCCCATCCCAAAGGTGAATTTATTTAAGGTTTTTTAGTCCACGATTGAATCCAACAAGAATAAGAAAGCAAATCGTAATTTGCACTTTGGTGAAAAAAAAAAGAAACCAAGAAAACCAAGCGCAATTAAAATGCTCTCAAAGCAATTACAGTTTCATCGTATCGTATTTCTCTCTCTCTCTCTCTCTCTTTCTCGATGTTTCAATCGCTGCACTTAAGCCTGCTCTTGTAAAATTTTTACAGCCGTGCTCGCGGCTTGAGATGCGGAATTTAACGAGAGTCTTGTTCTCGAAGGAACGTGAGGTGAATTCATTTCTAAACAGGCAATATAGCCCCGAGAACTCCCTCCGGACAATCTCTAATAGCCGAAGAGTGTAATGTACGTTTCTTCGCTTGCGTACGTAGGTACGATATGCGAATATATGTGCATTTGCTAAAGCGAGAGAGAGGGAGAGAGAGAGAGAGAGAGAGGGGGGTGGATCCGACATTCCTGCCGACCCTAGGAAAAGCTCTTTTCGCGTCTCTGTGTGCGTAAAATAGCGCGTGCGAAAAGCCACGACGCCGCAACATCCCTCGTTCAAAACATAAGCGTGATGTTAAAAGAGAGAAGGAGAGACAAAAAGTGACACGTGTCCTGAATTTTTCTCTCAATCGCTCCTTGATGGAAGACTTTTTTTTACCGCGAGATCTCGTTCTCGCGTCAAACGACAATTAGTCGACGTCGCGAGATCAAAGGAGAGATCTATATACGGCAAGGAACCTCGGCATGCTGAAAGATCGAACCTGATAATTCACCTCACGTATCAAGTGCATTCGTGCCACGTAAAGAATTACATATAAAAATAAAGATATTCAATTTCATTAAAATGATTTTTTTTTTTTTCGAACGGGAACGTCTTTCTTAGGCTTTCGATATAGCTGCAACCAGTGTTGGCGATTCGCATTGGTAGAGGCGGTTTGTTTCCGTCAGATGATATTTCGTTCTCGGCCCATTGCACGTATGTCTGTTGTGCAATTAAATCAATTCGGTTCGATTGAACTCTTTGATTGATTGCATCTGACAGGGAAAAAATCGTATCTTGAATTCTAATATTTTGTTTTTCTGACAAATGTTTTGGAAGAAGTAGATGAGAATACAGTAGCATCAAGGAAAGATATGTCGGGGAGAGTGGGGCACAATGTGTCACGGGGCATTGTGAGTCGTATGCGGTTTCTCGGAGGTTTATAGCCTGTAAATTCCAAAATTTTATGTGTTGAACAGCGATTTATATTTGGTCAGGCCTAAAAGAACGTCGATAGCAGCTAACAACGAATTATTAAAAATTAAAAATTGATTTGAGGTTTGGAAAAAAAATATTTCGCTCGCCGGGAAAACGTAAAATATACCGACACCTTTTGTAGCGGCTCGGGTTTTCGGTCCTAATCGATAGTTTTATTATTTAAGATGCATTCAGTGACTTGTGTTCTTCCATTCGTAGTTTAATTAATAGTTATTTTCATCAATAATGAAATATTTTAATATAGTGGGGTACAATGTGTCGCCGAGTTGTGGGGCACAATGAGTCGACTTCCAATGAGGAAACAAAGAAGTGACGACGCCCCGAAGAAGCGCAATGTGTCACGGGTAACTGTCAACCACATGCGATTTCTCGGAGTTTTGTAACTCGGAAAATTCAAAATTTTTTGTGCTGGACCGTGATTTATATTAAGCTTCAGCTGGCCTAAAATGAAGTCAATAGTAGCTCACCAAGAGCTATTAAAAATACAAAAATTATTTGAGCATCGAAAAAAAATTTCGCTCGCCGGGAAAACGTTAAGTATTGTGGGGCAATTCTGTGGGGCACAATGTGTCAACGAATTGTTAAGGACAATGAGTCGACCCCCAATGTTATTGGAAAATAATACCCGTTGTGAAATTATCGTTATGTATGAAAATCTGTTATTTATGTTAGGAAAATATAAGAGTTTCAACCGGCTCGTTGTACCCTACGTTTTGCAGCACTTGACACACTGTACCCACCTATCTGACACATTGTACCCCACCCGTGAGGCACAATGAACCAATCGGCTAATTTTTTTCTATCCCATTATTTTAGAACTTTTAATCTTTTTGCAAAAAATATGGTAGCTTTATTGTACGCCCAGAGATCTATGAAATCGGTTACGAACTTTTTTCAAATCAGAATACTTTGGTAAGAGTAAAAATTCGTTAGAAAAAAAGTAACACACTGTGCCCCACCTTCCCCTAGTATATTCGGTTTAGGGGTCCGCTTAAGGTCAAAATAAAAAAAAATATGATTATTTTATTGCACAGTTTTATAGCTTAGGGTATTAACTTTAATTTGTAAGAAAGATTTGGCAAAGAAAATTTTAATTGACCGAGTTATGAGGATTTTTATGAAAGAACTTTGTCCTTTGCTTTTTTCTCGAAACTAGCTTTTGGGAAACCGTGTAAGTCGTATGGCAAAATTTATGCGTCCGTTCCACTTCAAATTTTAATACAGTACAGCTTATAATATTTTCTGCCGTATGCCCCGGTGATTTTGCGATATGTTTATCCATTTGTTAACAAATAATGAAAGTTGTTTTTTTGGTCGAAAATCAGTCTTTTTCCTACAGCTTGGCATTTTCGTAATTTTCAAAATACCACAAAAGTATCCGGTCATACGAAAGTTTTATTGATATTCTGAAAGTAGTTTTTTGTTTTATATTTCAGATGACCCTAGTTGCCAGAAGCGCCTACACCGATTGGCCGTACAGCAACCACTGCACTTTGTTTAAATAATAAATTCATTGCTTATCAATATTTCTCAACAAAAAAAATCACTCAAACTTGGAAACACTATGTATTAATTGTGTGTAAGATACCGCTCCCGTCATCCCAATAATTACATCAGAAAAAAATATTGAAAAACGACCTGTTCTTTGGACCCCAAGCTTATGCAGACCCGCTAATTCAAACAAATCGTTTCTTTCAATGCGCGATGTTGGGATATACGAGACAGGATGTGCATGCATAGATACATATATTTCTAAACGCAATGACAGAAAATTGTGCATTGCAATGGTCTTTTTTTTACGATAAGAAAACAGGCGATTGAAAAAAAAAATAAATAATCGATAACGCCTGTCAGGAGTCGATAAATGATCAATTATTGTGTTCCCTCAGCACGCGCGTAAGCCATGTCGAATGCTGGCTTTCTCGTTTTTGTTCCCTACCCTATCGCGTTTATGGCTTTTCCTGTTTTTTTTGTTCACAAAAGACTTTTATTTTCTCATTTCTCCTCGTTCTTTCGTATATTTTTTCTGTTTTTTTTTTCATCACTCCCCCGGTCGACGCCGACGATAAAGAAAGTGATCCTTTCACCCCTCTGCCGACGGTGTGCTGCACTCTCGTTTTGCACGGGTGACTAACGCGCCGTTTAATGTGCATGAGACCTCGAAGATTCTCATTCACACACTGACTAGTATTTTTTTTTCATTGCGTATGTACGGGCCTTTCTGGATTGAATCGACGAGCTCGTGTTCCGTTCCGCTCGTCTGATTTATTTCCATTACTACGGTGCAGAGTAATACGAAGAAGTATTGGTCCAGGCCAATGGAGCCCACCGGTCATGCATTTTTTAAGTAAAAGATCTGAATAGTGTGACGGCTCAAAAAAGTATCTGATTTTTAGATGCAGTTAAAAAAAATCGATATCCTATTTGCGGAACCTCACAAATCCTTTTTGGATTATTTGTCACAAAAAAACTGAGTTAAAAACTTCTTTTTTGTTTGCTTGGGTTTATCTGTTGGGATTATTCGTCGCAAACAAAACGAGTTAAAAAAATTGTTTTCGCAATGCCTGCCCCGAAAGTGCGATTTTCGATTGGTGTTTAGCGTGCGGAAAGTGGCTTATTTCTCAACGATGCTTACTTTCCCGCACTAGTGCGGGAATTTGAGACTTTCCCGCACTAGTGCGGAAAAAAATCTATTTATAGCTCACTTTACCACATTGATTCGCGAAAAAACGGTTTTTTTTCGCAGTTGATAGTTTTTTGTTCTACGATTTTGGACCGATTGAACAAACTTGAATGTAGCGAAATTCATGTCATATGAAACGTCAACTTATCACAATCGTATTTTCTGACAAGGAAATGATCTGAACTGATGTGATATATTTGAATATAATTGTTATTGGTTTTGTTGAATCTCAAATCCCACTTTCGAGACAGTCATTGCAAAAAATAATGTATGGGACATGTGCGAAAAAAACGAATTACATCGCGCGTAAGTTGCCGAATTCGCCTCGACTTATGGTGCATTTCTCACTCGTACTCGTGTGAAATGCACCATAAGCCTTCGGCTCATGCGGCAACTTCACGCGCGATGGAATTCGTTGTTTTCCGCACTTGTAGCATAAATTACTATTTTCGTTTATTTGGGTTTATCTGACACGAAAAAAAACAAGTTAAAAAAATTTGGTTTTTGACTAAAACTGACACTTTCTTTTTCTGTAGAAATACTGCTATTATGCGAATTTTTAGCCGGTTAAAAAATGGCTCCGTTAATGCTAAGGTATGAAAATATATTTGGTTAAAAAAATTATTTACTATACTTAATTTTTCACCGATTAAAAAATGGCCCCGTTAATGCTAAAGTATAAAAATATATTTAAGGCGGGCAACCACTTTAGATGCTTCAAAAAATCAATTTTTTTTTTAGTTTCATAAATCGTTAGCAAAATATCTGAAGAATACACCCGGAAAATGTTAAAACGATATTCGGATTCCTTCTAACGGTATGTATATAAGTGATAAAGACTCTCCTCTCGACTCCTAAGCGTGCTCAAGTATCCACGAGCGCTCAGTTAGGTTGTTTGTCCGTTTGGTGCCCGTTTGGAGCTAATCACCAAACTCGACCGTTTGGTGATTAGCTCCAAAACATTTCCATTCTGGGTACAAAATAATCGAGGCAGCGGCATTTCTTGCAGCTATTTTATTCAATTAAGGAAATTCAGTCTTACTCATGGTTATGAATGAACTACAAATCGTAGTTGGCAGGCAGAGCTACGGATATGCCGAGCAAATGGATCGGCATATCCATAGCTCCGATCCGTAGCGCGTGGCTCGGCAATTAGAGACGAAAGAAGCTCGAAAAGCTCATAAAGAGGAAATGCAAGCTTCAAATGAGTTGCACGAGGAAGATTAAGGGCTGTTGTATGGTGTTGGAATCGCTGATTAATCGGTAAGACACTTTATCATTCCATTAAACACATTTGACTTTGACTTTTTCGTTTGTGAAATTTTAAACGTGTTTTTCTCGAAACTACATTTTTTCAATTTGCGGGAATCATAACTCAAAAACTAATTGACGGATCATCTTCAAATTTGGAACACGTTTACATAATATAATTCATTAAAACATGAACCTAAAGTTGGAAAGATTAGATTGTTTAAAACATATTTATTATTGCAAAATGCCGGGAAAAAATGCTAAAAATTTATCATTTTTTTTCAAACCCGTTTCAACATTCAATTCTCGATTTTTTATTTCAAAATTTACGTTCATGTTCTTGAAAAATATCTCAAGAATGTATAATATTTGTTGGATAATTTCAGATGTGAATTGCGAGCTGCACAATTCCCGCAAATCGGAAACGACGATGAGGACACGCCAATGGACATAGCGGATTACACCTTAACTAATGCATGAAATAACTTAAAAAAATGACCAGAGATGTATAAACATATGAATAAATTATTGTTAAAGTTGCGGAAATTTCCGTTATTTTTTCACAATAAAAAAATCCAAAAAATCATCTAATTTTCGGTCTCCTAAAGCGATTGCCCGCCTTAATAATATTTTTCTTGAATATACTGTCATACCTAATTCGACAAATGAATTTTTTAGAAAATAAGTGTCGATTTTCGCCAGATCTTTTGAAACCTGTTATTATTGCTTATATCCCCAAATTAAAAAACTGCTCCGCCAATGCTCTGGTATAAAAGTATATTAAATGCGAACACTTGTTTCTTTTTTCGTTTCAGTTAAACCGCAAATGAGTTACGAGGTACACCGTTCGGAGCTCTGGAAAAAAAATAGCCTCGAAGCCCTGTAACGGCGATATTTAAGACAATATTTAATTATTATACTCGTTTTTCACAATATAATTAAATACAGTGCAAAACTTTGTTAATAGTACATTATGATACGAGTACGAAAAAAACTTTTTTTAACGAAGTGTGAGATTGCAGCACGAGCCGAAGGCGAGTGTTGCAGTCACACGAGATTAGAAAACTTTTTTTTTTGGTCGAGTATTGTACGAAATTTTATTTTACGAGGTATGAAAATAAAACGTCCATTATCATACCAAATGAAATAAATATAGTTGAATACAATGCAAAACCACAAATTGATCAAATGTTTATGTTTTTCCAAAAAATGCAACAGAAAAACGGGATTATAAAAAATTTAAATGATCGATAACGCCTGTCGATAATAGATAAACAAATTGCTCAAATATTTATATTTTCTTGTAAATCGCATCAGAAAATTAGATCTCCTTTTGGCAGGCATAGTATTCTAAGCACTGTTTGAGCCCTGAATTGAAAAAAAAAGACTTAGTGACATTAAAATTTAACTTTCAAGTCGATTTAAACCTTAAGGTGTACCTTACGATTTCGGACTAGGAACGTATCGACCATCACGTTCGAGTTCACTTCGAGTCGCCCATGCATACGTGTATAAATGTAACCGTGCGTGCGCCTGTGCTCAGCAAATTCCGGTAATTCTTCGGCGCAAGGTACATGCTCCGGGAGGCCTTCGTGGGCAGAGGGCCGGCCCGGTTCGATCTTTTATACGATGTACGTATACAGGTATATGCGCAAATACGAGGTTGCGTGGGCGACCCTACCTAGTCTTATCGAATCGCGCCCTCGCGCTTTCACGATATATGCACTCTCTCTCTCGCTGCGAGCAACGCCACTTCGTAAAAGTTAACGATCCAATGAATATCTGCACTTGCGAGCACGTGACAATTTTTCTACTCGCAATCTTGTCTGGGAGCGTCGTGTCGAGGTGTCGAAACGTCGCCAATAATAATTTTCACCAAACTCAACGAGTTTATTCCGCTCGATCGCGAATTTGTGAATTTTTTATTTTCTCGCAAAGCTTTGGGTAGGCGTTTTTTTTTTCTCGAAATTTTGGCGAAAAAAAATTATTTTCGAAATATTTTTTTCATTTTTTTTACAGCCGAAAACAGTTTTTTAGATACCTAGCTGAATTTTTGAATTCTCTTTAGCTCTGAAACTTCGACAATTTTTTCGATATGTGGTAAAATTTTTATACGGGAATGGAGTATACGCGGTATTTTTGCAAAAAAAATTACGTAAGTTGATGAAGGTGATTTATTTTTAGTGGGGTTCAAATGTCCAGATGGTTTCCATACTGGAGAACTGGAGATCTAAAAATTAACTCTAAATATTTAATTAAGTGTGTAGAAAATGAAGTTGGTTCTTAATGTTTTAATTAAATGTTGAACTCAATTTTAAAAGTTGAAAAAATAGTTCTAAAAATTTAAGAAATCGGTGAAAAGTTTTGTACAGGATTAGAGTACATTCGTATTGAATTTTCCGTAAATCGAGACATTCCAGAAAAAATAATTTCACTCTGTAACTTTTGCAAAATTCAATATACCTTACTTACTGTAATTTACTTATATTTGAATTATTAAGCCATTATAATTGATTTTTGGTGTCTGAAATATTTGCCATAATTGTCTATGGCACAAGATATGTCAAGATTCAATTTTGATAAAATCCTTTAAAGGATTCATTCTCAACGGATTTCAAATTTTTACAAAATCGTCATTTTAGGCTACATTTTTTTTAGTTCAATATATCTTGATAAAGTTACTCTACAACGTTTATATTCGCCCTAGCGACAATTAACAATTTTAGCAAAATTATTGAAATACACCTCAGTCAAAATTTATGAACAAGTTGCCAGCCTTGTTGAACCATGCACAATTTAATGCACAAGCCGACAGCCGCTGTTGAATCTACCAAACCCCATTCGTCGAGTTCAGTACCATGAAGAGGCCTCCATTTGGTCCAGTGTAGCCTCTGTTAGTCCTCCCAAACCTTTTTTCGACCACCAGTTTCAGTGAAACGTGCAGAATACAGACCTCATTAACCTGCGTTCGATCTCAAGTCCGTTGCCTCGATCCCACCTAACTTGCTTTGAGCCCAAATCTGATATCTCCTTCGTCAACACTCCATTGTGGCGTGATCGGTAACTCGTCCGATAACGAAATAAATACGTTTTCCCTTAAGGCGCGCAATTACTTTAGATGCTCAAAAAAATCATTTTTTTTATTTCATAAATCGTTAGCAAAATATCTTACGAATATAGCCTGAAAATTTCAAAACAATATTCGGATTCCCTCTAATGGTATGTATATAAATGATAAAGACTCTCCGCTTGACTCCCAAGGGCTCTCAGGTATCCACGAGCGCTCAGTTAGGTAGTTTGTTTGGGTGTGTTTATTTGTTTGGGTTTTCATAACCCAAATTTGGATTTTCATAACCCAAATTTGGATTTTTATAACCCAAATTTGGGTTATAAAAATCAAACAAACCCAAACCAAACAAACCCAAACTCGACCGTTTGGCGATTAGCTCCAAAACATCGCCATTCTGGGTACAAAATAAGCGAGGTAGCGGCATTTCTTGCTGCTATTTTATTCAATGAAGGAAATTCAGCCCTACTCATGGTTATGGATGAACTACAAATCGTAGTTGGTAGGCACAGCTACGAATATGCCGAGCAAATGGACCAGATGCGCGTGGCTTGGCAAAGTGAATAAAGTTTATTAGAGACAAAAGAAGCTCGAAAAGCTCATAAAGAGGAAATGCAAGCTTCAAATGAGTTGCATGAGGAAGAGGAAGGACTGCTGTATGGTGCTGGAATCGTTGATTAATCGGTAAGACGATTTATCATTTCATTAAACACATTTGACTTTGAGTTTTTCGTTTTTGAAATTTTAAACGTGTTTTTCTCGAAACGACATTTTTCAGTCCAACAAATTTTCCACAAATTTTACGACATTTGCGGGAATCATAACTCAAAAACTAATTGATGGATCATCTAAAAATTTGAAACACGTTTACATAATATAATTTATTAAAACATGAACCTAAAGTTGGAAAGATTAGATTGTTTAAAACATATTTATTATTGCAAAATGCTGGGAAAAAAATGCTAAAAAACGATAATTTTTTTCAAACACATTCCAACATTTAATTCTCGATTTTTTTTGAAAATTTAGGTTCATGTTTTTAAAAAGCATCTAAAGAACGTATCAAAATTTGTTGGACTATTTCAGATGCGAATTGCGAGCTCCACAATTCCCGCAAATCGATAAAGACAATGAGGACACGCCAAGGGACACAGCGGATTACATCTTAATTAATGCATGAAATAACTTGAAAAAATTACCAGAGATGTATGAAAATATGAATAAATTATTGTCAGAGTTGCGGAAATTTCCGTTTTTTTTTCACAATAAAAAAAATCCAAAAAATCATCTAATTTTCGGTCTCCTAAAGTGGTTGCCCGCCTTAATGGAGAGCCCTGAGGGTCTACAGTGCGCCTATAGTAGGCTGAATGGAGGGTCCAGAGGGTCTACAGTATGCCTATAGTAGGCCGTAAGGGGGGGCAGTAGGTTCTGCGGGAGGGCTCAAAGTAGGCCCACCTGGGGTTTCGCAGATTCAGTTGCGCTCTGCATTGGCCTCATTCGAGTGACATGTTCAGTTTCTGCCATTCAAGACGTTCATCGGACACCCTAACGTATTGGTATTCCAAACATTCTACCCTCGTTTAGGTACCCGATAATCCACTATCATCGATCTCTGCTCGAGGAAGGAGGCCTTTATTTTACGGGTTGAACGCGGCCCGAAATTTTTTACTCGGGCAGCCCTGTAAAAATAACCTGATAATTCCAAAAGCTCGACCTCGTTTCATAATTTAATCTTTTCCCACGAAATTTGTTTTCAATCGATCCGATCATCGATTTGCTATTCATTATTCCCTGGAAAGATCGAAATACTATTTATTTTCCGATGACGTCACTCGAGAAATGTACCGATGCAATTTCTTTGTCTATTACACAATTATCTGTACTGTAAAATCAATCCGGTCGATTTTAATTAACGAGCACGGTCCTAATTGCCGCCGATGCCGCGTTCCAATGAGACTTCGCTAATAAGATATATCATCAGTAATTTCCCTTGCAGCGAGGATAGTCCAAGCGATTAGAGGGAGTACCGAGAGAAAGAACGAGAAAGTGAGGCAAGAAAAGAGAGTGAGGAGATAGAGGAGGAGGAGGAGGAGAATGAGAGACTGAAAAAGCGAAAGAGAGATTTTCGATTAAACAGTGCACTCATCTGTGAGTCTGGGTCATAAATTATTCATCGTATTACGCGGAGCGTATCAACCCACATATTTAATTGAAGAGGATCGGCCATATTTATGGCTGGTATATACGTATAGAGGGCTTATAACTGGCGAAATGAAATCCCCGCTTCTTATCTCCCTACGAATGTTTTTTTTTTTTACTAATCACCGTATCGTAAAATTGCATCCACGTAATTTTCTTTAACGATTCAGTGAGCAAACTTTTGTAGTTTTCGATTTTTCCGTCCCTTTCGATTCAGCGATATAAGCCCGATGCTCTTTTTCCAATGTTCATTTATAATCTTCAATAGCAAACTAGGAGGCTCTTTTCACTCGTGATATTTCTTTAATGCCACTTTCTTCACATCAACTATTTCCTGAGTTCCAACGTATGCCCTTGTGGCTTTTTACATATTTCCCGTTCAAATTGAAGCCTTTGCCATAACTCCCTACCCCAACTTCACTAATCTAACGTAACTTCCGTTACAGCCGTCTTAGGCTACACTATACAGCATTTACCGAGGATACGGGGAAAGTGTGAAAAACCCGTATCGATAAAGACCGTTCCATAGTCTTCTGATACCCTGGTGCACAGAAGTTTTGCACATGTATCTGCACCAAGGTCTCAGAAGTATTGGCCTTCAGCTGACTGGTTGATACGCCAGACGGTGCACGGCTAAGCGGTGACCGCTCCGAGTATCGACCATCCACAACGCTGCTTCCCTGTGGATGTGCGAACCCTGATCGCACATCCACCAATGTCGGTAATACTTTTTTAAAAATAATATATCAAACTATGTCGTCGCTGAGAAAAAAATTACTCCCACGCCATGGTTGTCACTTGAATTTCTCTTGCAAATATTAACGCTCGTATGAAAAAATAAGTCGCGGTGTTCAAAACTTCCATTGTATCTTGGAGCGTGAAAAATCATGGAATTCCACTCGAGGGCCCGGAACCATGAGAGTGCTTGTATATGCCTTCGTCTTTTTTTTTTTTTCTTGAGGAACGATTTATTACAAAGCGTCGCTGCAGTCAGCACTGCCCGAGTCAATATTTGCAGCCATTGTATATACATACACACACACACATACACATATATATATATATATATAGACATATGCGTGCCTTTGAGATATAAAAGACTATGTGTAGTATTGGAAAATCTGTACAAAGGGCCGAGGTAAGGCATAAGGTAAATTCAATCGAGGAAAATCAGTTTCGTTTCAATATTTGTGTAGTATTTCCAATAACTCGATATTGGTATCCATTGAGCGGCTATACAAATATATACAGGGTGTCCCAGGACGGAATGTCATCCCTGAAATGGGGGGTTGGGGCTGAAATTCTGAGTCGATTGATATAAGCATGTATGGTTCCCAGATCAACCCCTGAATTATTATTAATTTTTAAAGACTGGCCAATCAGCGATACGCGCGTGTAGTGGTGCCTGGCGGAGCATGGTAGGAGCACCGCTCCCGCCAGGCACCACTACACGCGCGTATCGCTCACCGACGTAAGCCCGCTCATCGGGCGCGTCTGATTGGCCCGTCTTTAAAAATTAATAATAATTCAGGGGCTGATCTGGGAACCATACATGCTTATATCAATCGACTCAGCATTTCACCCCCAACCCCCCATTTCAGGGATGACATTCCGTCCTGGGACACCCTGTATACACATACGTAGCCACATAAATGCTTATGTATATATATACAGAGTGTACTATTTGAGTTGCTACAACCAAACATCCCGAAAGGCATGCATTTTCGGAAAAAAATCTTTCAACCAAAAATTGCCTCGTTTTAAGGGGAAAATATGATGCTTGTTTTTGATATAATGGAAATTTTCAAGCTTATTTCAAGGTCAACTTTAGTTTTTTTTTTATGGAAGCTAATAAATTTGATTTCACAATCACTTTATACGTAATAAAATCGGTCAGTTTAATGAACATTTTTTTTGTTTGACATCAATCTTTGAAGCTATTTTGAATATTCAACCAAACAGATGTCGGATAAATCAGTAAGCAGAAATGATACCGAGGAGTTCGTTTTTATTGTAATATCTTAAAAAATTGAAGTAAAAAAAAACGTTTAAAAAAAGTAACCGATTTTGTTACGTCAAAAACAATTCGTATTAAAAAATACTAAATCCCATTTAAAAAAAGTAAGATTCACCTTGAAATAGCCTCGAAAATTGCTGCCAAATAAAAAAAATGTTCAACAGCGTAATTTTTCTTCTTTAAAACTGTGAGACTTTGGCCCCAAATATTTTTTCCTAAAGTACATCCCTCTCGTGATATTTCGTTGTGCCAACCTGCACAGTACACCCTGTATATATCTATATATGTACGTGTATATATATATATATATATATATATATATATATATATATATATCATTTGCCGTTACATTAAGTTTAACGGTGTTCCCATCCCATTTATTTGGTACAAAAATAATTCATCTTCGGAGTAACGGATATTTATTACTTTTTTTCATATAATACATACAAAAATAAATGCATGCCAATTGACAAATTATTCTTCATTAATATAGTACGTACCTCGTTCCTCGGCACATTGTCAATTCGTCACAACGTTTCTAGCTTTGCGTTTACCGAGAGGAAACCGGTTTAAGGAATTTCTGTATCACTTTTTCGAATTACGAGTGCAGGGCTTATTGGGGAGGAAAGAAAAATCTTCACTGAGATGCGTGGGAGGGAGGTTCGCTCTCCTCGTGTGTTCCGTACGAGCGCGCGTCAAAGACTGAGCTCGAGGATCCTCCATCAGAAGGATTTAAACGAGTCCGATTGTACGCGCGCGCGAGACACAACGAAGTTTTCCGAACTCGGCCGAGGTCCCGTTTCAAAGTCCTGGAAACATCGGCGCGGCAATTTTTCTCTCTTTCCGTGACAATTTTTGGCTCGGCTCGTTTTTGCGCCATTCGACCTCGTTTCGCCTGTATTTTTTTTTGTGACATTTTAATGGTGGATTCAGAATATTCCTAAACGATGGCAAATGCCCGGAAGTGTGGGGGTGTACGGATTTTTTGTACACGCGGAGAGTTCTTTTTTGACACACGACTTTTTGACACACGTAGCTGAATTTTTGCAAACTGAAAGTGTTTCATAGGTGGACTCTAAATAACTTTTGTGACGATGCATGGAATGCTTTAGATTGGAAGAATTTCAATTTAATAAAATGTTTTTCAGCGCTGGAATTTTTACAATTTTCGAAATATCTTGTTGAATTCTTACATGACTATAGACTAATACAGGAGGCACCTATGAATTGAATTTTGAAAATAATGGTAAAGAGGTTAAGATTTTAAGGGGGCTTGCATATTCAGAAAATTACTCCGCGGTGTAAATTCCTCAAAATTCGAAAAATCTGGAAACTTCTCGCACACGAATAAAGTGTATTTAAAAAAACGTGGGATAACACATGTTGTACCCACGCAATAGGAACATCCTGTCGTATATACCGAAATGGAGGCAATCTAAAATATTTATTACAATTGTTGGAGATTGTCAACGATACGGCCAAATATTGTACATGAGAAAATATGGTAAATTTGCTGCTTATAAATCAAAATACCAGTAAATCAAATACAATTTTTATTCGTTCGTAATAACAATATATTTCAATTTAAGACAAATTCACTGCATGCGATAGTTTTCTTTTATTTAAATTTATCTCTCATACGTTCGATCAAATAAATTTTATTGAATTGTCCTCGTCAAGAAAAGCTTGAAACAAGCGTAAAAAATATATTTGAAACAAATAGAATCCCAGTAGGCCGTGAGACAACGGTAGAAATTATTTCACTTAAGGTAGAATGTGCAAGTAGTCTCGTCACAGTCAGGTTGAAAAGTTTGATCTCCGCTCAATCGATGAAAGCCTCAAAATATTGCGAAATATCTTTATAATGTAGGTTGTACATCTTATCGGGATGTAAAAACTTATAAAGTAATGATGAAAACGCCTAATATTAGATAAAGTAAAAAGTTCTGAGCGTTTTTTCGCTTTATTTCGACGATAAAATTAACATAGTTAGGATTACCCGATTTAGTTCAAATATGCGCTGTTTTGTTCGATAACTTTTGTCCGGTTTGAAGGCTATTTCATAATTCCGCGATTGAAGAAGTCCTCGTCCCTATTGGTAAAAAACTTGACCAGCTCATTTTCACGAGCCTCTCTTGAGGCCAGTTTTGTACCATGACGAAAATTTTGCAAATGCTTGAAAAGGTGATAATCGCTTGGTGTCAGGTCTGGACTATACGGCGGGTGCGATAGAACTTCACATCCAAGCTCTCGGAGCTTCTGGCGCGTCGTTAAAGGTGTGTGAGGCCTGGCGCTGTCTTGATGGAACACAACACCCTTCCTATTGGCCAATTCTGGCCGCTTCTGGTCAATCGCCTGCTTCAATCTGGTCAGTTGTTGACAGTAGAGGTCCGAATTGAGTGTTTGGCCCGATGGGAGCAGCTCAAAATAGATGATTCCCTTCCAATCCCACCAAACACACAGCAAAACCTTCTTGGTCGTTAATTCGGGCTTGGAGATCGTTTGAGCCGGCTCACCGCGATTGGACCACAATCTTTTTCGGCTGTTGTTCTCGTATGTGACCCATTTTTCATCGCCAGTCACCATCCGCTTCAAAAATGGGTCGATTTCGTTATGTTTCAGCAAATAATCGCAGGCATCAATTCGGTCCAAAAGGTTCTTTTGCGTCAATTCGTGTGGCACCCATACATCGAGCTTCTTCTTGAGACCAGCCTTATGCAAATGGTTCCAAACGGTTTTCTGGCTAATCCTCAGTTCCTGGGCAATGAAGTAAGTGCTCACATGCCGGTCCGACTCTACAATTTCCATGATTTTATCGACATTTTCGACGATTGGCCTACCAGAGCGTGCCTCATCTTCGACGTCCATATTACCAGAACGGAATCGTTGGAACCACCGCTTTGCTGTTGCATTCGATACTGTATTGGGTCCATAAACAGCACAATTTTTTTTGCCGCCTGCTTCGCCTTTTCACCTTGGTCGTAGTGGTACTGAAGAATGTATCGAATTTTCTCTTTGTTTGCCTCCATTTTGGAACGCTATAACACACAACTAGCTTTACCAAACACAAAACTATCAAAGAACTTTTTTTGAAGTGTAATGTCACCTTTAAATCGCCGCATAGTATGACCCGATGCGATGTATACATCGTGAAATATGGCTCACTAAAGACATCTAGCGGAAAACGCTCAGAACTTTTTACTTCACCCAATATAATGTTTACCTAACCCTCACTTTTGTGTCACACTATCCATTCTGGCTGCTAATCCGGAGATACTCTGCCCATCCGGATATGCACACACTACTGTAAGCTAGTCCTAGTCTGCTCCAGTCGCTTCGTAGCGCTAACGTCGCTAGACATTGCTTAATTTAAATCGCTATATCTCTGAAAACTAGACGGTCAAAATTCATAATTTTTTTTTACCCACTTCGTCATATGTTCCTCTGCAATTGAGAAATAAAAAAAAAATTTGTAGCAAAGTTTCGAATTTATTGCGTGAAATGTGAAATTTGCCACTGCTCCCCATGAGTCCACGTGTAAAACCATGAAATCTTTGATTGCCAATATCTCGAAAACGGAACGGTGAATCCTTTTGAAATTTTGCAGATAATCATTTAATAGTGTCCTGAATCAGTCCTCAAAATAAAAAAACATCTATAGAAAAACGTCTTGGCGAGACTACTACCTTAAATAGATCCTCGTTAAATGAAATAAACTTTTTTAGCAGTGTACGATGCAACAAACACGTGTTTATCCAATTACTCGAAGTACAGCAGAGTTATCGATCTCAATTTTACCATCTAACGGTCTATACTTTCCCTCGTTGCTCGTCGTTGAATCAATGTTTATCCAATTTTCGATTTATCCGGCAAAGCGATCAGCCGATCTCTCGAGATCCGCGATCTTTTTTTCGACCCTTGGACTGTTCCAACGAACGATACGATTCCGCGTTATTTCACATTCATGTATTCTCGATGCTAACTCGCTTCGGCTCAGCTTATATTCCCATCGCGTTTGCGAAAGGGATTTCAAACCTCTGCTACTGAAACACGATAGACAGATAGATTGACAATGAGAGAGAGAGAGTGAGAGAGTGAGAGGGGGGATGGAGAGAGCGAGAGAGAGAGAGAGAGGGGGGAGGTAAAGGAGAGATCAAGACAGAGAAAGAGCAACTGGAAAAAGGGATCAAAGGAACTCGGCCCGACAGGCTTGAGGCTCGCCAACGTACGAGACAAGAGTTTCCTTACGACTCTTTTCTATAAACTAGACAAGAAGAAATTGCCATCCTTGCTCACCCTCCCAGAGATCTATACGATTTCTCGACGGAAATCTTGGCTTGACAATTACTGCACTCTCCAATTAGGCGTAGAAAAACTTAATTGTACGAATTTATGGCACTATATTTTTTGTGCAATTTATCTGCTGTTTTTTTTTTCATTCGGTGGAAATATTGAGTGGGCGTCGTGGAGCATTTATTTACGGAAGGACTGATAACACTAGTGATAATAATAAATAAAATATATGACTGAAATCCAACAGACGGTAGCGTACAGCATCGTTGGACTAACCCAATACTTCGATGGATGTTCGCGATCTTGAATAGAAAGTCATAGAATAAAAATGATTCTTTTGAGGCCTAATAATTAGTTGTAATAATTGTAATATATAAACTAATTATTGTAAGCCTACAATTTCAAGCTTAGAAAAAGCTTGCAGCAAGACAAGACTTCTTAAAATACTTGCTCCCTTAAAATCTCAAATGTAAAAAAATGAATCGTTTTTTTACATTGTAAAAATTTATCCTGATATCCTGAGTTTAAAAATATTCGCAGTATGCCAACCATACTTCTAAAATTAAAATACTCGTACGATAAAAACGCTTGCAACGATTTTCATAAATATGTAATCCGCATATCCACGCTAATCAATTTTCGTACAAAAATTACCCCAGGTATCTCAAAAACTGTGAAAATGTTTGAGAGTAAAAAAATCCATTCCTAAACGTCATTTTTCGACGTTCCGACATTCCGAACCACTTCACGAAAATGCTGGATATATTTTTTTTTCTTTCACCGAAATAGGAAATAAGGATAATATTCGGCCAATTGTCTTTTAATTTATACGAAATTATTGAACTAATAAAGAGTATGTTCGTCACCAGCCCCTCTCGAAGCGTCGCTTTTTTTTCTCTCGTACAATCGGAACGATAAATCACTGTAATTTTCGCTCCGTATAAATCGTGGTCAGGGCTCGAGACAATCGAGACTTTGTATGCCCCGATCGCATGCTCGACATACTAAATACGTAAATACGAGGAAACTTGGCGACGTTGCGCTCGTTGTTCACCAGGAGATGTTTCTTCGCATTGAGGCATTGCACCCGTGAGACTCCAAATGGGCCACATTGTTCATTTATTATGGAGGATAGATCGTCGTGCTGGTTACCTGTAGACGCCGTATATCGTCCACAGGTCCACGAGGCTTTCCACGCCCAATCGATGAATGTCCACAGCAAGGGGCCGTCTCGACGTAGCTCAACAAAAAAAAATGTATATCCAAGTTTCATCATGCGAGACGCTGAATTTATTCGCCATGACGAAACCTCAATAATTAACGAACCTCGACTGACGAGGGACGAAACAATCGATTAGAACTGGTATGCTCATTTTTATAATCTGTCAATCAATTCTCGAGCAATATCCATTATTTTTATAAATCGCGACTATTTGTAACGGACCAAGTATTCACGGTAGAAAGAATTTCTTGGTCTGTAATGAAGTATGGGCGACTTCTTGCGCAATCTCAATTGTTAATTTTCCATTTCCTATTTTCCGAATAGGGATGCTCAATATTTGATTCTTGTATAGCTGGATAAAAAAAAAATTAAACGCTTCGAAATACGAAAATTCATATTCAATTCTTGTATTTTTATTTATCGCTCAATTTTTTAACAAAATATAAGACTCAATCTATAATAATTTTTTTTATCGTTCGATTGTAAAATTTGGGCGTCAATTCTACGCAATCTCAACCTATTGTTTTTTATATTTCCTTGTCAATTTGGGCACTTGAAAACTCACTATCGTTCTCTCACTTGTATACCACGAGAAAGAAGTTGACGGCTTCGAAATACGAAAATTACGTCACATTTATTTGAATTTTTATCAATCGTTTAAATTGAAAAAATATATCAAATTCCCTCTCACGAAAATTTTCTTATTTTAAGGCCTTATATACGCGAAAAATTTCAAAATTTTTCATTTTTTATTATTTTTGATTCCATTAGCCTGAACGGTTAGGAATATTTTAAGCTTTACAGAATTGAAAAATTTCAGGATGCTATTAAATGTGGTAAGATTGCATTTATAATAGATACCGCGCGGCGCGCCCGACCGCCAACTTCAAAGCCGTTTTTCCACGATTCACTTTTTTTAACCTTGTGAAAGTTCTAACTCTTGAACGAAGGTTCAGATCGCTTTGAAATTTTTACAACATAGTCTTAGTATCATCACCTATCGTGTGAACCACAGAAACAAAAATTTCAATGACACAAAAAAATATAAAAAATAAAATACCGACACAAAATTGAGTAAAAAAATGTTAAGTTTCGAATTTTTATTATAATAATTTTTTTTAAATAATATTTTTGGTTCACACTGAAGATACATTCATTATGCAATTATAAATATGTTCATTTTTTTTTCAGACACCCACATCGATGCCGAGAACTTTCACCATCAACGCGCGCGCAAAAAAAATACATTGCTTTATTATGTTATATCTCCGCCATTTGTTAATATTTCTGATTTTTTTTTTACATATACTTAACCATGTGCATAAATGATCTGTAAAAAAATGTCAATATATGAGTCATTTTTTTTTAACCGCGTCTAGAAAAGTACCTTCGAAAATCGGCGAAATCGCGTATATAAGGCCAAATGATAAAATCTCCACCTCAGATAAAAAGCCCAAAATTTGAATGTTTCGAAATATTTAAATGTAAATAACAATTTTTTCGACAAATTTGCATTGAGAAAAAAAATATAAAAATCAATCTGGGATGATTTTTACATTGTTCGATGATAAAATATAGGCATCAATTCTAAGCGAACTGATATTATTATTTTCAATTTTCCCGTGTCAATGGAGGCTTTCGAAAGCTCAATCTTTTACTCTCACTTGAACACCACAAGAAAACTATTGACGGCTTCGAGATAAGAAAAATTTGTCCGATTTATTTGTATTTTTATCAAACGTTTAAATTTTCAACGAAAATACAAATATTTTATTTTCACTAATAAAATCTCCACCTCAAGCAAAAAGTCAAAAGTTTAACCTGTCGAAGTACAAAGATATGAATAACGATTTTTTGACAAATTTCCATTGAGAAAAATAATTAGCAGGTCTTTCAGTACGACCGAGAAAAAAATCGGTAACGATACTCGCGGTACGAGAAGCGAGCGTTCGCTGAATTGAAGTGTCCCGTATACGCAGTACACTTCTGTATCTAGTATGGGCACAGCATCAGGGCAAATTCCCACAATATAGCGATCGGTATATATAGGGTTGCCGGTTTCGTAGCGTGTACGTACTATATGGCGTACACACGCGCGATAACGGAAAGCCTTAATACGTTCTCTCGGACACACTGCGCTGTTGTGATGGTCAGAATCCCGCGGCCCCGTATGAAGGAGCCTTAGCTGGCAGTTTGCCTAACAGGATTTGCTTCGTGGGTGTTAAACGAGCCGCGGCCACCTCGTAGACATAAATCACTCCATTAATCTACGACTCGTCATTAACGAAGCTCCTTTTTTTTTCAATCTACCAATTATTTTTCGTAAAATAGTTGGTCAGCTGTTTTTTTTTTTTGTTGTTTGTTGCCTGTCGGAGTTCACGTCGGCGTCCTCGTTACCGCGTTTGATACAGCGACAGGTCGATGAAGGAAAAAAAAGCAGAGGGAATATTGAAACGCTATTCTGGAGTGATCAAAGCAATTTTTCTCAAGGGAAAATTGAACCCTCGATTTTTTACACCCCCCCCCCCCCCCCCCCCCCCCCCCCCCCCCCCCTGTGTCTGATGCAGATACGCTTTGACTACTGGGGAACGTATTTTTTTTTCTCTGCCCCTCAATTTCCCTGGAGAATTAATAGCCCCTAGATTTTTCTCAAGCGTTACACTGAGCAGGAAGATCGTCGTACAGCGTGTACTTGAAATTTGAACGGTGACTTCGTACTGAAACGATTTTTTAAAATTGGCTTGCTCATAGAGGAAGCCTCGTGAGAGCAGTAACAGGGGAAGGAAGCAATGCACGAGCTTGTAATTTGCATGTTTTTTTTTCCAAAACTGTATATCAATAATGTTAATGATAACTGTATTTGATTAATTTCGATAATAACTGTATTTTAATAATTTCAATAATGACTGTGTTTTAAGACGGGCAAGCACTTTAGATGCATCAAAAAATCAATTTTTTTAATTTCATAAATCGTGGGCAAAATATTTTGAGAATACGCCCTGAAAATTTCAAAACGATATTCGGATTCCTTCTAACGGTATGTATATAAATGATAAAGACTCTCCGCTCGACTCCCAAGCGCGCTCAGGTATCCACGAGCGCTCAGTTAGGTAGCTTGTTTGGGTTTGTTTGGGATTGTTTGGGTTTTCATAACCCAAATTTGGGTTTTCATAACCCAAACAAACCCAAACTCGACTGTTTGGCGATTAGCTCCAAAACATCTCCATTCTGGGTAGAAAATAATCGAGGTAGCGGCATTTCTTGCTGCTATTTTATTTAATGAAGGAAATTCAGCCCTATTCATGGTTATGAATGAACTACAAATCGTAGTTGGCAGGCAGAGCTACGGATATGCCGAGCAAATGGATTAGATGCGCGTGGCTCGGCAAAATAGAAAAACTTTATTAGAGACAAAAGAAGCTCGAAAATTTCGTAAAGAGGAAATGCAAGCTTCAAATGAGTTGCATGAGAAAGAGGAAGAAATGCTGTATGGTGCTGGAATCGCTGATTAATCGGTAAGACACTTTATCATTTCATTAAACACATTTGACTTTGAGTTTTTCGTTTGTGAAACTTTAAACGCGTTTTTCTCGAAACGACATTTTTTCAATTTGCGGGAATCATAACTCAAAAACTAATTGATGGATCATCTTCAAATTTGAAACACGTTTACAGAATATAATTTATTAAAACATGAACCTAAAGTTGGAAAGATTAAATTGTTTAAAACATATTTATACTTGCAAAATGCCGGGAAAAAATGCTCAAAATCGATCATTTTTTTTCAAAAACGTTCCAACATTCAATTATCGATTTTTTTTTCAAAATTTAGGTTCATGTTCTTAGAAACATGTCAAGGATGTATAAAAATTTGTTGGACTATTTCAGATGCGAATTGCGAGCTGCACAATTCCCGCAAATCGACAACGACGATGAGGACACACCAAGGACACAGCGGATTACACCTTAATTAATGCATGAAATAACTTGAAAAAATTACCAGAGATGTATGAAAATATGGATAAATTATTGTCAGAGTTGCGGAAATTTCCGTTTTTTTTTCACAATAAAAAAATCCACAAAATCATCTAATTTTCGGTCTCCTAAAGTGGTTGCCCGCCTTAAGGGGCTGTTCTACTGTGATTGCTCAAGAAATGAGCTACTTTTAATAATTTTTTTTTCGAAAACTGTTGCATGTATCGGTACAAACTTTTTTCCCTTAAAGGTACACTCTTACAGAATAGAAAACATTTCTTTTGTTGTATATAAATGTATATTTATTGAACAATTGATAATCGTGTAAAGGCATGAAAAAAAAGTATTTCGCAGGCGTTGATGATTTGCGCTCTCCAGGTAATCTGAAACAAAAAATTCAAGAAGATTCTTAATCTGTACGAGCGTCGCTATCGCCCGAACTAGAATTATTATTTTATAATGCAAAATAACAGAACGGCATCGTTTCTTGCAAAAGTGTTCGAAAAACACGATTTTCTTCGTCATAATTCGGGCGAAAGTAGAAGTAAAAATGAATAGTTTTTAAATAATTCTAGTTCGGGCGATAGCGACACTTATACAGATTAAGAATCTTTTTGAATTTTTTGTTTCGGATTACCTGGAGAGCGCAGATCATCAATGCCAGCGACATACTTTTTTTCATGCCTTTACACGATTATAAATTGTTAAATAAATATACAATATGAAAACAACCAAATTTTTTTTTTCGATTCTATAAGAGTGTACCTTTAAGCGAAAAAGAATGCTGTATTGATACATGCAACAGTTTTCAAAAAAAATATTTAAAAAATAGCTTATTTTTTAGCTTTCACAGTAGAATAGCGCTTTAACAACGCCATAGCGAGAAAAAATTATTCCGAAGTACCGTGCATGATATTTTGACACCGCACTAAAATTTCATCAGATATCTAAAAAAAAAAATTGACAGCAGCGATCCTACATACTTCCTGCTAATTGAAACTCCCTTAAAACCAAAATCTTCCCTAATTTCGACGAAATTAATTTAGAAAATATTTCTTACGATACATCACATAAGTGTACAAAAGTTAATCGCGGTATATTAAATTTAGGGTTTTTTACGTATACGAAAAGTTTGAGACCCTCACGTGAGGACCTTTCTAAATGTTATTTCCCAACGTTTCGGAACATTCTCAACGCATTTCCATCAAAAACTCAAAAAAAAAACATTCCCACGAATATGACAAAACATACCAAAGCATACGTGTGCCCATCATTGGTCTCACCCTCGAATTTTTTTCCGCTTTTTCACCATTCCCGATCGACTACGCAGTAACGGAAGGCCGAGAGAAAAAAAAAGCAACGATCTTTCCTAAGCCTTCATGCAACACCATGAATCATCGGCAAAATCCCAACTGGAATTTTCTCAGGTGAAGTTCAATTGGCACGCGATTATCCACGTGGCATACCAAAGCGCACAATCGCGAACATTTTTCGTACCACGCTCGTCGCAAATGCCTGTAATTTTTCGGCCAAACGAATAATTATTTATTAGATATAGGACGAGGAACTCGATAGCGCTCCTTGACAAGATCCGCGCGCGCGTGTGTGTGTGTGTTCGTCTCGTTCCTTACGGTTAAATCGCTATATAAGAATGCTTGTCTCTGTTGCATACACGGTGTGCATGGTGCAATGAACTTTACTAGTTGGCACGAGCTCCATCCGGGCTAGGGAGTTTCAGAGAGGGAGAGAGAGAAAAAGAGAGAGAGAGAGAGAGAGAGAGAGAGAGAGAGAGAAAAGTCTACACTCCCATGCTGCAGGGACGACTGCGGGTTCGCTTCAATGAGGTATGCGTGTCCTTTTACGTGTGAGAGAATACACATTGGATATTGAGGGAAATGTGTGCAGGTATGGCAAGGGACCGTGAAGATTTTGTCCACGTTTATAATCAAACATCCCATCCCAGCGTACACGGACGAGAAAAAAGGGCTCCTCTCTTCCTCTCTCTCATGCCCCTCTCATGCGTCCGAAGTCTTCTCTCTTCTTATTAAGCGAATAATCTCCCGACCGAGTATATCCCTCTTGCGGTTTCCTGCCAGAGCCTCCTGCGGCCAGAGATCCTTCGATGAAAGCGAGAACGATCGAGCATTCCATCCGCTCCTCGTTTTTTTCACCCCCCCCCAAAGAAGAAAAGAATTCCGCAAGTTTCGCACAAAATGGCGAAACTTCGATCCTAAATTCTGGTAACTAAAAAAAGTGGTCACTTGCTCGTGATGGATCCAATCATGGCGAAGAAACGATGTAACGTGTCGTCCAAAGGATACTGGTCCAGCGAGAGCAAAGACTCCCTGACGTCGGGCAGCCTCCATTCGTCACTGTCATCGATGTTCCTCCGAGATGTTGACAGGTTAAGATTTTGTAAATACCTCAGCCAGGTGACATCTGGAATGTACTTCCACGTGATTCTCGTTTAAGATCCGATGTGTCGAAAATCGAGGCCAATCGGTCGGTAAAGAGATCGGCGAGGACGATGGTACTTCCGGTCGTCGCTGAGCAGAGATCAAAGGATCTTCCGGGCCTTAACATACCGGAAGACGTGGCCGTACATTTTGGCAATTTCTACTGCGTTGGAAAGAAATCGGGGAATAATGGAGCTTGCGGTAGAGATGCGGGAACGAGCAGAAGCGAACTTCCGGTTCGCGACTCGCCGAGATCCGAATTTACCGGACAGATGGTTCACAAGTGATTCTCACTTTTACTCTCGAGGATTATAGCGTGTATATGTGTGTATATATACAGGGTGGCCTGGAATGTGACTTTAAAAGAAAAGTCTAGTAGCCTCGTATTAAGGTAGTAGTCTCGCTACAGTCACGTTGAAAAGTTTATTCTCCGCTCAATCGATGAAAGCTTCAAAATATTGCGAAATATCCTTATAATGTAGGTTGTACATCTTATCGGGATGTAAAAACTTCTAAAGTAATGATGAAAACGCCGAATATAATGTTTACCTAACCGTCACTTTTGTATCAGACTATCCATTTCGGCTACTAATGCGTAGATACTCTGCGTATACGAATATGCACACACTAATGTAATCTAATTCTAGTCTGCTCCAGTCGCTTCGTGGCGCTAACGTCGCTAGACATTGCTTAATTTAAATCGCTATATCTGTGAAACTAGACGGTCAGAATTCATGATTTTTTTACCCACTTCGTCATATGTTTCTCTGTAATTGAGACTTAAAAAAAATCTGTAAAAAAGTTTCGAAGTTATTGCGCGAAATGTGAAATTTTCCACTGCTCCCCATAAGAAAACGCGTAAAACCGTGCAATCTTTGATTGCCAACATCTCGAATACACAACGGTGAATGCTTTTGAAATTTTGCAGATAATCACTTAATAGTGTCCTGAATAGGTATTTAAAATAAAATAAAAATCTATAGAAATCTGCATTGGGGAGACCTTAATGCCTATCGAAGTCCACCCCCCAAGATCGTATGCTCTACAATCTTTTTTACTTTTCGAGACACAACGCATTTTATAAAATCCTCTTTTGTGTATGTATATTCGTTGCGATTTTTTTTACTTGTGTTGTGTGTTATCACAGTTATCGTTATAATTGTGTTATCGTTATAACGGACATTTTTAAGCAATAAATAAATTACCAACTGAACACTAACATAAATGCCTTAGGTTTTGATCAGAATAGGTTTGACAAATAGGTTTGAGAGGATCAGTCACTAAAGTTCATACTTATAATAGTCCCAATGATTCCCAATTACTTTTACGAAGTCCTACGGAGAAAGTACAGTAAAACTTCAGTTATACGTTTTTCAAGGGGTACAGCAAGTATGACGTGTATAATTGAGAATAACGTAAAAGTGAAATGCAGTATGTATTCGAAAATCTTTAGCATTTGAAAACGGTGATTGGTGCATAATTCGCGATGTTTTTTTAAATAGCGGTGCCTCTATTATGTTAATGTTTGGTTTTTCATTAGAGAATTTGATTAGTAGTAATTAAGTAATAAGACAACGCAGTTTTTTAAATTTTCGTTTATGAATTTTATCAAAGGCGTGTTTGTAATATTAAAGCTTTGGCAATTTGGACTGGTAAATAACAGACAGGTTCGTATTATTGGGTCTATGCGTAATTCCGTAGCGAAATTCCGACAGATGTCGTTCGCAGTTGTTTCTCCGCTCGCACATGCGTCAACCATATCGAGTATTGTAAATTGAGTGAAAGCTGAAACTTGTGCCGACATTTAAAAAAAAAGTATTCATCGAGAGCTATGACGTATAGGAAGTTTAATTATATTTTGAACATTGAAGGAAAAAACGTGTATTTTCGATGCTTTTCGCTTTTTTATTTCCCAAAAGGCAACAACGCATCGCAAAGTCACA
Source organism: Ophion ventricosus (assembly GCA_963932345.1). NCBI lineage: Eukaryota > Metazoa > Arthropoda > Insecta > Hymenoptera > Ichneumonidae > Ophion > Ophion ventricosus. The sequence continues at coordinate 14,143,782 of OZ010711.1, forward strand.
AGAAGATATGCGCTGTGTACGGAGAGAATGCCGTAAGTGAATGTGTGTGTCGGAAGTGGTTTGAAAAATTTCGTCATGGAGATTTTGATCTCCAAGATGCTTCTCGCTTCGGTTGGCCAGTCACTACTGATGTAGATAAAATCAAGGATTTAATCAACTCTGACCAACATTTGACGACTACAGAGATTGGACATAATCTCAACATTGACCAATCAACTGTTTCAAAACATTTACGGAAGCTTGGGATGGTAAAAAAGGTTGATGTTTGGGTGCCGCACGAAGTTAACGAAAAGAATTTAATGGACTGAATTTGTGCTTGCGATTTGTTGCTCAAACGACATCAAAACGAACTATTTTTTAAGCTAATGATTACTTGCGAATGTCAGTCGAAAAAGTTTCTGGTTGACGCTCTGGGAGGCTGCTCAGACAGTCGCAAAAGCTGGATGGTAACCGAAGAAAACGATTGTTTCGATCAAGTACTGCTCACAATTGGGCAAATTGAAGCGAGCAATCGATAAGAAGTGGCCCGAATTGACGAACAGAAAGGGCGTGATGGACCTAAGACAACGCTAGACCACACGTTTCTCTGATGACCTGGCAAAGATTATTGCGGATTGGGTAGGATGTTTCGATGCACCAACTGTATAGTCTGGAACTTGCACCTTCAGACTGTCACTTGTTCCGGGCGCTACAGAACAGTTTTAATAATAAAACCTTCAGTTCTCTGGACGTCCTCAAAAATCACTTGGATGAGTGACTTCTCTGCCCAAAGATTTCAGTACTTCTATGAAAGAGGAGGCTCGTGGAGAGATGACAGAAAGTCATCGAACAGAATGGAACGTATTTAGTTGGTTAAAATCGCTTTTTGGGTAAATATTTTGCGTTTACATTTACTCCATTTTTGCTACGGAATTACGCATAGACCCAATAATAACAGATGTGTAATAACACTTACGTACATGCATACACAGTAGGATCCCAGAATTTTAAGTGGAAAAAATTATAGTACGGATTGTAAAAATGGTTTCATACTTGTCTGTTTTTTTATGTCAAAGAACATTGGTTAACGTATAATTGAGAAAAAACAGATATCGAAACGGACGCTGAGGAATAAAAGGAATAACGGATAAGCGTGGAAAACATTTAAGTGAAAAACGTAGAAATGAAAGTTTATTACATTCTTTATAGGCGAAATCTGCCGGTTCCACAGGAATTCGACATAACGAACGTTCACAGGAAAACGTATAAATGAAGTTTTTACTGTACATACACAAAAGAGAAAAAAATTATAATCTATGCTACAGTAAAACCCAAAACAAAATAAAGAAATGCTTTCTCGAAAGCTAAAAAAAATCGTAGAACGTACATGGGGATGATTCGAATAGGTACGAAGAATTCTATATTTCCTTGATTTTCCTAGATCTAGAAAGAAATACGAGAAATCTAGATTTTCTAGATTTCTAGAAAGGTGACTTCCGTTTGGACGTCACCTTTCGGTCCACCCTATATATTCGAGGACTCTCCGAGCGCACAATTCGCTCACGCCGGAAGTCGATTTGAAAGATTGCCCCTCGACGGCTATTGCCATATTTGTTCAAAGTATACGATGAAATAATTCATTCTTTTGTATTACGGGCTTTTCGGTCTCACAAATTCCAGCAAATTTTTCATCCTCTCGATAGATTGGAGGGACTGGCTGGTACGGTACATTACGCTCGACAGATCTCTGCACTCTTGGAAGAAATTGTGGAGTCTCCGAATTACGTGGTGCGATAATTATTGTTTATTTTCGATCTTTGAATTTTCTTAAGGAGGTTGGAGCGTGACCCACAATGCAAGATAAACAAAATATATACATGTTATTGTCGAGACTATACTGAGTCTTTACGAATTAAAAAAAAAAATTCACCACAAAACACCAGAGCTAAAAAATCGTTTAATGTATGTAATTTTAGGTGCGGTTAGATGGGCACCCTACGGGTCACGTAATTTTCTTGGCTATTTAGCACCAGGATAAACCACTTTTGACAACAGATTAACGTGAACTAAACTTATGTAAATATTTAGAATTTAAACAAACCTATCTTGCCCATCGAAAATCGTCTTTTTAAACGAATTTAAACGAAAACGAACGAACGAAACGAATCTTCTAATCTTTTTTGTGGTTTTAATTTTTTAATCCTTTTAATCCAATAAAAGATTATGACTCTTTCATAATAATCATTAATAATGTTATACTTTCTCTATGTGGTAGTAAAACAACAGTTTTTATTTTACACGTAATAAAAGTATAAAAATGCATAATTTTGCGCTTCAATTATATTAGGTGTGTCAATAAATTTTTACAGTTTTTTTCCATACTTGCGGTTTATTAAAAAATAGACAAAGTCGTGTTTAATCCGGGTAATATCCCCCGTTGCTTTCTACAACCTTCTGCCACCAATCTGGTAGCATACAGATACCATCATGATAGAAGCTGGCTGGTTTCGAGGCGATAAAGTCATCGACGAATTTCCTAATATCTTCGACTTCTCAGAAGTGGCTCCCTCTTAAGCTGTACGCCATTGACCGAAATAGGTGATAGTCGGATGGGGGGAAGTCCGGTGAATATGCCGGATGAGGAAGAACTTCCCAGCCCAGGTTTAAAATAGTTGTTTGGGTCGTACGAGCAACTTGAGGTCGAGCGTTATCATGCAGGAGAATGACTTTTTGCCTTCCGTGTCCTGTGAATGGCCTTTTTTGCTCAATTGCTTCGCTTAAACGATTTAATTGGTCACTATATCGTTCTGCAGTGTTCGTCTGACCCGGTTCTAAAAGTTCATAATAAAGAACACCCTTTATGTCCCACCAGATACACAAAAGCATTTTTTTGACGTTCATTTGCGGTTTGGGAGTTGATGTTGTTGGTTCTCCAGAGTCCACCCATGATTTTTTCCGCTTGGGATTCTCATAAAGGATCCATTTTTCATCCCCCGTCACGATTTTCCAGAGAAAGTTCTTCCTTCGTTGTTTGTTAAGCAACCAAAGACCCCATTTCCCGAGCTTCTGAATTTTTCCCATCGGGTGTAACCTCTTGGCAACGTTTGATCGATCAACTCCTAGTTGGGCTGCAAGTTCTTTTTGTGTCTGTGAAGAATTTTGGACCAGTAAAGTTTCCAAACCGTCGTCCGAAAATTTTTCAGGCTGTCCAGTATGCGCACGGTCACTGAGTTCGAAATCCTTGTTTCTAAAACGTTTAAACCAATAATTGCACGTTTCGTATGACACAATACTCTTCCCGAACACAGAACAAATTGACTCCCACGCTTTGGTGGCACTTTTTCCTTGTTAGAATTCGTAAAGGATGCAGTGGCGAATGTGCAGCTTATCGGTTGCCATTGTTCTTGCTACTTTATTTTAAGATTATGATGCTCGCCCAATAAATTCATACAGCGTCTAGAACAGGGCTATGTCAATACTTTAAAATCCTAAAAGGACGTTGAAATATTTCAACCTGAAAGAGGATTCCCAGCCTGCTAGAAAAATCTGTAAAAATTAATTCACACACCTAATATATTTTATGAAAACTTAGCATCTACAGAATAAATCTATACCTCGCATGCATTTTTTTAGGTTTATTAAAAAAAAATCGTAAACCATCATTTGACTCAACTGGACCGCTCCAACCTAATCAATTGATTAATGCAGATTAATGTAGGTTTCATTCAAATGCCTCACTTGTCAAAATATTGAAAAGTACATTTGAATTTTTTTTTTTTAATGTACTCTTAATATAATAATAAAACTTTTGCATGGCTAAATACTTTTTTGAAATTTTTTAAATGACATAAATGCCAAGTTGTAGAAAAAAATTTCGATTTTCGACCAAAAACAACTTCAATGATTTCTTATTAACAAATGGATAAACATATTGAAAAAATCATTCGGCCATAGGATAGAAAATTTTATAAACTATGCTCTGTCCGATATTTGGGTGAATCGGACGAATAGGTTTTCAGTCACGACTTGTGCCGTTTCATGAAACACAGTTTCGAGAAAACCGCAGAAAAAAAAATCGCAGCATGGCGATCCAACCCTTCACAGAAATGGTTGTAACTCGGTCATTTTTTGAATTTGTTAGAAATCTTTGTTGCAAATTAAAGTTAAGACCCACGCTATAGAACTATGCTAAAAAAAATGATATGTTTGAAATTTTAGTTTACGCAGGCCCTTTAATTGTTCCGTAATTTATCGACGATGCGATATCAATCACCGATTAAGCCAAATTAATTTGACCAGCTCGTTAAATACTCGAACACGTACTTTTTGTAAGGTGAAGCAGCCACCCGACGACAGTTTTTCCCCCGAGAGATTCGACTCGCCGAATTATCCTCTGTGGTACAAGGATCCCGATAAGTTCAAGCAAGTAACTGCAATTAACGACATTCAACCAAACAAAAAATACATTTCAAATTCAAGCGAATACAATTTTGTTCGGTCTCACGAAAAAAAATATTCGCGCATGTGCGTATACAATTTTTATAAATAAATTAAAAATTAATCTATCCGATTCATAGCGCCTCGTGTAAGTTCGAGGAGAAAAAAACGGTCCGAAGAATTACTTACGATGACGCTGCGGTACGATTTAATTCCGATGTATCAGTTACAGATCTCCGAGCAACGAATCATCGCGTTCGAGAGAAACGGGAGAGGAGACGGTACCGAGGAGTAAAATGCAACGGTGCGAGAGTACAACAAGCGACGGGTCTACACTAATCAACGCGACGAGTAAAACCGATAGCGAGGAAAGCTTCGATGTGGCATATCTCGAGAACAATTACGAGTCATCCTCAATCGCTTCGAAAGTCACGCTAAACTCGATGGGAACCACGGAAAACGATACGGAATGCGAATAATTGAATATCAATATTTTCGTTAAGTAGAAAAATTCCACAAATTGTTTTTTTATTCTAAAGTACAAGCACGTTACTAGATTATCGAATCGCTCCTAATTTTTTAAAATGCTTCGGATAATGCATACAAGCTTCGGGGATAAAATTGAGATTGGCCATTCCGGCCAATTGGGTAAATACAAGCACGTATTTATCCAATTACTCGAGTAATTGGATAAATACGTGCTTGTTGCATCGTAACGATTGCAGATAAGGGGATTTTGCTTACCATTTTTTTCGAATTGGGGTAGTACGAGAGCGTACTTTATTTTTAGATGGTTAATTTCTACTACATGCTACAAATAGTAGTGATAATGCAGAGGCCGGGTTAAAATTCCGAACGTTGAATGATGAGAACGCTCAAAATTCTGAATTTATTAGCTAGTACTCAATATTTCTGGAAATTTATAATTCCAGAATTTTGTAAACATAATTCCCATATAACCGAAAATAAGAGTACAGTAAGGATTTACCAGGTGTACAAGTATGAAATGCGGATTTCAGACAACAGATGGTGCACCAATGCAGTTTGTGCTATAAAGATTTGACACTGCGTCATTTCGCTGTGTCATCAACAAGTGTCAGACGCGCACGAGTGATAAATTGGAATAGTGCGTGCATAGTGTTGTGTTGTTGTGTTCAATATGTCGAAATTTATACCGAACAAAGAGCATTCGCGGACAGCATTAATTTTTTGTTTTCATTCGAAGAAAACTGCTGCTGAATCATACCGATTACTTCGAGATGCTTATGGTGAACATGCTCCATCGCAAGATACGTGTGAACGATGGTTTCGGCGTTTCAAAAGTGGTGACTTCGATGTTGCAGACAAGGAACATGGAAAACCGCCAAAAAAATACGAAGACGTGAAATTGCAAGTATTGTTGGACGAAGATTTTTCGCAAACACAAAAACAACTCGCCGAGCAATTGGGCGTTAGTCAACAAGCTGTTTCCAATCGGCTACGAGAGATGGGAAAGATTCAGAAGACCGGTAGATGGGTACCACATGAGTTGAACGACAGGCAAATGGAAAAGCGCAAAAACACATGTGACATTTTGCTCGCTCGGTACAAAAGGAAGTCATTTTTGCATCGTATAGTTACAGGGGATGAAAAGTGGATTTATTTTGAGAATCCCAAGCTCAAAAAATCATGGGTAGACCCAGGCGCACCATCCACATCGACCGCAAGACCGAATCGCTTTGGCAGAAAGACGATGCTCTGTGTTTGGTGGGACCAGAGGGGCGTGGTCTATTATGAGCTGTTAAAACTTGGGGAAACGGTTAATACTAAACGTTACCAACAACAATTGACCGATTTGAACCATTCGCTACTTGAAAAAAGGCCAGAATACCGAAAGAGGCAACACAAAGTCATTTTTCTTCATGACAATGCTCCATCACATACGGCAAAACCGGTTCGCGACACGTTGGAAGCACTCAGCTGGGAAGTTCTACCCCATGCGGCTTACTCACCAGACTTGGGTCCTTCCGATTACCACTTGTTTGCATCGATGGGTCACGCACCTGCTGGGCAGCGCTTTGGTTCGTACGAAGATGTGAAAAAATGGCTCGATGAATGGTTCGCAGCAAAAGGGGAAGGTTTTAAGTGGCGTGGCATTCACAAGTTGCCCGAAAGATGGGAAAAATGTATAACAAGCGATGGAGCATACTTTGAATAAAGCACTTTTTATCATTCTTCCGAATTTAACGTGTTTTTTTTAGAAAAAAAATCCGTATTTCATACTTGTACACCTAGTAAATGACAATAATCATGGGACCAACTGATAAATCGTGGATATGAAAACACAGCACATAAAGCAAGTATCAGCTCCCCATAATTAGAGAGTCGACAGTTCCGAAAAATTGTAGTGTTAGAAATTCGAGTTCCTAAATGGCGAAAGTTTCTACAGGAAAAAGTTCTGAAAATAAGAATATCGGTAAGAATCAACGATAGCTAAACATCCTTACTTTATATGTTCACAATAAAACGTGAAGGATGATCAAAACTCTGAAATAATTCGACCACGAAAGATCAAAACTCCGAAAGAATACTACCCCGAAAGATCAAAACTCCAAAAGAATTTTACCCGAAAGACCAAAACTCCGAAAATCTGAACACGGTCAAAACAAGTGGTGGTGCTGCCATCTAAACGCGTTAGGCTAACTTGCTATCTGCTTTATGTGTGTGTTTTCGGAATTTTGAACCTTCTGAACGTTCTTTATCGGAATCTTACACTATCTAAACTTCAGTTTTCGCAAACTGGATGATCGAAGCTATGATTTCCGGAGTTCAAAACTTTCGTGAACCTGACGAATCTCTTATTAGCTTTTATTATATTTAAACTTTTTGATATAGCTCGTTTTATATAATAAAAATTTCGGTAGACGCGATATTTGAAAAAAATACAATATTGTAAAAAATAAAATATTGTCATTTAATGCAATATTGTAAAAGTGCAATATTATTGGGATGTTGAATAAGTTCTCGCTGTTTTTTTTCGTGCACATAAATGCTTTATTTGAGAAAAATAAGAAACATGTCATGGAAAGTATTGTCCATCGCTAGCCACTACTTTTTTCCATCTTTCTGGCAGCATTTTAATTCTACGTCGAAAAAATCACACCTCTTTTGAGGTTATCCAAAAATCGATCCATTTTTCGGCATCTTCATAAGAATGGAAGTGCCGCTCAGCCAGGCCATGCGCTATCAATCGGAACAAGTGATCGGAAGGGGCAATTTCTGATGAATACGGCGGGTTCAAGCGTTCCAAGTAGGTTTTTATCGATTTTGCAACATGTGGCCAAGCGGTGTCATGCTGCAAAATCACTTTGCCGTGTCTCTGCTCGTATATCGTCCATTTTTCCTTCAATGCTCGGCTCAAACGCATCAATTGTAGTCGATAGCGATCTCTCGTGATAGTTTCGTTCGGTTCGGGTAGCTCATAATAAACGATACCCAGCCGATCCCACCATATGCAGAGCAGAAGCTTGGAAGCATGGATATTCAGCTTTGCCAACGATGTTGATGCATGGCCGGGCTTACCTCACAATTTTCTACGCTTAGGGTAATCGTAGTGTATCAATTTTTCATCGCCAGTCAGGATACGATGCAAAAAACCTTTCCTTTTCTGCCGTTAAAGCAGCTGTTCACACGTGAAAAGACGCCCTTCGCCGTCTCTCGGCTTCATTTCGTATGGCAATCAATGACCTTGCTTTTGAATCATTTCTAATGCTTTCAAACGTTTCAGCCACGTCATCTGCAAATTGGAGTATCTTACATTCATTCGTCACCTTTTTCTTCAAATCTAACATGTAAAGCGTGTACAAAATTGGACTAAGCACACTACCCTGTGGTAAACCTTGAAACACTTTCCGCATCTTAAACTACACGCACGCAGTTCTGGCGACGCCATCTGTTGAAAAACAGCGAGAACTTATTCAACGTCCCAATATAGTTATTCAACATTATATTGTAATAGGACGCAATATTAAAAAAATGCAATATTGCGAAATTATTTAAAATTATATTATCATATAATGCAATACTTAAAAAGTGCAATATTGTAAAACTATTGTAAATTATAGTGTATTATAATGCCATATTTTTAAAAAATGCAATACTTTTAATCTTTTTAGATCTATATCGTAATATTCAATACATTAAAAATGCAATACTGTAGAACTATTTAAAATTATGGTGTAATAAAATGTAATATTTTATAAATGCATTATTGTACAACTCTTGTAAATTATTTTGTAATATAATGCAATATTGTAGAAGTCTTTTAAATTATATTGTAAAAATTCAATATTGTAAAAAAATCGTGCCAAGTTATCCTTAATCATATTACGATTTTTTACATTATTGCATTATAGTATGGGGAGTAAAAATAAGTCTCCGCCGCTTTTTTATAAAAAATTGGGCATTTATTGTGAAAGAACGGTGAAAGAAGGGTACTTTATGTTTTATTGAAAATATTGTCCATCGCTAGCCACTACTTTTTGCCATCTTTCTGGCAGCATATGGATACCGCGTCGGAAGAACGCTTCATCTTTTGAGGCTATCCACAAATCGACCCAATTTTTGGTATCTTCATATGATGTGCAGTGCTGCTCAGATATGCCGTGCGTCATCGATCGAAATAAATGATAGTCAGAGGGAGCAATGTCTGGTGAATACGGCGGGTGGGGTAAAACTTCCCAATTGAGTGTTTCCAAGTAGGTTTTGACCGCCGCCGCAACATGTGGACGAGCATTATCATACAGGAGAATAATTTTGCCGTGTCTGGAGTAGTAGTGGGCGCGTTTTTCCTTGAGTGCTCGGCTCAATCTCATCAATTGTGTTCGGTAGAGAGCCCCAGTAATGGTTTCGTTCGGTTTGAGCAACTCATAATGCACGACACCAAATTGATCCCACCAAATACACAACATGAGATTTTTTCCATGAATATTCGGCTTGGCTGTCGATGTTGAAGCATGGCCAGGTGGTCCCCATGATTTCCTCTTCTTTGGGTTATCGTAGTGGATCCATTTTTCATAACCAGTGACTATACGATGCAAAAACCCTTTCGCTTGTGCCTGGCAAGCAGCATTTCACATGCGCAAAATCGGCGTTCGACGTTTCTCGGCTTCAGTTCATATGGAACCCAATTTCATTGCTTTTGAATCATTCCCAACGATTTTAAACGATGTGAAATTGCTTGTTGCGTCACTCCCAATGTAAGTGCAAGTTCTTCTTGCGTTTGGCACGAATCTCCCTCCAATAATGCTTCCAATTCCGCGTCTTCGTACACTTTCGGCCTTCCGCTACGTTCTTTGTCTTCGACGTCAAACTCGACGTTCTTAAACTTTTGAAACCACTCACGACAACTTCTCTCACTTGAAGCAGCCTCACCATATGCTTCTACAAGCAATCGATGTGCCTCAGCTGCAGATTTCTTCAAATTAAAGAAGTAAATCAAAAGTTCTCGCACTCACGCTTATTCGGCTCAAAACTCGACATTTTCGCACGAAAAAAATTATGTGATGCTGATACAAAATCGTTAATATTTCAAGGTTATGGTCTTGCCAGATATTCATCCTTAAGATATGACGTTTTACATCTGACAATTTCAACCATAACCTCCTGGTGGGGCCATCTCTTGTCAAACGGCGGAGACTTATTTGTACTCCCAATAAAATATAATTAACAATATTGAAAAATGGCCATCTGAACATTTTGCCAGCGAAACTCTTTCAACGAGCTTGACTGTGCACGTACCACCTTAAGAAAATTCCAACGCTGATCCATCGCTCTAAATTTCCGTAAACAAGTTGGACGGCCTCCGCGAAACAATATTCCGTTGTCTCAGATCTTGCTCAAGGATGCACATCTCGTAATTATTTCCCTCCCTTCCGCTCGAGCTCTAATTAACGCCTGTTACTCTCTCTCTCTATCTCTCTCTCTCTCTCTCTCTCTCCCTCTCTTTCTCTCTCTCTCTCTCTCTCTCTCTCTCTCTCTCTCTCTCTCTCTCTCTCTCTCTCTCTCTCGCGCAACAACTCCCAATTAGACGAGATTACAATTTATATAAGATTTATGTTTTGCTCCCGTCTCCTCGTTGTATCACTAATTTAGAAAGAAGCAGCCTCGTGGCGATCGGATTCTGATTTTTTTTACATAAACATTGTTGATCTATTTAATAAATATGAACAGCCCCCTTCCGAGTTACAGGCGAGCAAGGTATGAACGCGTTCTTGGAATCGTTCGAATAAAACTTTACGGAATTTATTGATCTGAACGGAGATACGTGTGCGTCCGGGTACGAGCGCGATTGGGGAGGGGAGTAACAAGAAATTCTTGAATTATTAAGTGGCCAAAGTGTGACTTTAACTCGATTTTCTCTCGTTGAAGAAAATTCACCAAAATTGCTAGTAACACTGACAAGCGACCGTTTTACGTAATTTCTTAATTCTTGCCTTAAATTACGATTTTTCACGTGTTCAATAATTTCTTTGAAAATGTATTACCACGTGCGAATTCACGCAGTAACATATTTTCGTTTCTTTTATTCGACAACGAAGAATTTTGCTAATAAGACTAAAACGTTATTAATTACTGATGTAATTGAGGTAACCTAATTAGCAGTGTCAAAAAGCAAAATTTATATTGTACTCGGGACCGGAAACGTGCATTCACATGTACGTCGTTTATTAATTTTGTAAAATTGATTGATGCTGAAGAAAATTACATTTTTCGCCTTCATAACTTGTTTTCAGTTATCGATTTTATTCAAAACGTTAAAAATCGCCATTTTGATTAAATAGTATGGCAAATTCGATATGTCACGCAAAACCTTGCCTACGTGAAAATCCTTTTTCAATTTTCTTCCCACGATCAATTTTGTTTATCGTGTAACCGCAATGATTTTACTTGGCAGTACTCAGTGAACGCTGCTTTCATGATTTTTTCGGATCTTCCAAAGAAATACGAGAATTGCGAGGGAGGGGAGGGGGCGAGCGGGAAATTTCGGATATTTCCTAGTGGCTACGGAGCCCCAAAAATCAAAAGCCATTATTTTATCATAACATCACTTTTATTCTTGTTCTACATTAAAATATAAACATTTTCCCCTTACACGAAATTAAGTTACGCTTCCAGTTTCTCGCGTCGCGCGTCGTATTGTGGAACTGATCGGAAAATCCTTTGTTCCCGTTCATCATATCATTGAAATATATATATATATATATATATATATATATATATATATATATATATATATATATGAGGCATTCCACACCATTTCACCTAGCCCGTGACCCCGACCATTCTTTATTTTCCTGATTTTTTTTTAAATTGTACCGTATGAAAGGAATCTCCACACCAATTTTTAGATTTTTATCTCTTCTCTTTTAGAAGTTATAATTTTCCAAAAAATGTCGATTTCGGAAGTTTTGGAAAAGTTTAAACGCTGATAACTCCTGAACAAATTGAGATATCGACAAATGTCAACATATATATTTTGTTCATTTTGCAGCATTATTTCATGAAAAAATATGAAAAAAATTATCATTTATACTGGGCCACGTATTTTTTGCTTCGAAAGTGAAACCTATTTTTTTTCAAGATGATTGCCATTTTTTATTTTTTTCAAAAAAATCTCTAAAATAGAGTCATCCATTCTATGATTTTTAAGACTAGTCTCATCGTGGGCCCATTTTTCCTTCTATTTTTTTTTGCGAATTAATCATATACTTTTAAGAAGTTTTTTTATCGGTTTAATCTTCAATAATGCTATATATCTCCATTTTTATCTCCAAGAATGCTAATAATGAAACGGTTTATTTTTTATTTGTGTTGAAATTAACGAAAAAGATTCTTTGTGCAAAATTAATTTTTTTTACTAATAATAAGTCATAACTATTCTAGTTTTTATCCTTTTCGTAAATAAGATGAACTAAATTAAGAATTATATGGGAATACTTGAATTTAAAGAAGACCGAAATTTTTCATTTTATATATAATTTTATAATAATATAAAATTTCACTCTTTTTTAAATTCACGTATTCCCATATAATTCTTAAATTAGTTCATTTTATTTACGAAAAGGATAGAAACTAGAATAGTTTTGACTATGAGATCCGACTGAAAATTATACTTGTATTGATCAATATTATTATTAGTGAAAAAAATTAATTTTGCAAAAAAAATCTCTTTCGTTAATTTCAGCACAAATAAAAAATAAACCGTTTCATTGTTAGCGTTATTGGGGTTAAAATGATAAAAATCTTCTAAAAAAAATATGATTAATTAAAGTAAAAAAATAGTAGGAAAAATGGGCCCACGATAAGACTAGTCTTAAAAATCATAGAATAGGTCACTCTATTTTAGAGAATTTTTTGAAAAAAATAAAAAATGCCAATCATCTTGAAAAAAATAGGTTTCACTTTCGAAGCAAAGAATACGTGGCCTAGTATAATTGATAATTTTTTTCATATTTTTTCATGAAAGTATGCTTCAAAATGAAAAATATATATATATTGACATTTATCAATATCTCAATTAGTTCATGAGTTATAAGCGTTAAAACATTTCAAAAACTTCCGAAATCGACATTTTTTGGATACGTATAATTCCTATAAGAGAAGAGATAAAAATCTAAAAATTGGTGTGCATATACCTTTCATGGAGTACAATTTTACGAAAAAAAAATCAGGAAAATAAAAAATGGTCAGGGCTACGGGCTAGGTGAAATGGCGTGGAATGCCTCATATATATATATATATATTAGGGTGTGCCGAAGGAAAAATGCATCCCTCGCGTCTTGAAACAATTAAATTAGGTATAACAAAGATAAACGTCAAGTTTGAGCAAACTCAAGTCGAAATGGTAGTGCTGCATCACTTTTGCCTCGTTTGATTAGCGCACTAGCAACTCTTCGCGTTCAAACTTCAATAACTCTGGAACTAATTAAAACCGCTCGAAGATTATCAAAGCTAATCGTTACAACGTTAAAAACCTTTTTCCCAAAATCTCTTCAAATATTTTAAGTCAAATTGCAGGTATTTGAGAAACGTTTGAAAAATTTCAGGTATTAGAGAAAAAAATTGAAAAATTTCGACCTAAATACATCTATTTTCAAAAAGCTGTAATTCGAGTAAAATTAATATCGATATTAAAAAAAAAAAGGTTTATTTGGTGATTACAGAAAAAAATGTTGATGAAAAAAAATCAAATCGGTGATTAAAAAAAAAATTGATTTCAAATTTAAAAAAATATGTAAGCGGGGATTTAAACAAAAAGATTTTTACAGCTGCAAGCGCCAGCTCTAAGAGTCTTCCAGCCAATTTGAAAAATATTGATTGGTTGTTGAGTTATTCGAGTTTTATCTCAAAAGAGTAAATTTCCCGTGACGATTAGACGAGAAAAAAAGATCACTCAGAGAGTTCAAATCGTGCATGAATTTGTCTCATACGATAAAATTGCTTGTCAGGCTGAGAGATGCATTTACTTTCGACACCAACGTTCATATACACATTTGATTCGAGACGGAGTCTCGTCCGAAATGTCATTTTTGGGAAGATCCCGTTCCTGCTGCTCATTTTCGCATTTCGCACGATTGAACGTCGTGCGCGCGAGAAGGCACACGTTGCTCGAGTTTCGACGAGCAACGCTCACCGCTGACTAGCTGGGCTGCTCGCCTGGAGAATTTTGGAGCCGTCCCTAGGTCTTTTTCCACGAGTAATACATCTCGAGCGGACGATTGACCCGCCAGAACTTGTCGTTCACCTGTCGGAGCGTCTGAGCGCCGCTCAGTACCACCAATTGTCCCGGGGTCGGTGCTATGTAGATGCAAAAGTTCAGTAGCCTATCGGACTCGGACAGCTCCGTGTCGAGATCCAGGGTCAGTCTCATTGCCAGGTACTTGCTCAAATGGTCGACTGAAAATGTAAGAGTGAAGAAAATAAAAAACGTTAACGATGATTCATCGCACGCGCCAGTGCACAAGTCGTACTTGTGCATTCGGACACTCTTGATGGGAAAAAACTATAGAATTCAATTGAGTTTTGACGCGGAAATATGATGGGAAATCGATTGAGGCGTCTTCATAAGCTTGTAATTTTAAAAAAGACGATTTTTTTATTCGATAGATTTATAGCCCAGGGTTTCAACTTTAATTGGCAACAAAGATTTTGTTAAAGTTCACAAAGTTTACAGAGTTGTGATGATTTTTATGAAGGGTCAGATTTACCCTTTTTTTTACGGTTTTCTCGAAACGGTGTATGTCGTATGTCAAAATCTATTCATCCGATTTAGTTCAAATGTTGACAGAGCATAGTTTATAACATTTTCGACCGTATTATCGGATAATTTTCTCATATCTTTGCCCATTTGTTAATAACAAATTAAGGAAGTTGTTTGTTTGTCGAAATCAAACTTTTTTTTCTACAACTTAACAATTTTGTAATTTTAAGAATTAAAAAAAAGTCTCCGATCATTCGAAAGTTTTGTTATTAAACTATAAGTCCATTATTTTATTTTTCATTTCAGATGACCCTAGTTTACAGAACCACCTATACCGATTGGCTATGCAGCATCAGCGGCCCTTTGTTTAAATAATAATAACATCATTGTTTATCAATATTTTAAAATTAAAAAACTCGCCAAGATTATGTATTAAATGCGTGTAAAATTCCGACCTCGTCCCGCCAATAGTCTCATCAAAAAAAAAAAAAAAATATTGAAAATCAGCCTGTTTTTTTGGGCCCCAAACTCACACAGAGTCATTATTGCCAAAATCGTGATCCACAACAATCCCTTTTACGCTCCGGAAAATGGTATACTCGATAAAATTCCCAAAAATACACAAGAAATTGGATCGTACAATAGTCCATGAAATAACATTATTTTCTCTCGAAAGTCCGAGCTTACCGGTAGCGTTGGCCGTAGTTTTTATGTATCTGATACAGTTTTCTTTGAGTGCCTTTATCAGGGTGTTGTCACCGGCCATTTCGGTGGGATGAGGCTTGAAGACGAGTTCGATTTCGTTGAGGAGGAAAGGTTCGCCGTTGCCCTCACCCTCTGTGTCGACCATCGATTCACCGCCCGGCGTCTCGCCTTCCGCGCTCGATGAATCATTTTCCGAATTTTGCAAGCTCTTCAAACGCTTCGCCGACTTTGGCATTTGGCCGGTAGGACCAGGCGAGGGTGTCGTTGAATTCCTGGACGTTGTGCCAGAAATAGCGGGACTGCTGGCGGGCTGTGAAACGCTGTTAGAGTTCTGCGAGCTCGAATTGTTGGCCGCCAATGGACAGCTGTTGCTGTTGTTGTTATTGTTGTTGTTGTTGTTCAGAGGTCCCGTAGCGCTCTGCGAAGAATCGCTCTGATTGGCAGCTACCGCGCCGGGCGTCGGAGTCGCCGGAGCGGATACGTTGGGTGTGTTGTTGTAGGACGGTGTGTTGCTAGGATTCTCCGGCTCGTTGGCGTTCTTTCGCGAACGCTGTGGCCTGTTCTGACTCTGCAACTTTATACCCTCCGTTATGGAATTGACCAGCGCCGCTTGGGAATGGGATTTGTTGAGCTTGGCGAGAACTCTCTCCTGGTGCGCCTCGTACTCGTCTCTGCTCGGATAAATCTTTTGTATGAGGAGATCGAAGTTTGGATCCGGCCTTAGTGATCTCTTGGACACGAGCTTCTTGCGACAGGTCGGACACTCCTGCGATACAAGTAGAGACGGTGCTGACTATTCGTCATTTGTAAACGCTAAAATCTATTCAAACCCAGCAAATTTGTTGATATTTTATATTACGTTATAATACAATATAATTTAGAAGGATTTTCCAATATTTGCAGTTTTTTAATGGTGGCATTACATTATCATATCATTTACAAGAGTTTTACAATATTGCATTATATTTTAATATAATTTACCATAGTTTTGCAATGTTGGATTATATTACGGTATAATTTACTTGCAAATTTGTTGCTATAATTTTCCGAATGACTGTAAATTTGTAAATGATTTATGCTTTCACAAACTTTACGGATTTAAATGCGTTTTTGAGCTGTCGATCTTGGTTCAGAGCAAATCCTACACTTGCAGCTTAATCGCCGCTGTTAACTGCAGAATTGAAACATTCAGCAACCGCTATTTTTCCAATATCATTTTAGTACTCAAAGTCTCTGGAACACGTTTTTTGTACAGTGAATCTTCTAATTGCCAAATACGAATAAAACTGCACGAGAGAACGGTCATTGAAGCCTTTTCCATAAGGAACGTCAAGTCTGCCGACTTTGGATTTATTTATTTAGCCTAAATATCCGATGATCTTGCTCAAGTTTTCGAACCCACACACGTACATTATCATTACCATTTGTGGCAGGCAGCAAAGATTAACTATTCAAAAGTACCTTAATTTATCCAATTACTAGAGTACTCCGCTACGACTTTTCCATAAAAAATCACGCTCAATTTGCGTACTGTGAATTTATTTATTCAGCCTAAATAGCCAGCCTGTCCGTAGCGTATAAAAAATATTGAACAGCGATCAAGTACATGCTCTATTCTACAAAACAAAGTATTCCAATATATTTCGCAAACGAGAGCCAGAATTCATCTCCGCGATCGTCAACTGCCTGATAGGTAGCTCAAAACATCACGATAGAGACTAAAGACGTACGGAAATGGAAAAACATAATAAAAGCGAAAAATTTCGAACAAATACCTTGTTGCCGCTACGAAGAGCAGTAATAATGCAGTCGGAGCAAAAACGATGCAGGCACTCTTTGGTCGTCATTGTTTTCTTCAGCATATCCAGACAGATCGGGCACATCAATTCACTGTGCAAACTTCGAGGACTGACTGCTATTTCGGTATTGTCGGTTATAGGATCTTGGGGTATGCGATGCAATTCGTAAAGCGATAATTCCCAATTTTTGTTCAGTCCAACTTGCTCCGCCGACGCCATTTTTCCGCGTGTTGTGTCAACGAATTCAGACGTACATAGAAGGAGAGTTTTTACGGGCGGCCTGAAGACAAGTATTCTGCGAGCCAAACTGCCGCGTGGCGGCGTGACGAGCGAACAGCTGTCCGGCGGGGAGGGGGGGGGCGGAATGAGACACCTATCTCTCTCTTACACATTGCGGAGCGAAAACATAATTGACCTAAGAGCCTTGGATCGAAACCGACTTGCTTGATTTTTTTTTTCAGAAAAATAATTTATATGAATAGCTTAAAACATTTTGGTGCAAACTGACGTTTATTTAGCTTTTTCAAGCGATTTTGCCTTTTGTGATCCGAAAATTCGCCGTATATCATACAATGTTTCATTACTTCTCCTAATAACAAAAAAAGACTTACGTGTCATCGTGTTCTGGAAAACGATGAAATGACACATAAATCGTTAGTTGGCATTTTCAAAACTTATTTAAAAATCAAAAAGTTAAAGAGCCCGGCAGCCTGACACAACAAACTCGAACTCAGCGGATACTCGTCGCAAGAGCGAAAAGAGGGGTCTTATGGAACTGCCCGGTAGTGGAACAAAGAGAGAGCGCTAGAGAAACGAGAAGGTGCAAGAGAGAGCGAACGTGTCCCCAGCGAGAACGACCGCACGTGTTCCCAGTGCATAATACGTATAAGAGGAAGCAGGACACAATGATGCCCCCAGCGCATACATCTATAAGAGTAAGCAGGACGCCGTTATGTCCCCAGCTTTTAAGCCTACGAGAGGAAGCGAGAGCGAGAATGAAAACTGCCGTCAGCGCCGCTAATCGACAACTAACGCGGGGGCATGCCCCCAGTAAAGTCGGCGCATAATATCCTTATGGACTACACTTCTATTTACGTCTGAATTCGTTGGTTGTGTTGACGTGAAATTCACACACGGCGTGTACGACGACGATGTCACTCGCCTCAGTCGCCGATTATGGGGCTCGCAGCGCGGGACAAAACGACACGGCGGCGGGGCATAATGAGCGAAGGGGGGGGGGGGGGGGGGGGTAGAACGAAATTATAGCCTGCAAATATGGGTTACGCGATAGTTAACCACCGTGCAAAATCAATGAACGATGAGCTTCTGATGGGCTAGCGTTAATACTAGTCCAACGATGGATCTCTGTGAAAATGGCCCACCGAAAGTAACAACCATGATTTTAAATGTCAAATCGTTTGTTGATTGTTGGATCAATTTCAATTTTTGGAAATTTTTCAGTGCACAAGGTGATGGAACAAAATTTGATGTAAAATTGGCCGATTTTTTTTTATTTTGACTTTTTCGGGGTTCAATCGAAGCGCAATCGTTTGTTGGTTATGAGTATCATAATTTAATCCTTTGTTGGTTCTTCGCATTGTTTAAGTCAATAAAGAGTGTACATTCCCGCGGTAAATGACGTCACAAATACAGAAGGCCGTGTTCCAATCCCAACATCCGCATTGAGGGAATGATTAACCATTGGAGAGGCATTAATTGATTAGCCAATCAGCGAGCAGCTCCAGCTGTCGCAACGAAATGCTACAAGATCTATCGACGATCGGGTTCGGGCCCCTCAGCACAGATGGTCCGAGTCGTGACGATGTTTCGGCGATTTTGTCTACTTGTGGCGCTAGTGAGCATGCTTATCTCCCTTGCACACTATTTCTGTTTCAGTCGCGCAACCCCTTCCCACTCGCCGCTGGATGAAAGTACAAGCGATGTCAAAACGGGTTAAAATCCAAACAGTACACCGGCGTGGTTTAGTGCGTTCTTCAGTGAACCGTTTTCATCGGTCATTCATGCGTTGTATAATGTATTTATATTTTATTAAAGGGCACTGCGAGTGAGTGAAAATCCATTATTTTTGGATTTTTCATACCACGGCAGGCTGGTGGGCCTGGTGGCCTGGTCGGATTCTTCAAGCGTACGGCTTCTGCCGGCTTTAACTTTCAAGCGTACGGCGTCTGCCGGCTTTAACTTTCAAGCGTACGGCTTCTGCCTGAAAGGGGTATTCTACTTTCGATGGCAAAGTGTATATATATACACTTTGCCATCGAAGGTCAAGAGAATCATTCATCCGACGTCTTCAAAAATGTGTTGAGATTAATAGCCATCACTTCGAACGTTTGTTACAATAAATTTTCTGCACAAAAAATTTAATTACATTATTCGGATATTCTTATTGTCAATACCATCATGATTTCCCGTTTTCACACGTGTATTTTGGTGAAAAATCTTTTCAAGGTCATGATATCATAGGTCGTTGGAGTCGTCTGAATATCAGCTACAACGTCTTAAAAAAAAAACATGTTCCCATTTGAAAAACCATTGATGACCTTAAGAACGCAAAAACTATGACCTCGACAAAAATGAATTTTTCACCACTGTATCAGCCCTTTGAAATTAATAAAATTACCTCCTGACATTTTTTTCGTCACTCTAAAGGCGACGGAGATATTTGGAGTGGTAACGTTAAATGGTCCACCCTGTATACATATCACGAAACGCGCCAGCGTATCGAATTTATTAAAAAAATTAATTCGAAAGTGTTGATTCGTTTTTATCTCATTTAAGGCGGTACGACCACTCCCTCAGGGTCAACAAAGAGACTAAATTTATTTCACCCCACGGGTGTTCTGATTTATGTTAACTTATATTGAATATTCGTATTGTCGACCCCAAAGTGCCAAATTTGTAGTAAATATTTTATTTATTGCATATTTACTAATCAAAACTGAAGAATTATATCCTCAACGACTGTGGAGTCTTCACGACGATTTCCAAGCAGTGCCGAGATTCTGAAACTCTGTAGCGTTTTCGTTGTCGTTACCTAGCAACAGCCAATAAGAGGCTCCCTTTCTTCTGATCGTGCATGCGATTGGCTGTTGCTAGACGACACAACGAAACTGTCACTACAGAGCTAGGTTATGCTTGCCATACGAATCAACTGTTACGCCCGACGTTGGCAAGTCTATGGGTACTATTTCATCATTATGATAATATTCAACCGGAAGTTGAAACTATTTTATAATGTAGTGCTTGAACTACACGGTGAAGTGCGAATTTTCGATTTTTTACAATATCTATTATGTCTAATTTATCAAATTTCAGTTTTCCAACGATCTTAGTTGGATACGTGAGTAGCAAAACCGTGATTACCGCACTTCCGGTCGACCGTCTCCATAAGACGACGTGCTTCGCTAGCTCAAAATGCTCGACTTTGCAATTTTATTACGAAAAAACTGGATGGTCAATATAGCTCAAATTTTTCCAAAGGGTGCATAACGTATTCGTCAACATCATATAAAAATTTCAGGCTCGAAAGTTGGATTCGGCCCCATGATCGTACCTCCTTAATTCCTTTCTCAGCGACTTCTCCGTACTATCGTTTCTAGGTTCAGTTGACATGGGTGCCAGTATCGATTGTACGAGTTCGTCAAACAGCCGATCAAAATCGCATAATCTTTAATCGAACTAGCCGATTCTCGATAATGCCAACTTGTGTTACGAATTTCGTAAATTAACGAACGAGTTTTATATTGTTTGTACATACGAATGTCACGTTATACCGCATAATAAAAATTATGTACCCTTCGAGAACTATCTCGGTAGACGCAGACGGGAAGCCGCTCGCTTCATTCTTGTACCCGAGTAGAAATCCTGCTCCCGCTACAAGAAAGTCTGATCAGGCATCCTGATTTCTTTTTCATGCCTTGATCAGGATTTTTGATCAAGCCCTGATCATTTTTGTGACACTTTCCCTGACTTCGGTCTGATGAGGGTAAAAAATCAAGGCTTGATCAATGAAAAAGATCAAGGCCTGATCAGGATAGAACATCAAGGCTTGATCAGTGAAAAAAATCAAGGCCTGAGCAGGATAGAACGTCAAGACTTGATCAGCGTAAAAAATAAAGGCCTGATCAGTGCAAAAAATCTAAGCCTGATCAGGGCTTAATTTTTCAAGGATTAATTGAATTGAAACATCATCGCCTAGTCAGGATGATGGAATGAACCTCTGCTGTGGACGTCCTATTTATTCCTGAAATAAAAAATACCACGCAAACCCAAAATAGAAAAAGACACAAATTACAAATAACGTTGATACTTTATTTTATAAACTAAATAGGAATCTTGTTTATCACAAATTTTTCTTATTACTCTACTTTATCACGCTTATCTTTTTCTTATTACTCTACTTTATCACATGTTGTTTATGTGTACAATAAATAAAACTTTGTTATATATTTTTTATATAGCAAAAACGCGAAATAGACTTAGATATTTTTTACAAAAAACTGCAGAAACTTGGAAAACAAACAAAAAAACTTAGAAATGAAGTTAAACTTAGAAATTAAGGTTATACAATTTTTATGAAGCGACGTTTTCAGGGAACGTCACACGTTGGTTCTTCCCTCGACATTTGTCGCAGTGTTTTGCAGAATTAAACACTGTCCCAACGGCTTGCCCGATTTGTTTTAAAAGAATGTCCATGCCATGATCTCTATATTTCGAGATAACCGCCGCTAAAAAATTCGAAAATATTATATGTATCCTACTTAAGATTCACTTAAGATTCGAAATGCACTGCGAATGGGCATTACACTGAAATGTAATGCCCATTATGTCCGCAGTGCATTTCGAATTCGAAATGCACTGCGAATTGGCATTACATTCACATTACCAATATTTGGTTTGTCTACACTGACCGGGCTAACCTGCACCGATGGAATCACATTCTTAGATACAGGTTAGCCCGGAGAGCGTAGGCCAACCAAATAATGTTAAGTTCCCAGTGTAGTGCAATCCAGTAAA
Organism: Ophion ventricosus; assembly: GCA_963932345.1. Taxonomy (NCBI): domain Eukaryota; kingdom Metazoa; phylum Arthropoda; class Insecta; order Hymenoptera; family Ichneumonidae; genus Ophion; species Ophion ventricosus. Next base: position 14,165,976 of record OZ010711.1, read on the forward strand.
TGTGATTCCATCGGTGCAGGTTAGAGGACAGCGTAGACAAACCAAATAATGGTAAGTTGACAGCAGGGTACAATTCAATGAATGTAATGACCATTCGCAGTGCATTTCGAATCGACTAACCTGCACCGATGGTATTACGTTCACTGAATTGAACCACGCTGTGAACTTATCATTATTTGTTTGGCCTACGCTGTCCTGTAGCCTGCACCGATGGAATCACATTTACTGGATTGAACTACACTGGGAACTTAACATTATTTGGTTGGCCTACGCTCTCCGGGCTAATCTGTATCGAAGAATGTGATACCATCGGTGCAAGTTAGCCCGGTCAGCGTAGACAAACCAAATATTGGTAATGTGAATGTAATGCCCATTATGTCTGCAGTGCATTTCGAATTCGAAATTAGGTTATGTTTCACCGAAATGAATGGCTACACGTGGGCAACAGAAAAAATGCAAATAAACACATGCAAGGAAACAGAAAAGTGTTGAAAAAGTAAGTAAAATAAAAATGTATTGTTGGAATATAACAAAACGGTATATACAGTTATCTTACCTCAAATAAATATCGCAATGACAACAATCGAGAACACGTCAATACGGAATGAAACGCACGAGATTACTGCTGCACTTTCGTCCGGTTTCCGAGTAGAAATATTGTCAGACTGGTTTGATATTTGATCCGGGCCTGATCACGTTGTAGTCCGAAGGCCTTACTTAAGGTATGCCTCAATTTGCCTGATCCAGTCGGTGTCAGGTGATAGTCAGGCAACTGGATGTAATGTTTCCTCCAGTTGCCTGATCCAGCTACCTTCAAGCTATGGTCAAGTAAGTGGACTTATGGCTTGCTTCAATTCGCTTGATCCGACTACTTAAGTAGTCGGGTCAGGCGAATTGAAGTGAGCCGTAAGTCCAGTTGCTTGACCATCGCCTGAAGCTAGCTGGATCAAGCGAATTGAGGCAAGCCGTAAGTCCACTTACTAGACCATAGCCTGAAGCTAGTTGGATCAGGCAACTGGAGGAAACACTACATTCAGTTGCCTGACTATCACCTGACACCGACCGGATCAGGCAATTTGAGGCATACCTTAAGTAAGGCCTCCGTACTACAACGTGATCAGGCCCGGATCAAATATCAAGCCAGCCGGACAATATTTCTACTCGGGTATAGGTATCAATCGCCAAATTGGTCCAAGGAATTGTACGCCTACTGCAAACAGTTTAGAATCCTCGATAATACGCATCGTTACGCTATTAAAGGCGATATGGTAATTTTTTCAATTATTTCATCGTTTATTTTAACATTTGTATATTCATTCCGTTAAAACCACTGTAGGAAAAAAAAACAAGATTTATAGACAGTCACATTTGAAAAAATATCTATTCTTTCGTCGGATCGAGAGGCGACGCGAATTGATGGCTCAAAGTTTGCATTGCTTCATTCTCGGAAGAAAAGGGTCATTTCCCTAACGTGTTGTATAGCACTTTTCCTCGGTAGGTTCGATGAGTCGTCGGAGCTGCCCTTGAAGCAATGGTTCGTGTTAATACAGACGAGATTATACCGGTGCATTTGCCGATGCTCTGGTTACAAAATTAAAAAACAGCCCGAAAATCCGCTGCGAAAGACGAAGCGACAATGGATTCAGCGGTGGTGACGACCAACGGCTCTACGATTCCGAACATGGAGGACATCACCGACAGGTTCGTCGCGGCTAAAACGGTTTCAGTTCTTCTCTATTGTTTGTTTTGTCATTTCCATCCGCGTTTTTATCCTCGACTTCGTTTTTCTTTCTTGCCAAACGGACACAGGTATCGGAGCATATGATGTTCTCGAGCGAAGTTTCATGGGCATCTTTTACCACATCACAGTCCTGCCGTTTGGCTCATCGGTCAACGGTTGCGGTAGACGCGACTGCGATCTCTATCTAATCCTGAGCTTCGAAAACGACAAAATCATTCGTGACAACCGATAATCAAATAATTTTTTAATGCACTGATGTTGGCATTGCGAACGCGGCCTTATGTTTTTGTGACGTCATTTACAGCGGGAATGTACACTCTTCATCTATTGACTTAAACAATACGAAGAACCAACGAAGAATTCAATTATGATACTCATAACCAACAAACGATTGCGCTTTGATTAAACCCCGAAAAAGTCCAAATAAAAGAAAATCGGCCAATTTTACATCAAATTTAGTTCATCAGTTTGTGCACTGAAAAATTTCCAACAAAGATTGAAATTCGTCCAACAATGACCAACAAACAACCAACAAACGATTTGACATAATTAAAATCATAGTTGTTAATTTCGGTGGGCCATTTTCACAGAGGTCAACTATGGGTTGATGTGTGGGAATTGAATTAGCGAGACGAGCGCAGGCGAGCGTCCGAACGGTAATTAGAGCGCGACGACGACGCGCAATGGCGACATCTGTATACTAGTGCGACGGGCTATGCGACGTATAGCGGTCGGTGATGAAGGAATAGGGCTAAAACTCGTCGGCAATGGAAACTGCGAATTCTACAGTAAAAAAAATATCACCATTTTTTGCTACCGATGATCCACATAAGCGTGGGTGGTCAGCGGATCTACATCAGCTTTGGGCCCAAAAAACAGCTCGATTTTCGATATTTTTTCCTGTTGAGAGTACTGGAGTACCGTGAATTGGGGTTACTTTGATCAATTTTGAAATGAAAATCAATATATCTCTTTAAATAATATCGTAAAAAAATGGTTTAAAATGGAAACATCAACTTTTATTAGTCTTTTTATCTTCCAAATGACAATTTAAAATATTTAAATATAAATGAGAAAAAATAATAATTAGGCGTGGTCATAGTTATACTTAGAGTGGGGTTACTTTAATACCCGCCTTGTTCTTAATGAGAATCGGAAGTAAAATAAAGTAAATAAAGTAAAATAAAAGGAGCATTTTTCCTAAAGACGAAAATAAACCGGTCAACGGGATCGAAAGTTGCAAAGATTTTTATTGTTTTAGGGTTATTTTGATCAAACAAATATTACAATTTTACTTTTCAAAATTAACTTTATTGATAAACAACTGGTATTTTATAATTATTTATGTGGTAACACATCCATAAACTTCGAAACATTAAAAAAACTGGAAAAAACAAGTTGTAAGGTAAGTAACAGACTATTGTCTACCTAGGTAATCTAAATCACAAAAGATGATCAAATTGTTCATTAGGAATATTTTTTTAACCTATAATTTTGCACCATTAATATCAAATGAGAATTCAACATAATCATTTCTATCGATAGGTTTCGGCAAGATTGATACTATATCAATTTCATCGATTCCACATATATCTCCTTTAATTCTCTTGAATCTTGTTTTACTTCCAGCTGATTTGAAACCTTTCACTAGTAAAGAGTCTAATTCCATTATTTTGTAAACGTACTTGTATGTTTTTTTGCCATAACTGAGAATACTGAGAATACTCCGAGACTAGCAATAAAGATAATACGTGGGGTGAAATTGATTAATGATCAATGTTATCCCATCTAAACGATCAAAGACATCTCAACGAAACAACTGCCGCCCATAAAATATGTTTTTGAGGATATGCCACACAACAAAGCATAATGGTGTAGTTTGATAAACATCTGACAAGGTGATTTTTACCAAAAACATGTCATTGCAACACTCAACTTGTTATTTTAAAAGTTATTCAAGCATAACGAATAGTTTAAATACATTACTTAAGTTTTTTATATTTTCACGGTCACTTAAACCCGTTCGTTCGTGCTGCGTCTGAGCGATGACATAAATAGACATTAAGGCTTGAAAACCGTAAAAAAAAAACTTTCGGGTCGCCTTCAGGAACTTCGTAGTTTAAATTTAAAAACAAAACGAAGTTTTTATCAAAGTAACCCCACGAATCAAAGTAACCCCAATCCGTGGTATCCGAGACGCTGGGATACTACACACATTTCATACATAGCCTTGCCAAGTTTGTTTTTTTTAATCGAAAAATATTGATAAACAACGAATTTATTATTATTTAAACAAAGTGCCGCCGTAGCTGCATGGCAGGTAGTTTTGGCAGCTAGGGCCATCTAAAATGAAAAATAAAAAATGTACTTTTAGTATAATAATAAAACTTTTGTAAGACCAGATACGTTTAGGAAATTTTTAAAATTACGAAAATGGCAAGCTGTAGAAAAAAGTTTGATTTTCGAAAACAAACAACTCTAATCATTAGTTATTAATAATTGGATAATAATTTAAAAAATCATCGTAAATGTCATTTTTGGCGTTTTGAAATGTTCCGTACATACTTTCGTTAAGGAGGTACGATCATTAATTATCGTTACATTCAGGAGGTACGATAAGAATCCAACTTTTGGGCCTGAAATTTTTATATGATGTTGACAAAATTTGAGCTATATTGATCATTAAGTTTTTTCGTAACAAAATTGATAAGTGGAGCACTTTGGGCTAGTGAAGCACGTCGTCTTATGGAGACGGTCGACCGGAAGTGCGATGATCACGGGTTTGCTGCTCACGTATCCAACTAAGGTCGTTGGAAAACTAATATTTGATAAATTAGACATAACAGATATTGTAAAAAAATCGAAAATTCTAACTTCACCGTGTAGTTCTAGCACTACATTATAAAACGGTTTCAACTTCCGGTTGAATATTATCATAATGACTAAATAGCACCTATAGACTTGTCAATGTCGGGCGTAACAGCTGATTCATTTGGCGAGCATAACCTAGCTCTGCTTGGAAATTGTCGTAAAGATGAGTCGCCAAAAAACGCAAAATTTTACCTATAATATTAATTCCGCTAAGGTAATTCGGGGCTATTTAAATAAGATTCCGATAGATTTGCTGCAACGTTTTTTTAGTCCGTTTTTATGGTAAAACTGTCATTCTGAATATGACGGAGACTACTCCAGACTCGTTGAGGATCTAATTTTTCAGTTTTTATTAGTAAATATGCAATAAATAAAATATTTACCACATATTTGGCACTCTGGGATCAACAATATGAATATTCAATATAAATTAACATAAATCAGAAAACCCGTGGGGTAACATAAATTTAGTCTCTTTGTTGACCCTGCAGAACTAGTCGTACCTCCGTAAGGGGGGAAAACCCTTTACAATGTTCAAAAAATCGATTTTTTCACATATTTCGAAAGTATAATATATTGAGAGTATACTGGAAAATCGAAATATGAAATATTTACGAAGTTATAGCACATATTCGAGAGTGTCCCGCCGCCGCATGATGTGATCTAGGGAAACTCTAAACGCGATTATCTCGAAACTGCATATTCAAAAACTGCTCCTGTTATAGCTCAAAAATTGATTGATCGATCTGGCTGAAATTTTGGGATGTTTCTCACGATAATATTATCGGAAGGATATACCTAAAGTTTTAAGGTTATTGCGTAAATAAATGACCTTTTTGGGGTAAAAATTCTCGAGAAAATGTTCAAAACTATAAAAATTTTATTAAAAAGCCTACGTAGTTTTTAATTTTATACTTTTTAATATTTTTATTGATATCTTTTTAATATTTTTATTGATCCTTCTCCTACACGTGTCAATAATCGAAAAATATTTTCGATTTCCGCTTCGGATCAATAGAAAAAATCAGACAAATAGAGCACTTTTCGCTAGCGCGCAAAATACGCCTGTTTAAAAGAAATAATAATTTTTATCACTTGAAAATTGTAATAAGATAATGTCAACATTTTAAAATGATGAGATTATATTATAATCTTTAAAAAAAAATCATGAAAAATGATTCATTGTCGTCTAAAGGGTGATTCATTGGCGTCTAAAGGGTTTTGCCCCCTTAAATTAGATAGCAATACAAAAAAGAGCTGCTGATTTTTGTGAATTAATCTCGAGATAATTGGTCCTTTTTGAGGAACGATAAAGATTTATTGGCGATGGAATCTCCTATATATGTATTATCTGCACCGATACGTGTGTATAGTGTGGTTCGCCGTGGTTGAAAGATGATTTCATATTGCGAGCATATAGAGGGAAAACAAGAAAGAGAGAGAAAGAGAGAGAGAGAGAGAGAGAGAGAGAGAGAGAGAGAGAGAGAGAGAGAGAGAGAGAGAGAGAGAGAGAGAGAGAGAGAGAGAGGACAAGAATGGCCGGGTGGACGAGAGAGAGGCTCAAAGTAGCTACTAACGTCTCTACTCGTATTTCCCTGCTGTACACGAGATCGGCAAAACCGTCCGTGGATACGCCCATCGCACTTTAGATTATACATTTACCGTTATATTATTTATCCCATCGTAGAAAGTCGAGTTTTGCCTATGTGTTTTATCACAGACCGTGAATTTCGCCAAGCACCGCGCACTCAAAACGTCGAATGTGACATCGCTGATTCCTAATGCGAGATTTTATCACAGTATATTTTCTAACACCCGTTTCCTCAGACACTGAAGATAGCTCGAGTCCGGTTAAGGCATCAGTCTCTATCTATTGCATTAAAAAAAATTTATCTTGGTGATCTAGCAGCCTGAAGTTACCTTTTTCTTCACCTTGTCGACACGAAATCTTAACTTTGGAGCATCTGAAAACAAAAAGTTGAGTTTTTCAATTATAAAGTGGAGTTGTAGTTATGACTCCTACTAAAAACTTTCACCCCCGAGAAAATAAAACAAAATGGCGCACTTTTGAATATTTCGACAGTTTTTCACAAATTAAATTGTTTAAAAATATGATTAAATATTAATGAATATTTATACCATTAGTAGGGGTCGAAGAGATACATACATATAATAATCCCTGTAAATTTGAGCCTAATCGGTGCAATAGTTTTTCCAAAATCATGTCGACCAGGTCGAAAAATGTTGTTTTGAGAAAAACACGTTCAAAGTTTCTCGTGGAAAAATGTACATAAAACTTAAAAAAAGCCTCTTACCCTCAATCAGCGAGGCCTGGTCCATACATTATTCCTTCAGCTTCTTCAAAAGCTCCACTTTCTTGGAATTTTTGGTTTCGGATCTCTGTTCTGCGAGCTTTGGACGCCCGACACGGTGGTTGCGGTTGGTTGCGGTGGTTGCGCAGAGATGCTTCTATTGTATCACTCTTTTTAGCCCCTTATCGGTCACTCCGACCTAAATAACGTTCTCTACCGTATTTCTACAGGTATGTAGTATATGAAACTGATGTTTTTAGAAAATCACAAATTTCCAAAAATGGACTGATACTGATCCCTTAAAGCCTTATATACGCGATTTCGCCGATTTTCGAAGGTCCTTTTCTAGACGCGGTTAAAAAGAAATCACGCATATATTGATAACATTTTTTTTACAGATCATTTATGCACATGGTTAAGTATATGTAAAAAAAAAATCACAAATATTAATATATGGCGGAGATATAACATAATAAAGCAATGTATTTTTTTTTGCGCGCGCGTTGATGGTGAAAGTTTTCGGCATCGACGTGGGTGTCTGAAAAAAAATGAACATATTTATAATTGCATAATGAATGTATCTTCAGTGTGAACCGACAATATTATTTAAAAAAATTATTATAATAAAAATTCGAAACTTAAAATTTTTTTACTCAATTTTTTGTCGGTATTTTATTTTTTATATTTCTTTGTGTCATTGAAATTTTTGTTTCTGTGGTTCACACGATAGGTGATGATACTAAGAATATGTTGTAAAAATTCCGAAGCGATCTGAACCTTCGTTCAAGAGTTAGAACTTTCACAAGGTTTAAAAAAGTGAATCGTGGAAAAACGGCTTTGAAGTTGGCGGTCGGGCGCGCCGCGCGGTATCTATTATAAATGCAATCTTACCTTATTTAATAGCATCCTGCGAATTTTTCAATTCTGTGAAGCTTAAAATATTCCTAACCGTTCAGGCTAATGGAATCAAAAATAAATAAAAAATGAAAAATTTTGAAATTTTTCGCGTATATAAGGCTTTAAGAGTAGCCAGATTCAATCGGAGAGTATTGAAGTTTGAGGGAGACTGCCAGTCTGGAGCCTGGATAAAAGGTGAATTTCGGCAATTTTTTTATAAATACCCAGTCGAGAGAATCTAAATTTCATTTTGTGGTATTTATTCTACATACGTTCGAGTATCTTTACTAAATTTTGTAATAAGGTTTTGTATTGAAATATAGCGGCGCTGAAGCGGGATGAAGCGATGACAATGAATCTTTGTCTAATAGTGTCCTGCGATCGGCAAGAGTTCTCCAATGTTTTACCTGAAGCGAAAATTTAAAATAATTTGAGCTCTAAATAAGATTTGTCTGCGAAGTACGTAGAGACATCGAAAAATACTGAGTTCCGATGAAACAGTGCAAGTTGAAAGAAAAAGTTGTTATCGGTAAAAAAAAATCGCCGAAAATAATATCTTGCGGAAAAAGTTTTCAACGTATCAAAAATACCCTACGTAGTTCGATGTGAAATGTTGTTATAAGGTAAAAAAAAAATATTCAGCCAGTCGGTGAAGAATTGGCGAATTAATGTTGCCCACCGCAGGTCACTATCAGGAAAACGTTCATCCAGCATCAACGCTGGCCTTTCATTACAAAATTTTGTGAAAAAATTCGGAAAGATACTTGAAGGCATGTAAAATAAAGACCACTAAACCGAATTTTCATTCTATCAATTGGGTATCCATAAAAAAAATTCGAAATTCACCCTTTTCCGGATTCTAGACTGGTAGTCTCCTTTAAGGGCTAACACCACTGTAAATTTGTTAAAAAATCGATTTTTTTGCATAAAGAATTTTTTTTTCATCAAAATTTAGACCCCCTCTAAATTTTGATGTAACAGCAAAGCGGTGGTTCCAACGATTCCGTTCTGGTAATATGGACGTCGAAGATGAGGCACGCTCTGGTAGGCCAATCGTCGAAAATGTCGATAAAATCATGAAAATCGTCGAGTCGGACCGGCATGTGAGCACTTATTCCATTGCCCAGGAACTGAAGATTAGCTAGAAAACCGTTTGGAACCATTTGCATAAGGCTGGTCCCAAGAAGAAACTCGATGTATGGGTGCCACACGAATTGACGCAAAAGAACCTTTTGGACCGAATCGATGCCTGCAATTCTTTGCTGAAACGTAACGAAATCGACCCATTTTTTAAGCGGATGATGAGTGGCGATGAAAAATAGGTCACATACGAGAACAACAGCCGACAAAGATCGTGGTCCAATCGCGGTGAGCCGGCCCAAGAGATCGCCAAGCCCGGATTACGGGCCAAGAAGGTTTTGCTGTGTGTTTGGTGGGATTGGAAGGGAATCATCCACTATGAGCTGCTCCCATCGGGCCAAACACTCAATTTGAACCTCTACTGTCAACAACAGACCAGATTGAAGCAGGCGATCGACTAGAAGCGGCCAGAATTAGCCAATAGGAAGGGTGTTGTGTTCCATCAAGACAACGCCAGGCCGCACACATCTTTAACGACGCGCCGGAAGCTCCGAGAGCTTGGATGGGAGGTTCTATCGCATCCGCCGTATAGTCCAGACCTGGCACCAAGCGATTATCCCCTTTTCAAGCATTTGCAAAATTTTCTTGATGGTACAAAACTGGCCTCAAGAGAGGCTTGTGAAAATGAGCTGGTCAAGTTTTTTACCAATAGGGACGAGGACTTCTTCAATCGTGGAATTATGAAATTGCCTTCAAAATGGACAAAAGTTATTGAACAAAATGGCCCATATTTGATCTAAATCGGATAATCCTAACTATGTTAATTTCCTCGTCGAAATAAAGCGCAAAAAACGCTCACAACTTTTTACTTCATCTAATATTATTATTGTATAATTTTTCTTTCCGTCCGAACAAATAAAAAAAACGCTTTTTTAGGCCAATCACAGTGGTGTTAGGCCTTAAAGAAGTTTACTTTTTTGGTAAAATAAAAAAAATGTCCGTCCCTCGTATGGAAGGCTTCGTTGTACGTAGAGCACATCTCAAGTTACGCGGGAGATGTCGCATTTGTATTTTCTCATCGTCCAGGTGAGAAAGAGCAAGCGAGGGAGAGAGAGAGAGAGAGATCAGGTGCTCTCGTGAACTGGAACATACAAGACTGCATGTTGCACATCTTGCCATTTCTAGCGACCCTGGTAACTGTAGTAAGTAGCGATCTAGACTCTCTTGGCCTCTCTCAATCCGTTATCGCTTGCTACGAGCCAATATTTCTCAAAACTTGCGAGCCCCAACGAGTCACATTTCTTCCTGTCTGTTCGCCGATTACCCTATTGAGGGAAACCGCTGCTCCAGGATTCTGAGAAACTGGTATTACTTTAAGAACTTTTTGGACTTGAAGAAAGTACGAGGAAAATATTTTTGAAGAAATTCATTAGCACATGACTATAAGTGTATGAAACCGGTCGAAAAAGAAAAACTAACTCCGTAAAAAGTGTAGCAAACGTCCCGCAAATGTTAAACTCGATAAAAAATTTCAAGTTGCATAATCCGCATGTTAACAGCCAGAAAAATAGGTAGGGGTTTTCGCAAATCTTAGGGGCCCAAAAAAAAGATCGATATTCTAGTAGGTATTTTATGCACATTCAGTATCTAACCCTTCCAAGTTTAAGTATTTTTTAATCGAAAAATATTGTTAAACAATGAAGTTATTGTTATTTGAAGAAAGTGTCGCCGTTGCTGCAAGGCCAATTGATGTAGCTAGTTCTTGCGACTAGAGTAATCTGAAATGTTTTCATTTCACGTAATGTACTTTTAGTATAGTATTAACATTTTCGTATGACTCGATACTTTTTTTTAATTTTGAATATTACAAAAATGGCAAGCTGTAGAAAAAAAAACGTTCCATATTCGACAAAAGAACAATCGTAAGCCTTTGTTATTAAGAAGTGGATAAATATATTTAAAAAAGAAATTCGGTCATATCCTAGGCTACAAAACTACGCAATAAAGAAATCGTTTTTTTTTTTCGTAATGTCAAGCCTGCGCAGATCATGCAATAGAATGGTAAAGCTTTAAAAAAATATTGGGATGTTGAATAAGTTCTCACTGTTTTCTCGTGAAAATTAATGCTTTATTTTTTTAATTAGTAAAATAAAAAAAAAGTCACAGAAAGTATTGTCCATCGGTAGCCACTACCTTTTCTCATCTTTCTGGCAGTATTTTAATTCCACGTCGGAAAAACGACACGTCTTTTAGGCTATCCAAGAGTCGAGCGATTTTTTTAGCATCTTTATAAGAATGGAAGTACTGCTCCGCCAAGCCATGTGCCATCGATCGAAAGAAGTGATGATCGGAAGGGGCAATGTCTGGTGAATACGGCGGGTGGAGTAAGACTTACCATTTAAGCGTTTCGAAGTAGGTTTTCACCGGTTGTGCAACATGTGGCCGAGCGTTGTCATGCTGCAAAATCACTTTGTCGTGTCTCGGCTCGTATATCGGCCGTTTTTCCTTCCATGCTCGGCTCAAACGCATCAATTGTAGTCATAGCGATCTCCAGTGATGATTTCATTCGGTTTGAGTAGTTCATATAAAACTGCACCCAGCTGATCCCACCAAATGCAGAGCAGAAGCCTGGAACCATGGATATTCGGCTTTGCCGACGATCTTGATGCATGGCCGGGCTTACCTCACGATCTTCTACGCTTAGGGTTATCGTAGTGTATCCATTTATCATCGCCAGTCGCGATACGATGCAAAAAACCTTTCCTTTTCTGCCGTTGAAGCAGCTGTTCACACGTGAAAGGACGCCGTTCGACGACTGTCGGCTTCAACTCGTATGACACCCAATGACATTGCTTTTGAATAATTCCTAATGCTTTCAAACGTTTCGAAACGGTTGTGTGATCAACTCCTAATGATTCTGCAAGTTCAGCTAGCCTCTGACATGAGTCTTCATGAAGTAATAAAGGCTCCAATTCTTCGTCTTCAAACTTTTTCAGTGCGCCAGAGCGTTCTTTGTAGTCTCTGCATGTTGTTTCCGACAAAGCATGGTCGCCGTAAGTCTTAATAAGCATTCTGTGTGCTTCACCTGCAGATTAAAAAAAAATAACGTAGCGCACTAAACCTCTATATAAATATTCTTTTTTTGGCACGAATTTTGACGTGTTTAACACTATGGAAAAAAAAGTAGTTTACGCTTCGGCGAAATGACATATACTGAATTTTAAACTTGCTTACAGTACTTCTTTATAGATGCGTTACCATCTTAAACTACACGCCCGCAGTTCTGATATCGCCATCTGTTGGAAAACAGCGAGAACTTATTCAACGTCCCAATAGTTTTCTTTTTCACACCGAAAAATCGTGAAAAATTACTAGCAACAAGATTACTTTCCAAAAAATCAAGAAATCCTTCAGTATTTTCTTGGAGAATTTAGTTTACAAGATAAAGTCAAAATTTTAAGGGAATCAAATAGAATTTGTTCACTTTGAAAAATGGTGATTTCAGAAAAATGCCTTCAAAGTCGTCCACTTTTTTTTCAAGACCCACAGTATCATTTAAAGTCACAAAATATATTTTTATCTGAGCCGCTAGAATGAACGTAGGCTTTTAAAAAAAATTGTTGGTCGCCCAAAGAGTCTCGATGAGCGAGGATGATCGCGATGATGAAAAAAAAAAGAAACTCCCCGAATGACCCTCATTCGCCAGACTGATCGATCGATGGAAGAAGCACGTCGGTGCGTTATTGCTCCGATTGAGACGCGTTGTCGCGCTAATATCGAGGCTCACTCCGAAGATCCTGTCTCGACGACTTTTTTCCTGCACGTTGTTTTTTTCTTTTTCTTTTCTTTTCCAAAGCCGATCTATTCGTGCCGCCTCGAGGTGCGTGCTCCGCCACGCCGGTGACATCGCATCACCCGCGGCATTCAGTACTAACGGGGCCTCGAATTTTAACTCATAGTTACGGATTCCTTTCACCGCAGACACGATAATTTTGAGCCGTCACCTCTCGTGACTCGGCCCTAAATCAGTCACGCGCAGTATGGGAACAATCGCGGCTCTTTCTTTGTCGTTTATATTTAAAGTACGAACGCGCGGACAATTGGACGAATGAAAAAGTTCGGGTGACACCATTCGTGACATTTTACCGCCGAAAAATGACCGTGTATCGGTAAGTCACGCAGAGTCCGTTTTACTCCATTCCACTCTTACTCGGAGGCTGTTTTTAGGTCGCACTCACGGTTAAGGCAATACTCAGAGAAGTACAAGTTCAAGTAGGTTACAAAAGTGAGAAGAAAGTTCAAAAAGTAAGGAAAATATTCCAAAACTAAGAAGAGAGTTCAAAAAGTAAGAAGAAAGCTCAAAAAGTAAGAAGAAGGTTCAAAGAGTGAAAATAAAGTAAAGAGGAAGTTCCAAAAGTTAGGAAAAAAGTTTAAAAAAATGGAAGAGTAAGAAGAAAGTCAAAAGAAATTTCAGAAAGTTAGCAAAAAGTAAGAAAGTTCAATGAGTTTGATCGCTAAGTTGACAAAAGGAACACAGAATTTTGTATCAATGATATCGGAATATTTGATCATTCATGTATTTTTCGAACTTGTAGTTGAGTTAATAGTCAGAGAGGTACAAGTTCGAGAAAATTCACAAAGGGAGAAAAAAGTTCGAAAAGAAAGAAGACAGTTTAAAAAGTTTTTAAAAGTTCAAAACGAAAGAAAATAGTAATAAAAAAGTTTAAACAGTAAAAAGAAAGTTCAAAGAGTAAGAAATTTCAAAAAGCCAGAAGAAAGTTCAAAAATTAAGAAATCTCCAAAAGTAAGAAGAAAGTTCAAAAAGTAATGAGAATGTCAAAAGATAAGAAGAATGTTCAAAAAGTGAAAAGTAAGAAAAAAGTTGAAACGGTAAGAAAGTTAAAAAGTTAAAAAAGTTTCAGCGTTAAGTTCAAGAAAGGAATAAAGAATTTCTCATCAATGATATCAGAATATTCGATCATTTATATACTTGTATTATACAACGCTACATTTGTACATCGCGATTGTAATCTTATTTTCTTCGCAACAAATTTTTCTCTCATTCTCATAAAAAATCTCACTATTTATTCTCAACGAAATCTTGTTATTTTCACTATGTAATGAGAAGTGGAGCATGAGCTATCCCACGATCACTACGCATTGTCTACATTCGTCTCGTATCCCGTTGATATATATTTATCATTTTCTACAATTGTCGGACTCCTCCCATTGTATATATACATGTGTGTGTGTGTGTGTGTGTGTGTGTATATATATATATATTCTGCTGGCCAAAAGTTTGGATACACTAGTCGAAATTTCTTACCGCACTAAAAGTTGGATAGCGAACTTAAAAATAAAGATTATTGAATTTCCCATGTGGTGTTTCAAGGAAGATAAATTTACCTTTATTTTGCTTTTTCAGAAAATTCTTTACGATTTTTTTTCGCCCCGGTACGCACTTTTGAATGTGGCCATTTTTCGCTATTTTTTGGCCGTCGAAAATTAACTGCAAGGTTTGTGGACATTTTTTTCCTCGGTTTTTTTCATAGTAAACTTAAAAAGGATATCAAAACCTACATTTTTACTTTTTAGAAAGACTCGTACGTTTTGTTTCGCCCCAGTATTGCATTTTTAGATAAAAAAGACAAGTTTTATTTAAAAAGGCGTCATCGAAGAACTATAGGGTTTCGGAGGAAATGTCAAGAAAGTAAAAAGTTGCATGGGTTCACACTGAAGCGGCTAGAATTTTTTTCAGAATATTTTTTGGACATTTTTGTACCATTTTTGGTTGGAACTTTGATGAGTGGAGAGGCGCCACTTAGAAATTATCGGGCCTAGGAAAATATATTAAGAAAGGAAATTAGTTTAGACTTTTATTTTTAATTAACTAGAATTTTTTTAGAATTAAAAAAAATTCCTTTCCATTTTTCATTTTAATTTTCACAAATTAAAAAAAAACATCTATAAAAATTGTAGTTGATTAAAAATAAAAATGTAAACAAATTTCCTTTCGTAATATACTGTTCTAGACCCCATGATTCCCAAAAGGAGCCTCTCCACTCATCAAAGTTCCAAACAAAAATGGTGAAAAAATGTCCAAAAAATATTCTGAAAAAATTCTAGCCACTCCAGTGTGAACCCATGCAACTTTTTACCCTCATGACATTTCCTATGAAACCCTATAGTTCTTCGATGGACACCTTTTTTTCTAAAACATGTTTTTTTAGCTAAAAATGCAATACTGGGGCGAAAACAAACGTACGAAACTTTCTAAAAATAAAAATGTAGATTTTGGTATCCTTTTTAAGTTTATCATGGAAAAAACTGAGGAAAAAATTTTCCACCAACTATGCAGTTAATTTTCGACTGCCGAAAAATAGCTGAAAAATGGCCACGTTCAAAAGTGCGTACCGGGGCGAAAAAAATCGTAAAGAATTTTCTAAAAAAGCAAAATAAAGATAAATTTATCCTCTTTGAAAGGCCAGTTGGGAAATTCAATTATCTTTATTTTTGAGTCCGCTATCTAACTTTTAGTGCGGTAAAAAATTTCGACTAGTTTATCCAAACTTTTGGCCGGCGTTGTATATACACATTTATACAGGGTGTCCCAGGACGGAATGTCATCCCTGAAATGGGGGGTTGGGGGTGAAATTCTGAGTCGATTGATATAAGCATGTATGGTTTCCAGATCAACCCCTGAATTATTATTAATTTTTAAAGACGGGCCAATCAGGCGCGCCTGATAAGCGGGCTTACGTCGGTGAGCGATACGCGCGTGTAGTGGTGCCTGGCGGAGCGGTGCTCCTACCGTGCTCCGCCAGGCACCACTACACGCGCGTATCGCTGATTGGCCCGTCTTTAAAAATTAATAATAATTCAGGGGTTGATCTGGGAACCATACATGCTTATATCAATCGACTCAGAATTTCATCCCCAACCCCCCATTTCAGGGATGACATTCCGTCCTGGGACACCCTGTATATGTGGAGAGGTTCGTACCGGGACCATTTGGGAGCTTCAGCGGCACATACGGGGACTTCAGCGAATAGTGGGACAGTCCCGATATGTTCTTATGTGCAAGGGCTTATATCAACAAGGGTCTCGATTTATAGGCGTTTCTTATGGGGATCGTTTAAATTACTCGGGAAAAGGCGGGTTCAGGGGGGTGCTAACTCTTTTCGAATACATCGAACAATACAAATCCCATAGTATACTACCCAGAAAGTACCTAGAAATAACGCCGATCTATCAGCAGATCACACTTGCATAGTTCAGATGCTGATAAATTTTTTTTACAATTATTTGACAACAGTTAGAAGCCAGAACTCTTTTCGAATACATCGAACAATACAAATCCCATAGTATACTACCCAGAAAGTACCTAGAAATAACGCCTATCCATCAGCAGATCACACTTGCATAGTTCAGATGCTGATAATTTTTTTTTACAATTATTTGACAACAGTTAGGAGCCAGAACTCTTTTCGAATACATCGAACAATACAAATTCCATAGTATCCTACCCAGAAAGTACCTAGAACTAACGCCTATCCACCAGCAGATCACACTTGCATAGTTAAGATGCTGATAAATTTTTTTTACAATTATTTGACAACAGTTAGAAGCCAGAACTCTTTTCGAATACATCGAACAATACAAATCCCATAGTATACTACCCAGAAAGTACCCAGAAATAACGCCTATCTATCAGCAGATCACACTTGCATAGTTCAGATGCTGATAATTTTTTTTTACAATTATTTGACAACAGTTAGGAGCCAGAACTCTTTTCGAATACATCGAACAATACAAATCCCATAGTATACTACCCAGAAAGTACCTACAACTAACGCCTATCCATCAGCAGATCACACTTGCATAGTTAAGATGCTGATAAAATTTGTTTACAATTATTTGACAACAGTAAGAAGCCAGAATTCTTTTCGAATATATCATGCGAAACAAATACCATAGTATCCTACCCAGAAAGTCCCTAGAACTAACGCCTATCCATCAGCAGATCACACTTGCATAGTTCAGATGCTGATAATTTTATTTTAAAATTATTTGACAACAGTTAGGAGCCAGAACTCTTTTCGAATACATCGAACAATACAAATTCCATAGTATCCTACCCACAAAGTACCTAAAAAATAACGCCTATCTATCAGCAGATCACACTTGCATAGTTCAGATGCTGATAATTTTTTTTTACAATTATTTGCTAACAGTTAGGAGCCAGAACTCTTTTCGAATACATCGAACAATACAAATTCTATAGTATTCTACCCAGAAAGTACCTAGAACTAACGCCTATCCATCAGCAGATCACACTTGCATAGTTAAGATGCTGATAAATTTTTTTTACAATTATTTGACAACAGTTAGAAGCCAGAACTCTTTTCGAATACACCGAACAATACAAATCCCATAGTATACTACCCAGAAAGTACCTAGAAATAACGCCTATCTATCAGCAGATCACACTTGCATAGTTCAGATGCTGATAAATTTTTTTTACAATTATTTGACAACAGTTAGAAGCCAGAACTCTTTTCGAATACATCGAACAATACAAATCCCATAGTATACTACCCAGAAAGTACCTAGAAATAACGCCTATCTATCAGCAGATCACACTTGCATAGTTCAGATGCTGATAATTTTTTTTTACAATTATTTGACAACAGTTAGGAGCCAGAACTCTTTTCGAATACATCGAACAATACAAATTCCATAGTATCCTACCCAGAAAGTACCTAGAACTAACGCCTATCCACCAGCAGATCACACTTGCATAGTTAAGATGCTGATAAATTTTTTTTACACTTATTTGACAACAGTTAGAAGCCAGAACTCTTTTCGAATACTTCGAACAATACAAATCCCATAGTATACTACCCAGAAAGTACCTAGAAATAACGCCTATCTATCAGCAGATCACACTTGCATAGTTCAGATGCTGATCATTTTTTTTTACAATTATTTGACAACAGTTAGGAGCCAGAACTCTTTTCGAATACATCGTACAATACAAATTCCATAGTATCCTACCCAGAAAGTACCTAGAACTAACGCCTATCCATCAGCAGATCACACTTGCATAGTTAAGATGCTGATAAATTTTTTTTACAATTATTTGACAACAGTTAGAAGCCAGAACTCTTTTCGAATACATCGAACAATACAAATTCCATAGTATCCTACCCAGAAAGTACCTAGAACTAACGCCTATCCATTAGCAGATCACACTTGCATAGTTATGATGCTGATAAATTTTTTTTACAATTATTTGACAACAGTTAGGAGCCAGAACTCTTTTCGAATACATCGAACAATACAAATTCCATAGTATCCTACCCAGAAAGTACCTAGAACTAACGCCTATCCATCAGCAGATCACAACTGCATAGTTAAGATGCTGATAAAATTTGTTTACAATTATTTGACAACAGTAAGAAGCTAGAATTTTTTTCGAATATATCATGAGAAATAAATACCATCGTATCCTATCCAGAAAGTCCCTAGAACTAACGCCTATCCATCAGCAGATCACACTTGCATAGTTAAGATGCTGATAAATTTTTTTTACAATTGTTTGACAACAGTTAGAAGCCAGAACTCTTTTCGAATACATCGAACAATACAAATCCCATAGTATACTACCCAGAAAGTACCTAGAAATAACGCCTATCTATCAGCAGATCACACTTGCACAGTTCAGATGCTGATAATTTTTTTTTACAAGTATTTGACAACATTTAGGAGCCAGAACTCTTTTCGAATACATCGAACAATACAAATTCCATAGTATCCTACCCAGAAAGTACCTAGAACTAACGCCTATCCATCAGCAGATCACACTTGCATAGTTAAGATGCTGATAAATTTTTTTTACAATTATTTGACAACAGTTAGAAGCCAGAACTCTTTTCGAATACATCGAACAATACAAATCCCATAGTATACTACCCAGAAAGTACCTAGAAATAACGCCCTTCTATCAGCAGATCACACTTGCATAGTTCAGATGCTGATAATTTTTTTTTACAATTATTTGACGACAGTTAGGAGCCAGAACTCTTTTCGAATACATCATACGAAACAAATACCATAGTATCCTACCCAGAAAGTACCTAGAACTAACGCCTATCCACCAGCAGATCACACTTGCATAGTTAAGATGCTGATAATTTTTTTTTACAATTATTTGACAACAGTTAGAAGCCAGAACTCTTTTCGAATACATCGAACAATACAAATCCCATAGTATACTACCCAAAAAGTACCTAGAAATAACGCCTATCTATCAGCAGATCACACTTGCATAGTTCAGATGCTGATAATTTTTTTTTACAATTATTTGACAACAGTTAGGAGCCAGAACTCTTTTCGAATACATCGAACAATACAAATTCCATAGTATCCTACCCAGAAAGGACCTAGAACTAACGCCTATCCATCAGCAGATCACACTTGCATAGTTAAGATGCTGATACATTTTTTTTACAATTATTTGACAACAGTTAGAAGCCAGAACTCTTTTCGAATACATCGAACAATACAAATCCCATAGTATACTACCCAAAAAGTACCTAGAAATAACGCCTATCTATCAGCAGATCACACTTGCATAGTTCAGATGCTGATAATTTTTTTTTACAATTATTTGACAACAGTTAGGAGCCAGAACTCTTTTCGAATATATCGAACAATACAAATTCCATAGTATCCTCCCCAGAAAGTACCTAGAACTAACGCCTATCCATCAGCAGATCACACTTGCATAGTTAAGATGCTGATAAATTTTTTTTACAATTATTTGACAACAGTTAGAAGCCAGAACTCTTTTCGAATACATCATACGAAACAAATACCATAGTATCCTACCCAGAAAGTACCTAGAACTAACGCCTATCCATCAGCAGATCACACTTGCATAGTTAAGATGCTGATAAATTTTTTTTACAATTATTTGACAACAGTTAGGAGCCAGAACTCTTTTCGAATACATCGAACAATACAAATCCCATAGTATACTACCCAGAAAGTACCTACAACTAACGCCTATCCATCAGCAGATCACACTTGCATAGTTAAGATGCTGATAAAATTTGTTTACAATTATTTGACAACAGTAAGAAGCCAGAATTCTTTACGAATATATCATGCGAAACAAATACCATAGTATCCTACCCAGAAAGTCCCTAGAACTAACGCCTATCCATCAGCAGATCACACTTGCATAGTTCAGATGCTGATAATTTTATTTTAAAATTATTTGACAACAGTTAGGAGCCAGAACTCTTTTCGAATACATCGAACAATACAAATTCCATAGTATCCTACCCAGAAAGTACCTAGAACTAACGCCTATCCATCAGCAGATCACACTTGCATAGTTAAGATGCTGATAAATTTTTTTTACAATTATTTGACAACAGTTAGAAGCCAGAACTCTTTTCGAATACATCGAACAATACAAATCCCATAGTATACTACCCAGAAAGTACCTAGAAATAACGCCTATCTATCAGCAGATCAGACTTGCATAGTTCAGATGCTGATAAATTTTTTTTACAATTATTTGACAACAGTTAGAAGCCAGAACTCTTTTCGAATACATCGAACAATACAAATCCCATAGTATACTACCCAGAAAGTACCTAGAAATAACGCCTATCCATCAGCAGATCACACTTGCATAGTTAAGATGCTGATAATTTTTTTTTACAATTATTTGACAACAGTTAGGAGCCAGAACTCTTTTCGAATACATCGATGAATACAAATTCCATAGTATCCTACCCAGAAAGTACCTAGAACTAACGCCTATCCACCAGCAGATCACACTTGCATAGTTAAGATGCCGATACATTTTTTTTACAATTATTTGACAACAGTTAGAAGCCAGAACTCTTTTCGAATACATCGAACAATACAAATCCCATAGTATACTACCCAGAAAGTACCTAGAAATAACGCCTATCTATCAGCAGATCACACTTGCATAGTTCAGATGCTGATAATTTTTTTTTACAATTATTTGACAACAGTTAGGAGCCAGAACTCTTTTCGAATACATCGTACAATACAAATTCCATAGTATCCTACCCAGAAAGTACCTAGAACTAACGCCTATCCATCAGCAGACCACACTTGCATAGTTAAGATGCTGATAAATTTTTTTTACAATTATTTGACAACAGTTAGAAGCCAGAACTCTTTTCGAATACATCGAACAATACAAATCCCATAGTATACTACCCAGAAAGTACCTAGAAATAACGCCTATCTATCAGCAGATCACACTTGCATAGTTCAGATGCTGATAATTTTTTTTTACAATTATTTGACAACAGTAAGAAGCTAGAATTTTTTTCGAATATATCATGAGAAATAAATACCATCGTATCCTATCCAGAAAGTCCCTAGAACTAACGCCTATCCATCAGCAGATCACACTTGCATAGTTAAGATGCTGATAAATTTTTTTTACAATTGTTTGACAACAGTTAGAAGCCAGAACTCTTTTCGAATACATCGAACAATACAAATCCCATAGTATACTACCCAGAAAGTACCTAGAAATAACGCCTATCTATCAGCAGATCACACTTGCACAGTTCAGATGCTGATAATTTTTTTTTACAAGTATTTGACAACATTTAGGAGCCAGAACTCTTTTCGAATACATCGAACAATACAAATTCCATAGTATCCTACCCAGAAAGTACCTAGAACTAACGCCTATCCATCAGCAGATCACACTTGCATAGTTAAGATGCTGATAAATTTTTTTTACAATTATTTGACAACAGTTAGAAGCCAGAACTCTTTTCGAATACATCGAACAATACAAATCCCATAGTATACTACCCAGAAAGTACCTAGAAATAACGCCCTTCTATCAGCAGATCACACTTGCATAGTTCAGATGCTGATAATTTTTTTTTACAATTATTTGACGACAGTTAGGAGCCAGAACTCTTTTCGAATACATCATACGAAACAAATACCATAGTATCCTACCCAGAAAGTACCTAGAACTAACGCCTATCCACCAGCAGATCACACTTGCATAGTTAAGATGCTGATAAATTTTTTTTACAATTATTTGACAACAGTTAGAAGCCAGAACTCTTTACGAATACATCGAACAATACAAATCCCATAGTATACTACCCAAAAAGTACCTAGAAATAACGCCTATCTATCAGCAGATCACACTTGCATAGTTCAGATGCTGATAATTTTTTTTTACAATTATTTGACAACAGTTAGGAGCCAGAACTCTTTTCGAATACATCGAACAATACAAATTCCATAGTATCCTACCCAGAAAGGACCTAGAACTAACGCCTATCCATCAGCAGATCACACTTGCATAGTTAAGATGCTGATACATTTTTTTTACAATTATTTGACAACAGTTAGAAGCCAGAACTCTTTTCGGATACATCGAACAATACAAATCCCATAGTATACTACCCAAAAAGTACCTAGAAATAACGCCTATCTATCAGCAGATCACACTTGCATAGTTCAGATGCTGATAATTTTTTTTTACAATTATTTGACAACAGTTAGGAGCCAGAACTCTTTTCGAATATATCGAACAATACAAATTCCATAGTATCCTCCCCAGAAAGTACCTAGAACTAACGCCTATCCATCAGCAGATCACACTTGCATAGTTAAGATGCTGATAAATTTTTTTTACAATTATTTGACAACAGTTAGAAGCCAGAACTCTTTTCGAATACATCATACGAAACAAATACCATAGTATCCTACCCAGAAAGTACCTAGAACTAACGCCTATCCACCAGCAGATCACACTTGCATAGTTAAGATGCTGATAAATTTTTTTTACAATTATTTGACAACAGTTAGAAGCCAGAACTCTTTTCGAATACATCGAACAATACAAATCCCATAGTATACTACCCAAAAAGTACCTAGAAATAACGCCTATCTATCAGCAGATCACACTTGCATAGTTCAGATGCTGATAATTTTTTTTTACAATTATTTGACAACAGTTAGGAGCCAGAACTCTTTTCGAATACATCGAACAATACAAATTCCATAGTATCCTACCCAGAAAGGACCTAGAACTAACGCCTATCCATCAGCAGATCACACTTGCATAGTTAAGATGCTGATACATTTTTTTTACAATTATTTGACAACAGTTAGAAGCCAGAACTCTTTTCGGATACATCGAACAATACAAATCCCATAGTATACTACCCAAAAAGTACCTAGAAATAACGCCTATCTATCAGCAGATCACACTTGCGTAGTTCAGATGCTGATAATTTTTTTTTACAATTATTTGACAACAGTTAGGAGCCAGAACTCTTTTCGAATATATCGAACAATACAAATTCCATAGTATCCTCCCCAGAAAGTACCTAGAACTAACGCCTATCCATCAGCAGATCACACTTGCATAGTTAAGATGCTGATAAATTTTTTTTACAATTATTTGACAACAGTTAGAAGCCAGAACTCTTTTCGAATACATCATACGAAACAAATACCATAGTATCCTACCCAGAAAGTACCTAGAACTAACGCCTATCCATCAGCAGATCACACTTGCATAGTTAAGATGCTGATAAATTTTTTTTACAATTATTTGACAACAGTTAGAAGCCAGAACTCTTTTCGAATACATCGAACAATACAAATCCCATAGTATACTACCCAGAAAGTACCTAGAAATAACGCCTATCTATCAGCAGATCACACTTGCATAGTTCAGATGCTGATAAATTTTTTTTACAATTATTTGACAACAGTTAGAAGCCAGAACTCTTTTCGAATACATCGAACAATACAAATCCCATAGTATACTACCCAGAAAGTACCTAGAAATAACGCCTATCCATCAGCAGATCACACTTGCATAGTTCAGATGCTGATAATTTTTTTTTACAATTATTTGACAACAGTTAGGAGCCAGAACTCTTTTCGAATACATCGAACAATACAAATTCCATAGTATCCTACCCAGAAAGTACCTAGAACTAACGCCTATCCACCAGCAGATCACACTTGCATAGTTAAGATGCTGATAAATTTTTTTTACAATTATTTGACAACAGTTAGAAGCCAGAACTCTTTTCGAATACATCGAACAATACAAATCCCATAGTATACTACCCAGAAAGTACCCAGAAATAACGCCTATCTATCAGCAGATCACACTTGCATAGTTCAGATGCTGATAATTTTTTTTTACAATTATTTGACAACAGTTAGGAGCCAGAACTCTTTTCGAATACATCGAACAATACAAATCCCATAGTATACTACCCAGAAAGTACCTACAACTAACGCCTATCCATCAGCAGATCACACTTGCATAGTTAAGATGCTGATAAAATTTGTTTACAATTATTTGACAACAGTAAGAAGCCAGAATTCTTTTCGAATATATCATGCGAAACAAATACCATAGTATCCTACCCAGAAAGTCCCTAGAACTAACGCCTATCCATCAGCAGATCACACTTGCATAGTTCAGATGCTGATAATTTTATTTTAAAATTATTTGACAACAGTTAGGAGCCAGAAATCTTTTCGAATACATCGAACAATACAAATTCCATAGTATCCTACCCACAAAGTACCTAAAAAATAACGCCTATCTATCAGCAGATCACACTTGCATAGTTCAGATGCTGATAATTTTTTTTTACAATTATTTGCTAACAGTTAGGAGCCAGAACTCTTTTCGAATACATCGAACAATACAAATTCTATAGTATCCTACCCAGAAAGTACCTAGAACTAACGCCTATCCATCAGCAGATCACACTTGCATAGTTAAGATGCTGATAAATTTTTTTTACAATTATTTGACAACAGTTAGAAGCCAGAACTCTTTTCGAATACACCGAACAATACAAATCCCATAGTATACTACCCAGAAAGTACCTAGAAATAACGCCTATCTATCAGCAGATCACACTTGCATAGTTCAGATGCTGATAAATTTTTTTTACAATTATTTGACAACAGTTAGAAGCCAGAACTCTTTTCGAATACATCGAACAATACAAATCCCATAGTATACTACCCAGAAAGTACCTAGAAATAACGCCTATCTATCAGCAGATCACACTTGCATAGTTCAGATGCTGATAATTTTTTTTTACAATTATTTGACAACAGTTAGGAGCCAGAACTCTTTTCGAATACATCGAACAATACAAATTCCATAGTATCCTACCCAGAAAGTACCTAGAACTAACGCCTATCCACCAGCAGATCACACTTGCATAGTTAAGATGCTGATAAATTTTTTTTACACTTATTTGACAACAGTTAGAAGCCAGAACTCTTTTCGAATACTTCGAACAATACAAATCCCATAGTATACTACCCAGAAAGTACCTAGAAATAACGCCTATCTATCAGCAGATCACACTTGCATAGTTCAGATGCTGATCATTTTTTTTTACAATTATTTGACAACAGTTAGGAGCCAGAACTCTTTTCGAATACATCGAACAATACAAATCCCATAGTATACTACCCAGAAAGTACCTAGAAATAACGCCTATCTATCAGCAGATCACACTTGCATAGTTCAGATGCTGATAATTTTTTTTTACAATTATTTGACAACAGTTAGGAGCCAGAACTCTTTTCGAATACATCGAACAATACAAATTCCATAGTATCCTACCCAGAAAGTACCTAGAACTAACGCCTATCCACCAGCAGATCACACTTGCATAGTTAAGATGCTGATAAATTTTTTTTACACTTATTTGACAACAGTTAGAAGCCAGAACTCTTTTCGAATACTTCGAACAATACAAATCCCATAGTATACTACCCAGAAAGTACCTAGAAATAACGCCTATCTATCAGCAGATCACACTTGCATAGTTCAGATGCTGATCATTTTTTTTTACAATTATTTGACAACAGTTAGGAGCCAGAACTCTTTTCGAATACATCGAACAATACAAATTCCATAGTATCCTACCCAGAAAGTACCTAGAACTAACGCCTATCCATTAGCAGATCACACTTGCATAGTTATGATGCTGATAAATTTTTTTTACAATTATTTGACAACAGTTAGGAGCCAGAACTCTTTTCGAATACATCGAACAATACAAATTCCATAGTATCCTACCCAGAAAGTACCTAGAACTAACGCCTATCCATCAGCAGATCACAACTGCATAGTTAAGATGCTGATAAAATTTGTTTACAATTATTTGACAACAGTAAGAAGCTAGAATTTTTTTCGAATATATCATGACAAATAAATACCATCGTATCCTATCCAGAAAGTCCCTAGAACTAACGCCTATCCATCAGCAGATCACACTTGCATAGTTAAGATGCTGATAAATTTTTTTTACAATTGTTTGACAACAGTTAGAAGCCAGAACTCTTTTCGAATACATCGAACAATACAAATCCCATAGTATACTACCCAGAAAGTACCTAGAAATAACGCCTATCTATCAGCAGATCACACTTGCACAGTTCAGATGCTGATAATTTTTTTTTACAAGTATTTGACAACATTTAGGAGCCAGAACTCTTTTCGAATACATCGAACAATACAAATTCCATAGTATCCTACCCAGAAAGTACCTAGAACTAACGCCTATCCATCAGCAGATCACACTTGCATAGTTAAGATGCTGATAAATTTTTTTTACAATTATTTGACAACAGTTAGAAGCCAGAACTCTTTTCGAATACATCGAACAATACAAATCCCATAGTATACTACCCAGAAAGTACCTAGAAATAACGCCCTTCTATCAGCAGATCACACTTGCATAGTTAAGATGCTGATAAAATTTGTTTACAATTATTTGACAACAGTAAGAAGCCAGAATTCTTTACGAATATATCATGCGAAACAAATACCATAGTATCCTACCCAGAAAGTCCCTAGAACTAACGCCTATCCATCAGCAGATCACACTTGCATAGTTCAGATGCTGATAATTTTATTTTAAAATTATTTGACAACAGTTAGGAGCCAGAACTCTTTTCGAATACATCGAACAATACAAATTCCATAGTATCCTACCCAGAAAGTACCTAGAACTAACGCCTATCCATCAGCAGATCACACTTGCATAGTTAAGATGCTGATACATTTTTTTTACAATTATTTGACAACAGTTAGAAGCCAGAACTCTTTTCGAATACATCGAACAATACAAATCCCATAGTATACTACCCAGAAAGTACCTAGAAATAACGCCTATCTATCAGCAGATCAGACTTGCATAGTTCAGATGCTGATAAATTTTTTTTACAATTATTTGACAACAGTTAGAAGCCAGAACTCTTTTCGAATACATCGAACAATACAAATCCCATAGTATACTACCCAGAAAGTACCTAGAAATAACGCCTATCCATCAGCAGATCACACTTGCATAGTTAAGATGCTGATAATTTTTTTTTACAATTATTTGACAACAGTTAGGAGCCAGAACTCTTTTCGAATACATCGATGAATACAAATTCCATAGTATCCTACCCAGAAAGTACCTAGAACTAACGCCTATCCACCAGCAGATCACACTTGCATAGTTAAGATGCCGATACATTTTTTTTACAATTATTTGACAACAGTTAGAAGCCAGAACTCTTTTCGAATACATCGAACAATACAAATCCCATAGTATACTACCCAGAAAGTACCTAGAAATAACGCCTATCTATCAGCAGATCACACTTGCATAGTTCAGATGCTGATAATTTTTTTTTACAATTATTTGACAACAGTTAGGAGCCAGAACTCTTTTCGAATACATCGTACAATACAAATTCCATAGTATCCTACCCAGAAAGTACCTAGAACTAACGCCTATCCATCAGCAGATCACACTTGCATAGTTAAGATGCTGATAATTTTTTTTTACAATTATTTGACAACAGTTAGAAGCCAGAACTCTTTTCGAATACATCACACGAAACAAATACCATAGTATCCTACCCAGAAAGTACCTAGAACTAACGCCTATCCATCAGCAGACCACACTTGCATAGTTAAGATGCTGATAAATTTTTTTTACAATTATTTGACAACAGTTAGAAGCCAGAACTCTTTTCGAATACATCGAACAATACAAATCCCATAGTATACTACCCAGAAAGTACCTAGAAATAACGCCTATCTATCAGCAGATCACACTTGCATAGTTCAGATGCTGATAATTTTTTTTTACAATTATTTGACAACAGTAAGAAGCTAGAATTTTTTTCGAATATATCATGAGAAATAAATACCATCGTATCCTATCCAGAAAGTCCCTAGAACTAACGCCTATCCATCAGCAGATCACACTTGCATAGTTAAGATGCTGATAAATTTTTTTTACAATTGTTTGACAACAGTTAGAAGCCAGAACTCTTTTCCAATACATCGAACAATACAAATCCCATAGTATACTACCCAGAAAGTACCTAGAAATAACGCCTATCTATCAGCAGATCACACTTGCACAGTTCAGATGCTGATAATTTTTTTTTACAAGTATTTGACAACATTTAGGAGCCAGAACTCTTTTCGAATACATCGAACAATACAAATTCCATAGTATCCTACCCAGAAAGTACCTAGAACTAACGCCTATCCATCAGCAGATCACACTTGCATAGTTAAGATGCTGATAAATTTTTTTTACAATTATTTGACAACAGTTAGAAGCCAGAACTCTTTTCGAATACATCGAACAATACAAATCCCATAGTATACTACCCAGAAAGTACCTAGAAATAACGCCCTTCTATCAGCAGATCACACTTGCATAGTTCAGATGCTGATAATTTTTTTTTACAATTATTTGACGACAGTTAGGAGCCAGAACTCTTTTCGAATACATCATACGAAACAAATACCATAGTATCCTACCCAGAAAGTACCTAGAACTAACGCCTATCCACCAGCAGATCACACTTGCATAGTTAAGATGCTGATAAATTTTTTTTACAATTATTTGACAACAGTTAGAAGCCAGAACTCTTTTCGAATACATCGAACAATACAAATCCCATAGTATACTACCCAAAAAGTACCTAGAAATAACGCCTATCTATCAGCAGATCACACTTGCATAGTTCAGATGCTGATAATTTTTTTTTACAATTATTTGACAACAGTTAGGAGCCAGAACTCTTTTCGAATACATCGAACAATACAAATTCCATAGTATCCTACCCAGAAAGGACCTAGAACTAACGCCTATCCATCAGCAGATCACACTTGCATAGTTAAGATGCTGATACATTTTTTTTACAATTATTTGACAACAGTTAGAAGCCAGAACTCTTTTCGAATACATCGAACAATACAAATCCCATAGTATACTACCCAAAAAGTACCTAGAAATAACGCCTATCTATCAGCAGATCACACTTGCATAGTTCAGATGCTGATAATTTTTTTTTACAATTATTTGACAACAGTTAGGAGCCAGAACTCTTTTCGAATATATCGAACAATACAAATTCCATAGTATCCTCCCCAGAAAGTACCTAGAACTAACGCCTATCCATCAGCAGATCACACTTGCATAGTTAAGATGCTGATAAATTTTTTTTACAATTATTTGACAACAGTTAGAAGCCAGAACTCTTTTCGAATACATCATACGAAACAAATACCATAGTATCCTACCCAGAAAGTACCTAGAACTAACGCCTATCCATCAGCAGATCACACTTGCATAGTTAAGATGCTGATAAATTTATTTTACAATTATTTGACAACAGTTAGAAGCCAGAACTCTTTTCGAATACATCGAACAATACAAATCCCATAGTATACTACCCAGAAAGTACCTAGAAATAACGCCTATCTATCAGCAGATCACACTTGCATAGTTCAGATGCTGATAATTTTTTTTTACAATTATTTGACAACAGTTAGGAGCCAGAACTCTTTTCGAATACATCGAACAATACAAATCCCATAGTATACTACCCAGAAAGTACCTACAACTAACGCCTATCCATCAGCAGATCACACTTGCATAGTTAAGATGCTGATAAAATTTGTTTACAATTATTTGACAACAGTAAGAAGCCAGAATTCTTTACGAATATATCATGCGAAACAAATACCATAGTATCCTACCCAGAAAGTCCCTAGAACTAACGCCTATCCATCAGCAGATCACACTTGCATAGTTCAGATGCTGATAATTTTATTTTAAAATTATTTGACAACAGTTAGGAGCCAGAACTCTTTTCGAATACATCGAACAATACAAATTCCATAGTATCCTACCCAGAAAGTACCTAGAACTAACGCCTATCCATCAGCAGATCACACTTGCATAGTTAAGATGCTGATAAATTTTTTTTACAATTATTTGACAACAGTTAGAAGCCAGAACTCTTTTCGAATACATCGAACAATACAAATCCCATAGTATACTACCCAGAAAGTACCTAGAAATAACGCCTATCTATCAGCAGATCAGACTTGCATAGTTCAGATGCTGATAAATTTTTTTTACAATTATTTGACAACAGTTAGAAGCCAGAACTCTTTTCGAATACATCGAACAATACAAATCCCATAGTATACTACCCAGAAAGTACCTAGAAATAACGCCTATCCATCAGCAGATCACACTTGCATAGTTAAGATGCTGATAATTTTTTTTTACAATTATTTGACAACAGTTAGGAGCCAGAACTCTTTTCGAATACATCGATGAATACAAATTCCATAGTATCCTACCCAGAAAGTACCTAGAACTAACGCCTATCCACCAGCAGATCACACTTGCATAGTTAAGATGCCGATACATTTTTTTTACAATTATTTGACAACAGTTAGAAGCCAGAACTCTTTTCGAATACATCGAACAATACAAATCCCATAGTATACTACCCAGAAAGTACCTAGAAATAACGCCTATCTATCAGCAGATCACACTTGCATAGTTCAGATGCTGATAATTTTTTTTTACAATTATTTGACAACAGTTAGGAGCCAGAACTCTTTTCGAATACATCGTACAATACAAATTCCATAGTATCCTACCCAGAAAGTACCTAGAACTAACGCCTATCCATCAGCAGATCACACTTGCATAGTTAAGATGCTGATAATTTTTTTTTACAATTATTTGACAACAGTTAGAAGCCAGAACTCTTTTCGAATACATCACACGAAACAAATACCATAGTATCCTACGCAGAAAGTACCTAGAACTAACGCCTATCCATCAGCAGATCACACTTGCATAGTTAAGATGCTGATAAATTTTTTTTACAATTATTTGACAACAGTTAGAAGCCAGAACTCTTTTCGAATACATCGAACAATACAAATCCCATAGTATACTACCCAGAAAGTACCTAGAAATAACGCCTATCTATCAGCAGATCACACTTGCATAGTTCAGATGCTGATAATTTTTTTTCACAATTATTTGACAACAGTTAGGAGCCAGAACTCTTTTCGAATACATCCAACAATACAAATCCCATAGTATACTACCCAGAAAGTACCTAGAACTAACGCCTATCCATCAGCAGATCACACTTGCATAGTTAAGATGCTGATAAAATTTGTTTACAATTATTTGACAACAGTAAGAAGCCAGAACTCTTTTCGAATATATCATGCGAAACAAATACCATAGTATCCTACCCAGAAAGTCCCTAGAACTAACGCCTATCCATCAGCAGATCACACTTGCATAGTTCAGATGCTGATAATTTTATTTAAAAATTATTTGACAACAGTTAGGAGCCAGAACTCTTTTCGAATACATCGAACAATACAAATTCCATAGTATCCTACCCAGAAAGTACCTAGAAATAACGCCTATCTATCAGCAGATCACACTTGCATAGTTCAGATGCTGATAATTTTTTTTTACAAATATTTGCTAACAGTTAGGAGCCAGAACTCTTTTCGAATACATCGAACAATACAAATTCCATAGTATCCTACCCAGAAAGTACCTAGAACTAACGCCTATCCATCAGCAGATCACACTTGCATAGTTAAGATGCTGATAATTTTTTTTTACAATTGTTTGACAACAGTTAGAAGCCAGAACTCTTTTCGAATACATCGAACAATACAAATCCCATCGTATACTACCCAGAAAGTACCTAGAAATAACGCCTATCCATCAGCAGATCACACTTGCATGGTTAAGATGCTGATAAAATTTGTTTACAATTATTTGACAACAGTAAGAAGCCAGAACTCTTTTCGAATATATCATGCGAAACAAATACCAGAGTATCCTACCTAGAAAGTCCCTAGAACCAACGCCTATCCATCAGCAGATCACACTTGCATAGTTCAGATGCTGATAATTTTATTTAAAAATTATTTGAAAACAGTTAGGAGCCAGAACTCTTTTCGAATACATCGAACAATACAAATTCCATAGTATCCTACCCAGAAAGGACCTAGAAATAACGCCTATCTATCAGCAGATCACACTTGCATAGTTCAGATGCTGATAATTTTTTTTTACAATTATTTGCTAACAGTTAGGAGCCAGAACTCTTTTCGAATACATCGAACAATACAAATTCCATAGTATCCTACCCAGAAAGTACCTAGAACTAACGCCTATCCATCAGCAGATCACACTTGCATAGTTAAGATGCTGATAAATTTTTTTTACAATTATTTGACAACAGTTAGAAGCCAGAACTCTTTTCGAATACATCGAACAATACAAATCCCATAGTATACTACCCAAAAAGTACCTAGAAATAACGCCTATCTATCAGCAGATCACACTTGCATAGTTCAGATGCTGATAATTTTTTTTTACAATTATTTGACAACAGTTAGGAGCCAGAACTCTTTTCGAATACATCGAACAATACAAATTCCATAGTATCCTACCCAGAAAGTACCTAGAACTAACGTCTATCCATCAGCAGATCACACTTGCATAGTTAAGATGCTGATACATTTTTTTTACAATTATTTGACAACAGTTAGAAGCCAGAACTCTTTTCGAATACATCGAACAATACAAATCCCATAGTATACTACCCAAAAAGTACCTAGAAATAACGCCTATCTATCAGCAGATCACACTTGCATAGTTCAGATGCTGATAATTTTTTTTTACAATTATTTGACAACAGTTAGGAGCCAGAACTCTTTTCGAATATATCGAACAATACAAATTCCATAGTATCCTCCCCAGAAAGTACCTAGAACTAACGCCTATCCATCAGCAGATCACACTTGCATAGTTAAGATGCTGATTAATTTTTTTTACAATTATTTGACAACAGTTAGAAGCCAGAACTCTTTTCGAATACATCATACGAAACAAATACCATAGTATCCTACCCAGAAAGTACCTAGAACTAACGCCTATCCATCAGCAGATCACACTTGCATAGTTAAGATGCTGATAAATTTTTTTTACAATTATTTGACAACAGTTAGAAGCCAGAACTCTTTTCGAATACATCGAACAATACAAATCCCATAGTATCCTACCCAGAAAGTACCTAGAAATAACGCCTATCTATCAGCAGATCACACTTGCATAGTTCAGATGCTGATAATTTTTTTTTACAATTATTTGACAACAGTTAGGAGCCAGAACTCTTTTCGAATACATCGAACAATACAAATCCCATAGTATACTACCCAGAAAGTACCTACAACTAACGCCTATCCATCAGCAGATCACACTTGCATAGTTAAGATGCTGATAAAATTTGTTTACAATTATTTGACAACAGTAAGAAGCCAGAATTCTTTACGAATATATCATGCGAAACAAATACCATAGTATCCTACCCAGAAAGTCCCTAGAACTAACGCCTATCCATCAGCAGATCACACTTGCATAGTTCAGATGCTGATAATTTTATTTTAAAATTATTTGACAACAGTTAGGAGCCAGAACTCTTTTCGAATACATCGAACAATACAAATTCCATAGTATCCTACCCAGAAAGTACCTAGAACTAACGCCTATCCATCAGCAGATCACACTTGCATAGTTAAGATGCTGATAAATTTTTTTTACAATTATTTGACAACAGTTAGAAGCCAGAACTCTTTTCGAATACATCGAACAATACAAATCCCATAGTATACTACCCAGAAAGTACCTAGAAATAACGCCTATCTATCAGCAGATCAGACTTGCATAGTTCAGATGCTGATAAATTTTTTTTACAACTATTTGACAACAGTTAGAAGCCAGAACTCTTTTCGAATACATCGAACAATACAAATCCCATAGTATACTACCCAGAAAGTACCTAGAAATAACGCCTATCCATCAGCAGATCACACTTGCATAGTTAAGATGCTGATAATTTTTTTTTACAATTATTTGACAACAGTTAGGAGCCAGAACTCTTTTCGAATACATCGATGAATACAAATTCCATAGTATCCTACCCAGAAAGTACCTAGAACTAACGCCTATCCACCAGCAGATCACACTTGCATAGTTAAGATGCCGATACATTTTTTTTACAATTATTTGACAACAGTTAGAAGCCAGAACTCTTTTCGAATACATCGAACAATACAAATCCCATAGTATACTACCCAGAAAGTACCTAGAAATAACGCCTATCTATCAGCAGATCACACTTGCATAGTTCAGATGCTGATAATTTTTTTTTACAATTATTTGACAACAGTTAGGAGCCAGAACTCTTTTCGAATACATCGTACAATACAAATTCCATAGTATCCTACCCAGAAAGTACCTAGAACTAACGCCTATCCATCAGCAGATCACACTTGCATAGTTAAGATGCTGATAATTTTTTTTTACAATTATTTGACAACAGTTAGAAGCCAGAACTCTTTTCGAATACATCACACGAAACAAATACCATAGTATCCTACCCAGAAAGTACCTAGAACTAACGCCTATCCATCAGCAGATCACACTTGCATAGTTAAGATGCTGATAAATTTTTTTTACAATTATTTGACAACAGTTAGAAGCCAGAACTCTTTTCGAATACATCGAACAATACAAATCCCATAGTATACTACCCAGAAAGTACCTAGAAATAACGCCTATCTATCAGCAGATCACACTTGCATAGTTCAGATGCTGATAATTTTTTTTTACAATTATTTGACAACAGTTAGGAGCCAGAACTCTTTTCGAATACATCCAACAATACAAATCCCATAGTATACTACCCAGAAAGTACCTAGAACTAACGCCTATCCATCAGCAGATCACACTTGCATAGTTAAGATGCTGATAAAATTTGTTTACAATTATTTGACAACAGTAAGAAGCCAGAACTCTTTTCGAATATATCATGCGAAACAAATACCATAGTATCCTACCCAGAAAGTCCCTAGAACTAACGCCTATCCATCAGCAGATCACACTTGCATAGTTCAGATGCTGATAATTTTATTTAAAAATTATTTGACAACAGTTAGGAGCCAGAACTCTTTTCGAATACATCGAACAATACAAATTCCATAGTATCCTACCCAGAAAGTACCTAGAAATAACGCCTATCTATCAGCAGATCACACTTGCATAGTTCAGATGCTGATAATTTTTTTTTACAAATATTTGCTAACAGTTAGGAGCCAGAACTCTTTTCGAATACATCGAACAATACAAATTCCATAGTATCCTACCCAGAAAGTACCTAGAACTAACGCCTATCCATCAGCAGATCACACTTGCATAGTTAAGATGCTGATAATTTTTTTTTACAATTGTTTGACAACAGTTAGAAGCCAGAACTCTTTTCGAATACATCGAACAATACAAATCCCATCGTATACTACCCAGAAAGTACCTAGAAATAACGCCTATCCATCAGCAGATCACACTTGCATGGTTAAGATGCTGATAAAATTTGTTTACAATTATTTGACAACAGTAAGAAGCCAGAACTCTTTTCGAATATATCATGCGAAACAAATACCAGAGTATCCTACCTAGAAAGTCCCTAGAACCAACGCCTATCCATCAGCAGATCACACTTGCATAGTTCAGATGCTGATAATTTTATTTAAAAATTATTTGAAAACAGTTAGGAGCCAGAACTCTTTTCGAATACATCGAACAATACAAATTCCATAGTATCCTACCCAGAAAGGACCTAGAAATAACGCCTATCTATCAGCAGATCACACTTGCATAGTTCAGATGCTGATAATTTTTTTTTACAATTATTTGCTAACAGTTAGGAGCCAGAACTCTTTTCGAATACATCGAACAATACAAATTCCATAGTATCCTACCCAGAAAGTACCTAGAACTAACGCCTATCCATCAGCAGATCACACTTGCATAGTTAAGATGCTGATAAATTTTTTTTACAATTGTTTGACAACAGTTAGAAGCCAGAACTCTTTTCGAATACATCGAACAATACAAATCCCATCGTATACTACCCAGAAAGTACCTAGAACTAACGCCTATCCATCAGCAGATCACACTTGCATGGTTAAGATGCTGATAAAATTTGTTTACAATTATTTGACAACAGTAAGAAGCCAGAACTCTTTTCGAATATATCATGCGAAACAAATACCAGAGTATCCTACCCAGAAAGTCCCTAGAACCAACGCCTATCCATCAGCAGATCACACTTGCATAGTTCAGATGCTGATAATTTTATTTTAAAATTATTTGAAAACAGTTAGGAGCCAGAACTCTTTTCGAATACATCGAACAATACAAATTCCATAGTATCCTACCCAGAAAGGACCTAGAAATAA
Source organism: Ophion ventricosus (assembly GCA_963932345.1). Lineage (NCBI taxonomy): Eukaryota > Metazoa > Arthropoda > Insecta > Hymenoptera > Ichneumonidae > Ophion > Ophion ventricosus. The sequence continues at coordinate 14,202,622 of OZ010711.1, forward strand.
CGCCTATCTATCAGCAGATCACACTTGCATAGTTCAGATGCTGATAATTTTTTTTTACAATTATTTGACAACAGTTAGGAGCCAGAACTCTTTTCGAATACATCGAACAATACAAATTCCATAGTATCCTACCCAGAAAGTACCTAGAACTAACGCCTATCCATCAGCAGATCACACTTGCATAGTTAAGATGCTGATAAATTTTTTTTACAATTATTTGACAACAGTTAGAAGCCAGAACTCTTTTCGAATACATCATACGAAACAAATACCATAGTATCCTACCCAGAAAGTACCTAGAACTAACGCCTATCCATCAGCAGATCACACTTGCATAGTTAAGATGCTGATAAATTTTTTTTACAATTATTTGACAACAGTTAGAAGCCAGAACTCTTTTCGAATACATCGAACAATACAAATCCCATAGTATACTACCCAGAAAGTACCTAGAAATAACGCCTATCTATCAGCAGATCACACTTGCATAGTTCAGATGCTGATAATTTTTTTTTACAATTATTTGACAACAGTTAGGAGCCAGAACTCTTTTCGAATACATCGAACAATACGAATCCCATAGTATACTACCCAGAAAGTACCTAGAACTAACGCCTATCCATCAGCAGATCACACTTGCATAGTTAAGATGTTGATAAAATTTGTTTACAATTATTTGACAACAGTAAGAAGCCAGAACTCTTTTCGAATATATCATGCGAAACAAATACCATAGTATCCTACCCAGAAAGTCCCTAGAACTAACGCCTATCCATCAGCAGATCACACTTGCATAGTTCAGATGCTGATAATTTTACTTAAAAATTATTTGAGAACAGTTAGGAGCCAGAACTCTTTTCGAATACATCGAACAATACAAATTCCATAGTATCCTACCCAGAAAGTACCTAGAAATAACGCCTATCTAACAGCAGATCACAAAAAAAAAAAAATTAGACAGCATTCAGTCATCAAGGGATGAGTGGTGAGATTGGTGGAACGTTGTATGGTACAGTTTCTATCAACAAAATTATTTCGTTCGTCCGAAGCTTCTGGCTTCTTGTCACACGTGTCTTTATATGTACTAATAGTCGAAAAAAATTAGACTTAAAAAATCAGCAGAGAGTGAGATAGAACAACACTCGATTGTTGTATTGTACACCTTCTACCAAAAAAAAAAAAAAAAATAGCGTATGTCTGAATCTTTTGGCTGCTTTTCACATATGTTTTTATGTATACTAGTACTCTCCAGTACTCCAAAAAAAAATATTGGACAACATTAAATCCGCAAGGAATGAGAGGTGAGACTTCTCGAATGTTGTATGATACAGCTTCGATAAAAACAATAATATCGCGGGTCCGAAGCTTCTTATCCTTCTCACACATGTTTTTATATGTACTAGAACTGTCTACCACTTGAAAAAATATATTAAAAAACAATAAGTCATCGAGGCATGAAAAGTGACACTGCTCGATTGTTCTACCGTACAACTTTCATGAAAAAAATGATTTCGCGCCTCTCAATCTTCTGACTACTTCTCAGATACCTTTTTGTGTATGCTATAACTCTCTAGTATCGTAAAAAAAATACTAGACCGCAATAAGCCATCAAGGAATGAGAGGTGACACTGCTCGATTGTCTTGTGGTAGAGCTTCACTGAAAAAAATTATTTTCGGGTATCTGGAGCTTCTGGATACTTCTCGCATATGATTTTATGCTTACTATAACTTTTTAGTGCTGTCAAAAAATATTACACCATAATAAATCATCAGAGTGTGAAATAAAAAAAAGACTCGATTGTTGTGTGGTGAAGCTTCCATACAAAAATCATTTCGCTCGTCTGAAAAATCTTGTTACTTATCACAGATGTTTTTATGTGTACCAAAACTCTCTAGTACTACAAAAAAATCGCTAGCCAACAGTCATCACGGTATGAGAGGTGTGGCTGTTTCACCGTTGTTTAGTACACTTTCGATCAAAAAAATTATTCCGTTCGCCCGATGCTTCTCGCTCCTTCTGACATGTTTTCTCATGTATACTAGAACTCTCTAGTAGTTGAAAAAAAATATTAGACTTAATAAATCAGCAGAGAGTGACATGGAACAACACCCAATTGCTGTGTTGTACACCTTGTACAAAAAAAAATTGCGCGTGTCTGAATCTTCTGGCTACTTCTCGAGAACGACTTTGAGTCGATCATTTCAGGGATGTCCGATTGCCGTTCGGTGCATCGAATTCGTCTTTGTTCGTTTGTCGCGAGCCGGTAGCCGCTCGAGCTGCGTTTCAACGACGCACCATGCTCTTATTCGCAATCGTTTGCTGGATCCTAGATGAAATTGACGTCCGCTATGACGGGGATGGTCGAACGATGTTCAAAGTTGTGCGGAAACGTCGAAGGCAACGATAATGTCATCTTAGGCGCTTGGTGCGAGCCGGTGGTCGCTCGAGCTGCGGTTCAACGACGCACCTTGCCCTTATTCGCAATCGCTTGCTTGATCGAAGATGAAATCGACGACTGCTATGACGAGGATGATCGAACAACGTTCAAAGTCGTGCGGAAACGTCGTGGGAAACGATGCTTTCATCTTTATCGCATAAATAACCACCCTGTTGTCGTAGTGGCGACTCGCAAGACCGCACGACTTGTCCACTCGCTGTGACCGAAAATAATAAGATGCGATCGAGAACGATATTGAGTGAAACGTTTAGGGATACCCGATTGAAGCTCCAAAAACCATCCTGAGCATCGATTTCATCTTTGATCGCTTGGTGCGAGCCGGTAGTCGCTAGAGCCGCGTTGCAACGACTCAGCATGCACCAACGACGTTGAAACTCGCGCGGAAACATCAAGCGCAACAATGATTTTATATTTATCACGTAAATAATTCGTCGTACTCGCAGCTTCCTGAACTGTCCGAATTGTCCACTCACTATGACCACAAGTAAAATGAATAAATAAGTAAATTTTTTTTTAAGTCGCTCAAATTTCGACGCTTTAGACGACGCCGGTATTCTCATATTCTTAGAAGGAAAAACAAACAAAAATGTTTTTCCTTCTAAGAATATGAGGGTTCTTTGCAACCCTTTTGGATTTCCGGAAACCGTCCGTATAGAAAAGTGAAAATACGTACCTATCTCACGCTGTGAAGATCTCATTTTTTTTCAAATCCTCATAACACCTCGTATCAGTTTTCGTCTTCCCGTACCAACTGGTTTCGTCTTTTATCGTAATTTATTTTTGGAGATCAATCCGAGTATTATACAAGACGGAGTGATCGAATGAGAAATAGAATCCGGAAAACATCCAATCTTCGAAAATTTAGCGACAAATTATTGACAGTTTGGTAATAAAATTTCATCTTCTTTTTTCATTGCGCGATAAAGTCGCTCGGTCTATCGTAATTTGAGGACTATTGAGTATTTGCTGATTTCATTCATTTTTATTTCTTCATAAAACACAATTACAGGCTCTCTCAATGAATAATCACGGTCAAATTTGAAATTCGAAGGCGGAAACTCAAAGTGATTTTTCATGTAAGAGTCGTTGAGAGTGGATCGACGGAAAAGCGAAAGAATGCGCAGACGTAAGGGAAGATGAGACAAACGACAAGTATAATCGAGGAGAAATAAGAAACGCAAGAATGCCAATGAGTGACAGTAAGATAATAACGAAGGACGAAAGAGCGACGAATAACAGGCGACGACACCCGAAAAGACAATTCACGCTCATTCGCTCTGAACTTGCGCACCCAAGATGATGGAAAGCGTTAGCAGACGATACACGAAACGTCACATCACCAGAAAAAGCGAGACAGATGCCGATCTGCCTTGCTTGTCGTCTGCTACGTGCCCCGCGCTCGGCTCCGAGGACTGAGTGGCGGCGTCGATCATGGCGGACTGTAGTCCTATGACAATGCATCGAACGCCCAAATTCTAGTGCTTCCCATTCAAAATCTATTCGACGGAAACAAAAAAGCCTTGACAATTACACTCCGGGCACCCCCCTGAACCCGCCAATTCAGAGTGCGTCACCTATTATGAATCACCCTGTATATACATATATATATATATATATATATATAGTCGACTTGCGTAAATTTGAAAGATGGCATAAACTTTGATAACGACAAAAACCGCGTTTTCGTTTGATGTCGTGATACTCTTCGTGCGGATGTTGTACCCAATTCGTACTGGAAGGGTTGTCCCTATTCGCGTCGGTATGATTAAAGAATACTCGTATGGTTCTTTCAAGTACACAAAATGTTTGAAGTTTTGCTTTTTTGTCAAAAATCGAACTTGTTTTTCTCCAGCTTGATATTTTTGTAACTTTCAAAAATTCAAAAAAGTTTCCGATCATAGGAAAGTTATATCATTATACTAAAAGTAGATTTTTTAATTTTTCATTGCAGATGATCCTAGTTGTCAAAGTCACCTACACCGATCGGCTATACAGCAACGTCGGCACTTTGTTTAAATAATAATAACTTCTTTATTTATTAATTTCTCTGAATAAAAAAAATTAAACTTGGCAGGACCATGTATTGATTGTATGTAAAATCCCGACCTCGCCGTCCTGATGCTCCGATCAAAAAAAAATATTGCAAACCGACCTTTGTGTTGGGCCCTTTACCACCTCGTCTTTCTAGCCCAAACAATTTCTTTGTAAAAGAACAATATTTTTCAGTTAATTTTATTAAATAGCTAATTTAAAAAAAAAGACTTTATGTTAACACATGTATAAATAATAGCAGTCTCAAAACAATACATACAAAAAACGAGACGTTCCCATTTTTTTTTTCCACTGTACATACATACGTCTGTTGCATAACTGCAACAGACTCTTCCAGCGTGAAAAACGCTGCGCATCGCTACCTTTAGGATTTCGCAGCAAAACTTTCCTTCCTCGGTGCATAAACGCATACGTACATATACATATCTGTATACATACCGAAGTATATTGTACGTACATGGACACGCTCGCGTCGACAAATAACACGAAAGGTGTTAATGATTTAAGTTTGTCGTTATGCCATAAGCTGGAGATATTTATGGAGATACATCGGTCGTTTACCTCCAGCGGATATTGCCCGTAATTACGGCAATCATTTTGGCAATCCCTCTCGAACCACCGTGATAAGGATCGTGAGTATCGAGAGTTGTCTATTTTCATTGCCGCATCACGCGCGAGTCGATTTTATCTGAACGTCGATGTTTAAAGGGCCCTTAAATCCCCCTACCTGATAAATGAAAATGAAAAAAAACGACACTTGAATGAACGAAAGTCTAATTGAAATTGCTTTTTTTTACTCGTTACTCGCAATTGTCTGTGTACTAATATTTGTTTGAAGAAAATTTATGACGTTACTCTACTGGCAAACATATTAATGAATGAATTAATCAATATAATAATACGATTTTTGATAAATGCAAATACATTAATTGATTAATTGATATATTAATTAATGGCGAAAATTCACGACCTTACTGGACTCACAAATTTATTTATGAATTAATGAATTAATATAATATTATACTACTTAATATATACAAACATATTAGTTGATCATTTAATTAATATATTGATCGAATATGATAATTAATCAATTATTATAATAATTAATGTAATCATTATTATTCACGGAGAGAATTAAATGTTAAAAATTACCGTGCAGTAACGGTAACCAAATGACAACTCTGAAACTTCGCTTATTATTACTGAGTAAAACACAGATTTTCACGAAAATAAAATAAAATTTCTTCTTCGGATAGAAAATTTTACCAGATTTTCTAGTAAATTTTGATGTGTAACAAAATACGCAGAACTTAAATTTAAAAAATATATAATATCAGCGAAATTTTACTGTGCATTTTATTATTTTATGCCTTTCAAAAATGTCTATAAAAAAGTATCGTCTTTATAACAGTTATTTTAAGATTTATTATAAAATTTAATGAGTGTTATAGGAAAATGTATTGTGCTCTCGGTAAAAATTATCGTGCGCGCTACCCTTCTTGTATAGTAAAATTTTAGTTACGTATTTGAAATTTTCTGTAACGCGAGTTAAAAAAAACTTGTCGCATACGAATTATTATGCTTTTCTCACTTGTCACCACAATGAAATATATCACGGTAATTTTTACCGTGAAATTCACGACAAAAATTACTTTTTAATTCTCTCCGTGTATCAGAAGATGGAAGCAGGATGCAAGGGCATAGGGATAATAATGAAGAAAAGGGCGACGGATTATGTAGGTACCATCATGGGAATGGAAGAGGAGAGATGGCCGAAGAAATGCTTGAAGGAGGAGGCAAGAGGGATGATAAACGGAAACGCGACGAAATGGAGAAGAGAACTGGAAGAGGCCATGAACCAGGCGGGAGAGGGACAAATAGGAGACACACTAAGGAGAAGCAACAGAAGGGAGTGGAGAACGAAGACAGGGAGAGCAGTGAAAAACATGACGGATCAAGAAATACAAAGGAACTGGGAAAAAATCGGCAGCTCAGGATTTTGTGCCGAATATAAAGACAGGAAGGAAGAGGTGGGGATGGAGGAATATTGAAGGAACGACGAGGTGTGAAATCAGAGAAACCTGGGCAAGGATGAGGTGTGGGAGCGTGGGGAAGGAGAAAGAAAAAGTATTCAAGAATACGAGATGCAGAGTGTGCAACAGGGAAGAAGAAACACTGACGCACATAGGGGAATGCGTGGAGGTAATGACACAAATGGACCAAGAGGTGAAAAGGAATTATCAGCGATGGGTGGAACAACAGGAAGGAGAAATAGCAGCGGGATGGAGCAGAGCTCTAAAAGGAAAGAAAATAGTGGAGGAACTGTGCGAGGTGGTCAGGGAATTCTACAAGATCATGAAAAAGAGGGAGGAGGAGACAAGGAGGGAAGTCTAGAAGGAAAAGTGGAAGAGAAATATAAATAACAGACAACATTGTAAAAAGAGAACGTATTGTAAAAAGAGGAACAGATGGGAGATTGTAAAAGCCCGCAAGGGTGTACAAATGGAAATAAATACTACTACTACTACTACTACTATATCAATTATTGAGAAAAAATCACGATGTTAACTGCCGAGTAAATATATTAATTAATTGTTTAGTTTGTTTTGTTTAATGTAATAATTAATTTATTAATTAATATATTCATTATTGACAGAAATTCATGAGCTTAATGTCCGCGCAAGTATATTAAGAGGGGAAACCCTTTACAATGTTCAAAAAATCGATTTTTTTTTCACATATTTCGAAAGTATAATATATTGAAAGTAAACTGGAAAATCGAAAAATCGAAATATGAAATATTTACGAAGTTATAGCACATACTCGTATAAGTCTTATAGCATATTATCGTATTGAAACTTTAAACGCGATTATTTCGAAATTACATTTTCAAAAACTGTTCATGTTATAGCTCAAAAAAATATTGATCGATCTGGCTGAAATTTTGAGCGGTTTCTCACTATAACATTATCGGAAGGATATACTTAAAATTTTAAGATTATCGCGTAAATAAATTACTTTTTGTGGAGTAAAAATTGTCGAGAAAATGGTCAAAAATATGAAGATTTTATCAAAAAGCCTACGTAATTTTTAATTTTATACTTTTTCGTATTTTTATAGGTATATCCTTCCCCTACACATGTAAATAATTGAAAAATATTTTCGATTTATGTTTCAGATCAATAGAACAAAATCAGACAGATATAGCACTTTTCGATATCATGCAAAAGACGCCTAAAGGCGTCTTTTAAAATACCTTATAACGTCGCCGTTTTGTTTTGTTAAAAAAAAAAAACTTTTTTCAACACTTGACAGTTGTAATAGAATAATGTCAAAATTTTAAAATGATGCGTTTATTTTATTACCTTTAAAAAAATTCATGATAAAGGACTCATTTTCGGGCGTCTCAATGGTTTGTCCCCCCTTAATCAATTTATATCACCCGCGACGTAAACGTCTCGTAAGAATTTGTTCAGCCCGTTTGCCGTGACCCGAGACGAGGCTAGACCCGCACCGTAGGTCGTGGCTTGACCCAGAGTCGTCGAGGAGTACGCCAAGCCCTCGGAAGCGTCTTGAGACACCCGTGAGATGGTACAAGATTCGCGGTCTTGTCATACACGCATGCACGGACGAAGAGTGAGAGAGAGTGAGGGGCGGAGGAGAAAAAAGAGATAGAGATAGAGAGAGAGAGAGAGAGAGAGAGAGAGAGAGAGAGAGAGAGAGAGAGAGAGAGAGAGAGAGAGATCGCGAGCTCTCCTCGTAGAGTCGGCAGGAAGACGAGAGATTGCCTCGGCACGAGAATCGTTCCAACACGTGCACGAGGAGCTTCTCGTCTCGCCGGCTTTATTATAATCGTCGTGGGCAGTCGTATCGTGAAACTCTGCACCGTCCATTCGTGTTTCTCTTTTTATTTTTAATATTTTTTTTCCGATGATCTCAACAAATAATTTGATTCCGTTAAATCGCGTGTGTCAACCTAGACTTTTATTCAACTCCAATTTCACATATCCCCTTACCTCCGTTCTACTCCACAATCGTATTGTTATTATTAATCGGATTATATTATCGCGCATTTCTTCCGTCCGTGTATAAGACAGGTCGCGTCTAATGTTTCAAACGCGATGTTTCGACGCGAGCACGAAGATAAAGTGCGCGCACAAGTTTCGTCGACTCGTTAGAAGATACATGATTATTTTGCAAAGTACCTGGTGAGTTGTTCAATTAATCGAGATGGAACGAATTTGAAATGCGCAACGACGATAATTTTAATCGCTATCGTTATTTGTTTTTTTTTATAATTTTTTAGTCAAATTGTTTAGTGATGTTTGGGTAATTCGACGCTGAGGTTGGGAGGTTCGATTTTATAATTACATTATTCGGGCCCAGGTTGGTAGGTGCGATTTTGTAATGGAATTATTCGGAGTCGAGGTTGGTAGGTTCGATTTTGTAATGGAATTATTTGAAGCAGAGGTATCATTTTTATAGCTGTTGTTTTTTTTTTTGTCGAATTGTTTAGTGATTTTGGATAATTTGATAGTGAGGTTGGTAGGTTTGATTTCGTAATGGAATTATTCTCGGCTGAGGCTAGATGGTGCGATTTTATAATGGAATTATTCGACGCTGAGACTGGTAGGTTCGGTTTTATAATAGGATTATTTTGGGTCCAGGTTGGTAGGTGCGATTTTGTAATAGAATTATTCGAGGTCGAGGTTGGTAGGTTCGATTTTATAATGGAATTATTCGGAGCCGAGGTTGGTAAGTTCAATTTTATAATTAAATTATTACGGGCTAATTGTAAGTTTGGCAGGTTCGATTTTATAATGGAATCATTCCGCGCTGCGGTTGTTAGGTTCGATTTTATAATAGGATTATTCGGGTCCAGGTTGATAGGTTCGATTTCGTAATGAAATTATTCAGAGCTGAGGTCGGTAAGTTCAATTTTATAATTAAATCATTTAGGGCTGATCTTGGTAGGTTCGATTTTGTAATGGAATTATTCGAAGCAGAGGTATCATTTTTATAGCGGTTGTTTTTTTTTAATTAATTTTTTTTTTTTTTTGTCGAATTGTTTAGTAATTTTGGGTAATTTGATAGTGAGGTTGGTACGTTTGATTTCGTAATGGAATTATTCGGGGCTGAGGCTAGATGGTGCGATATTATAATGGAATTATTCGACGCTGAGGCTGGTAGGTTCGGTTTTATAATAGGATTATTTTGGGTCCAGATTGGTAGGTGCGATTTTGTAATGGAATTATTCGAGGTCGAGGTTGGTAGGTTCGATTTTATAATGGAATTATTCGGAGCCGAGGTTGGTAAGTTCAATTTTATAATTAAATTATTACGGGCTAATTGTAAGTTTGGCAGGTTCGATTTTATAATGGAATCATTCCGCGCTGCGGTTGGTAGGTTCGATTTTATAATAGGATTATTCGGGTCCAGGTTGATAGGTTCGATTTCGTAATGAAATTATTCAGAGCTGAGGTCGGTAAGTTCAATTTTATAATTAAATCATTTAGGGCTGATGTTGGTAGGTTCGATTTTGTAATGGAATTATTCGAAGCAGAGGTATCATTTTTATAGCTGTTGTTTTTCAATTTATTTTATTATTTTTTTGTCGATTTTTTAAAGTAATTTTGAGTAATTTGATAGTGAGGTTGGTAGGTTCGAATTCGTAATGGAATTAATCGGAGCAAAGGTTAGATGGTGCGATTTTAAAATTGAATTATTAAGGGCTGAGGTTAGCAGGTTCGATATTATAATGGAATTATTCGGGGCTGTGGTTGGTAGGTTCGATTTTGTAATGGAATTATTTGGAACAGAGATTGGGTGGTTCGATTTCAAAATGGAATTATTCGGGACTGAATTTAGTAGGTTCGATTTAATAATTAAATTATTTGGTAATCAGGTTAGTAGGTTCGATTTTATAATGGAATTATTTCGGGCTGAGGTTGGCAGGTTCAATTTTATAATTAAATTATTTAGGATTGATGTTGGTAGGTTCGAGTTTGTAATGGAATTATTTGGCACCGAAGTTGGTAGGTTCGACTTTATAATAAGCATTCACGGCTGAGGTTGGTAGGTTTGATTTCATAAAGGAATTAGTCGGGGCTGAGGTTGGTAGGTTCGATTGTATAATGGAATCATTTGGGACTGAGGTTGGTACGTTCGATTTCATAATGGAATCATTTGGGACTGAGGTTGGCAGGTTCGATTTTATGATGAAATTATTCAGGGCTGAGGTTGGTAGGTTTGTATTAATAATCAAAAAATTTGTTACCGAGGTTGATAGGTCTGAATTGATAGTCAAATGGTTTGATGCAAGATTTACTTTTTCATGAAACTTTTTCAAAATGCAACGGCCACAAAATCCGCAAAAAATATTCTTTCCACCTCTTGAAATTAGAGCCCGGTTATTGGTTGTTCATTTCGATAAACTAACACCAAATGAACGGGGTCAAACCCAAAGAACTTTCCATGTGATCGATTTGCGAATCTTCAACGAAGCCACGACGCGATGATATTTCTCTTTTCTCGCGAGTTTCCATCACGAAGCATGTCCAATTGGTAGCCTTCGCCGGATTTCCGGTTGGAAAGGCATCGTATGCAAACTCGGGCTCCGCAGTGTACTTTTCTCCCAAATACAAAAGGATGCAGCAGAAACTGAAGAAAATACACACACTCGCGTGTGCATCGTAAAAAAAATCGGTATTTCTATCGTTTTTTAGAAAACAAAAATCCGGAAAGTTTCTGGATTTTTTCCAGAAAAGATAGAAATCGTTAACCGGTATCGAGCAAGGTAAAAAAATCGGTGTCCAGCAGGGTAATAAAAATCGGTACCGAGCAAAATGAAGAAATCGGTATTGACAAAAATGAAAGAAGTTGGTATCGAGAAAAATGAAAGAAAAGATCGGTATCGGGCAAAATGGAAAAATCAGTATCGAGAAAAACTAAAGAAGTTGGTATCGAGGAAAATGAAAAAATCAGTATCGAAAAAAATAAAAGAAGTTAGTATCGAGGAAAATGCACAAATCAGTATCGGGCAAAATGAAAAAATCGATATCGAGCAACGTAACAAAAAATCGGTATCGAGCAAAATGAAAGAATCGGTATCGCGAAAAATGATAAAATCGTCATGGAGCAACGTAAAAAAATCGTCATCGAGCAGAGTAACAAAAAATCGGTATGGAACAACGTAAAAAAAAAATTCGTATAAAACCCACAGAGATTATTGTGTCAACGTCTTCGTCGCTCGTTACCAGGACGTTCCTCAAACGCGGGCTCCCCTTTTCGCCGGTCTCCCGTTTTCGTCCATTTAAATATCCACAGCGACGCGTACACAAAAGCTTTCTCGAGAAATTACTAATTCTTTTTCGTTGTTATCCAACAGGTCTCGGCATCCTGTTTCTTCCAAGCGTAAATGAGATGTTGAGGCGTTCTCCGAAACGAGCGGAGCGCATTCGCGGTGGAAATATCCGGAACGAGCTATCGGTATGATTTCGATAATTATCGGCAAGTAACTGTTATCCGCATTCTCTTCGTGCTTCGATATATCGTTGTGCACCGAGTGATAATAAAACAAACGAAAAGAAAACCGAAAAAAAATAAAGCATCAAACAATCGGACAAAAAGTGAGAATCTTGACGAGAGATCCGCGTTCCGTGGAAGATCGGCGCGCGAGCGTGTAGTGCACGGCCGAAACGCGAATTGCATATGATCGCGAAGTGTATGTGTTTGTGTGTGTGTGTGTGCGGAATAGAGCATCGGTCAGCACTTTGCTCCTGCCTCTCACGCGGCAATATCGTTCGCGTCCTATACCGGTTAACTTGTCGCGTCTGATCGCGCAACTCAATCAACCTCTTGTCGCTAATTACTCATGCATTCGGGTTAACCAACGGATTTTTTTTTAATCGCAAAAAAAGCCTCGATCAATCATCAAGAGACCAAAAATCGATTCAGGCTTAATTTTATTGACGCGTGATCTCGTTACGGCCAGTGGATTAAAGTGTCGCAATCAATTTTAATTTGTAAATTTCCATTGGACATTGTCGAACGACTTTTACCAAATTTGCAAAATTGACAAGACGACCGATTATCGAGACGATGACGATATTACCGATCCCCAATGTCTCGTGGTCTTCTCTTCAGCAAACTATCGATCATGTGCGACGATAATTAATTGACGAGTGAATTGTGAGAAAGGTGGCATACGTATGGTGTGCCCGTATCGGTGGTTTGACGCAAGATACTTGCAAAACAGCATTGCCTCGATGTTAAAACCCGGTAATACTACTTTCGAGTCGTTTACTTGACCCGCAATTGCAGAGGCGTAAAAAAAGAAGGAAAAGAAAAGTTTGCTTCGTCGGAGAGGCCTCGGGAGGATATGACCTAGAGAGGCTATATATCAATTACACGAGTCCCCGTGAGGTTTTACGGTCAAACGTCGAGCTATGTGAAGCCGTCTTACGCTCTGATCTGACTAAGTGTCGCGTAACATCGTTTCCACTTTGTTTTTTTTTTTTTACCATTTTTTCGTACTTTCGAAACGTTCGCGCTTTCATCGAACGGGCAAAGTCGAGGACGATTTCTCGACGGATATGGGCAACTCGAGGTCGCAAGCGTGCCGACGGAGCCGTCCCTCGTACCTGTTTTATCTGATACAACGTACGTGGATCGGCAAGCCGGTTGAGCCTGCCGATAAGGAAGATCCCGATGAAAGCGCTGACCGACAGAGCGAGGTATCGTCGTCGCGCTGCAGCGACTGCAAGAGCTGCCATTACCGACAGGACAGCCTTACCTTCGACAGGTAAAACAGAAAAATGTTTTGCCGACGAAATGCGACGAAATGTGACGTGATAGGAAGTTATTAACAACGGCTGGTAAAATAGGGAATGTTTCGGCGAGTTTTCGTACTTATCGACGGTTGGTACAAAATCTCATTTTGAGCATGTGTTAATTTGTGCCGTGATAATTCATACCGGCAGAAATGACGTTACCGAACGTTCACGATGAGAAAAGCGACATGTTCGACACACTACTTGTAATTCGAAAAAATTCAAGTTTTTTAATTTCACAAATTTTAGTATTTTTATGAACTAATGAGAAGTGTTTTATATTTTTTTGTTGCCGATCGCGACCGGATTTCAATTTTTATATTGCGAGCAAAATGATTTCTTTGATTATGTTTTTTTTTTACAATTTTTTATACTGCTACCGGAATTCGGATTTCGAATGCTCCGAAACTGGGGAGCGAACATTGGACCGGCTGTATTGGTACAGGTTTTCTGCAGTTTCCGTATAACCATGGCAGATATCTCATGGTGAATGAGGTACAGAGAGGGAATTCGGCTGCGGTCGTAAGGCGAGGAATAAAATGAAATAAGATGGGCACGTAAAAGGGGAAACAACCCGTATATTAGAAAGAAAAAAAATTAAAAAATGAATAAAATAAATATTGCAACCAGAATGATTTCTTTTATTATATTTTTTCCTTTAGAATTTTTTTACAATTTTTATCTTGCGACGGAAATTATTTCTTTTATTATATTTTTTCCTTTGGAATTCTATGGAATTTTTATTTGTTTGATTTTTTTAACCCTCTATGCTTAGTGCTTAAGAACTTCGGCCTGAACACTCGGTCTTTAAGGGAAATACTAAGTTTTCAAATTGGTCCGGGCTTGAAAAAAATCACCCGGATTACTGGATTACTCCTCAGAGTATATAGTACACTTTTTGAAAGACTCCAAAGTTAAATGTTCAAAAAGTCTTTATAGAAAAATTAAAATGTGTCAAAAAAGAAGAAACAAAATTCTCGAAATTGAGATATCGAGCGTTACTTTGAAGACTCAGTGTACACGTGGGTTTTTTTATTTTTATTTTTCATTTACTTTGATTAAATTGAAACGATTTTCAGCCGTTTAGGAAATGAAAAAAACTTAAAATAGTACACGGAGAGAAGTAAAAAGTAATTTTTGTCGTGAATTTCACGGTAAAAATTACCGTGATATATTTCAATGTGGTGAGAAGTGAGAAAAGCATAATAATTCGTATGCGACAAGTTTTTTTAACTCACGTTACAGAAAATTTCAAATACGCAGCTAAAATTTTACTATACAAGAAGGGTAGCGCGCACGATAATTTTTACCGAGAGCACAATACATTTTCCTATAACACTCATTAAATTTTATAATAAATCTTAAAATAACTGTTATAAAGACGATACTTTTTTATAGACATTTTTGAAAGGCATAAAATAATAAAATGCACAGTAAAATTTCGCTGATATTATATATTTTTTAAATTTAAGTTTTGCGTATTTTGTTACACATCAAAATTTACTAGAAAATCTGGTAAAATTTTCTATCTGAAGAAGAAATTTTATTTTATTTTCGTGAAAATCTGTGTTTTACTCAGTAATAATAAGCGAAGTTTCAGGGTTGTCATCTGGTTACCGTTACTGCACGGTAATTTTTAACATTTAATTCTCTCCGTGTATTGAACTTATCTCAACTTTTCGTACAGTTGCAGCATATTCGTATTGTTTGTTGAGTTTTACGGTAGAGGTGAGTTATAATTTGACAGCCTGTCAGTCTCGTTGGCTTTTTAAAGTGGTCCGCCATTAAATCGATGTTTATTCGATAATAACAGATCAGATTGAGGAATTTACTTTACAAAAATTGAATTATATTGTGCAATATTTGTTTAAACCTGCAGATTTTTATACTTTTTAATATCGCCCCTTTTATAAAGTATTCAAACCTTTCAATTTTATCCATCAACTTTCGTCAATCTTTTACGCCGATGGGGTAAAATTTTCATTGATAATACGAATTATAAAAAAAAAAATTAAAAAAAAATACGAAACGATGGTCAGATTTATGGATATCGATTTTAGTGGGCCAGGTGAGAGTTCTCGCACAAGCGCCCTTTTCTTCCTATCCCTACCCCCGAGCAAAGCCGATGTGTTGGTTGACGATCGCGCATGGTGAACACGCCGGTATACTTGACTGTCAGTAAACTCTCGGCTACTACGAAGAGCGGACCCCGCTTCGGGTGTCCGTCCAACGTAAATAAAAGTGATATTACGAAAAGTTTTGAAACTCGATGAATTCCCACGTTTGCCGTCCGATCGATCAAAAGTTTTGTACACGCGAGTGACAACTCGCGATTATGGGCAACCTTCGTTGAATTGTCACGGGATTTAATGACCAGCATTGATCGCAGGTACTTGCACCAATTTCATCGACAATACATAATAATCATTTCCAAAAATGACATAAAAATTGACTCAAAATTCATATGATTATTCTACTCCATGTACCCGGTTTTTCTTTACGCCAAACAAAACAACGTAAAAAATCCAAAATATCTCTTGCTTGATTCCCAAAAATTATCTTCCCGTAGCCAATACATTTTTGTTTCATTAGTTCAGTTCGGTTTACTTAATTTTCATCAACAGTACGATCCCTCTTCATTTTTATCGACAATAATTGTACGATAGAAATTAAAAATAATCCAACAAAATATTACCCAAAAAAAAAATATGATCGGAAAATTATTTCTGAAAAATTCGAAAGAAAAGTAAACACCGCTCAGTCGATTTAAAACATAGTCGTAAAAAAGGAACAATCGATGAGAAAATCTACTTTGGCCGATCATTTGTGGAACGATCCATACACCGCGTTGAGAAGTGCCGTTTCGAAAATCAACGATGCCCTCGTGATATGAAATGTCGTAGGGTAAAGACAGTGTGAGAAATTTCACAAAAATTGGACTGTAGATTGCACGCTTTGTTTATACGTACAGAATGCGCGAATGAATAGTTAAACTGCGGAGAGTCAAATATTCCCGTACTGGTGCGGAATTCTTCTTTTTTTTTTATCCCCGTTGAATAAAAAGTGTCAGTCTATCTCGTGGCAAAAATGCTGAAGCGATGGCTATCTGAACAAGTCGACGTTACTTTCATGCAATTACTTCAATTATAGAAATACCTTCAATGCAAAGATCGTTTCTCTTTCTCTCTCGATCTTGCTCTGTCTTTCATTCTTTCCACGGAAGATATGATTGCTCCTGAGAGTAATTCCATACCGACTCGTTTATATTCTGCGTACATCCGTGACTATGCATTGTTTTGTTCTCTTTTCCATTATATATATATATATATATATATATATATATATATATATATAAATAACTCTTATGAATGCTATATGCGTTAAAAGAAAAAGAAACAAATCCTGTGTGCTTTATCGTGAGAGTTCGCAGGGTAAGCAGAATTGCTTTACCGTCTTCGTACCGTCATCATAAAATCATTTGTACATCGTAATTGGTATTGTCTCCTATACGTCCAATACAATTCGAATAAAAAACATGGAAAAAAATAAAATTGACGTTCAAGTATGTGCAATCACGAAAAAATCGATTACGATGGTTCGGTTTTATTGACCTTGTGAAACTTCTTAATGAGGTAACATTACCTTTGAGACATTTTCGTGCTCGAAAAGAAGTCGAAAATTACTACACGATAACGAGTATAGAGAAGTACATATGGAAATGTTGAAACATTGTTTTTCATAGAATGAGTAAGGATTTGAAGAACAGTTTCATGTTAGGAAAAAAAATTGTGAAAAATTGTTTATACTTCGAGGAGTTTTCAACAAGTTAAAAAATCCCTAGATATTTTTTGTGTAAATTTGACAATAGTTCAGAAGATACTGTGAAAACTGGAAGCGAAATGGATGAAATTTCTTCGAGTTATGTTGCAAGACAATTTGAAAAACGTCGTTTCGGGAATAACAAATAAATTCGGCATTTAAAATTTTGTGTTACATTATTTTTAATTCAGCAGCGAACATTTATTTGTCAAAATAGAACATTTTCTAGTGACAGGTTAATTGAACGGTTTTTTTTTCAAAATCCTCAGGGTTTGAGGAACCTCTAAAGGTTTTTCAAACCCTAGATACAAATCTAAAAAAAAATGTTTTATTTTTCGACCACTCAAAGATCTGTACAATAACCCAAACAAATAACAGAAAAAAAATATCGGTGGTACACGTTTTGGTCTAATTTTCAATCGTAAATGTTCTAGAATACCTGAGGAACATGAAAAAAAGTAATTAAGCGACGGTATGTAGTTTCGAAAATCAAAGTTAGAAATTGTCGTAGCGTATTTTCCCAATTTTCGGAGCGTGACGACAATCTCGGGTTGGTTGATGAGATTCTCTTCTACTGGTGGTCAGCACGCGACAATATATTCTTTTTTTTTCACGTTTACTGGTTTTGTATGTGACCAGCGTAATGGCGAGTTATATGAAGAGGGGACACATAGCGTTGCGGTTTTTCTTCGCACCGAGTGGTCATTCGATGTTAATGGGTTAGAGATTATTTTTTAAGTGAGTAATTGCTCACGTTGAGATCGAGAAGCGATTGAAAAAAAAAACCCACTAATCGTTCGTGTTCTACTTTAACAAGTATAATTGTAGTTCTTGGAGCTTTCGCTCGGTACACTTCGTGACACACACCCACACACACATACACACACACACACACACACACACACACACACACACACACACACGCGCGCGCGCGCACACGCACACGCACACGCACACGCACACGCACACGCACACGCACACGCACACGCACACGCACACGCACACGCACACGCGCACGCGCACACACACACACACACACACACACACACACACACACACACCAGGCATGTTGCATTTTTCTTAATGGACTTGCACAAGGTGGGGCCCAAAAGACAGGTCGATTTTTGGTATTTTTTTTTAATCAAAGTATTGAGATTACGCGTTCAAGATTTTACATACAATTAATACATAGTCGTGTCAAGTTTGTGTTTTTTTTAAAATAATTAAAGGATATTGATAAACAATTAAGTTATTATTGTTTAAACAAAGTACCGACGTCGCTGCGTGGCCAATCGGTGGCGATGGTTCTGACAACTGAAATTATTCAGGGTCATCAGAGATGAAAAATAAAAAAATGGTACTTTTAGTATAATAATAATAAAACTTTCGAATGACCGCATACTTTATAGAAATTTGAAAATTACGACAATGTCAAGCTGTAGAAACAAAAGTTTGATTTTTCGACCGACAAAAAAACAACTTTAATCATTTGTTATTAACAAATTGATGAAGATATCGAAAATCATCCGGCTATACGATATAATATATTATAATCTATGCTCTGTCCGAATTTAAAGTGAATCGGACGATTAGTTTTTTACATACCATTTTACCCAAGCATTAACGAAGTTATTTTCAATTTTCTGAAACATTCGCGTAATAGCATTTTTGAAAACGTAATTTTCAACGAAAATCGACATTGTTTTTCAAACTTCGTCATCGTGCGGATTTTCCAAAAGTAAAAAAAAAATATCTTCATCAATGCTCATTCATAAAAGTACGTTTAATTAAAAAATCTTGGTTTTTTGTATCAGACTGAAACTTATTTTACAAAAAACTATTATACCAAAGCATTAACGAAGGCATTTTTTAATTTTTGAAAAATTCCCGTAACAACACTGTTTGAAAAAATGACTGCATACTTTTTTGAAAATTACGGAAATTACAAACTGTAGAAAAAAAAACGTTGTTTTTTTCAAATGTCTGTGGACGCAACGGAAGTTAGGTTAGATTAGCGAAGTGCAGGTAGGGAGTTATAGGAAAGAGTTGGATTGGGAAGGGTCGTACATAAACACCCGCAAGAGTATACGTTTGGAACTCAGGAATTAATTGAGACGTCAATAGTTTTAAAAATAAAAAAATAGCTTATGAGATACGAATTACGTTAAAAACAAATGTATTCCCGAAATTTCAAGCTCATACAGACCCCTTAAGCACACCGAGGTAACGAAGGTGGTCCGAGCTGATAACGGACCGACTTAAATATGTAAAAAAAATCGACATATTAAAGTGTACTTCTACAGAATCCAATGCTATAAAAAAAGCCTCTGTTAATTAACTCGGTGCTTGAGTCATTCGATCAATCGCCTCCACAGTGCGCGCCAGTTCCTTTCGTACATATGAAGCGCGTGGATGTAAAACACGGGTAATAACACTCCCCCTATGGAAATTACGAGATCGATGCTTGGTATATTGTAGTGCAGAGCGCGTGGCTTGCATTCTCGATCGAGTCTTGAGTTCCTCGACTCGGAATATGCCTTTGGCATTCCATAGCCGTTGCACACACGTGTTCCAACTATGTACGAATATAGATGTATGATTTGTAAGTTGCTCGCAATTTTCCCTTGCAATTCCGGATATTCCCACCCCTACGCAACATTTTCGATTTCTTCGTTGATCATTTTGAGAAAAGATTGTCCATGGCAAATTCAATTTCTCAAGGTAATGCATTACTTGCTTGCTGGCAATCTGGAAAATATTGAGACTCACATTGATCGACTAGGAGAATTTTTTTCTTAATTTCCCAATTCTGAATTTATTTGTATAGCTTAAATAGCCGGAAGTGCATTATTCGAAGGGTATTAAAAACAATTGAACGATTTAATCATGACTCGTATTCAACTGGCAATTTCCAGTCCCATTGATGATCCTTCCCAAGATCGCTTGCTTCCGGTATCTTCGATAACCATTTTTTTCATAGCTCCTTTGTGCAATAATTATTAACCCCTTTGTGGTCACACTTCCAAATTTAATCACGGTGGTCACATTGGGTCGATTCTACCCAGTCAGTTTTCAAAAAAAGTATTATGACCAAACTATCCGTCCGAAGTGGTTCAAAAAATTACGAAACATGCTTTGAACTTTCTAGATGATGTACGAAAAAATTTTTTTCTAAGAAATAAAATGGCGACATGTTAAAAAAATTTATAAAGAGGTGAAAACGCAAAAAAGACACTCTTTTCGCTCTAAAAATCATAATTCCGTGAATTTTCAACATTTTTACCTAAAATTTGTACGTGATACTCCTTAGATATGCTACTTTTGGGAAAAAAATAGTAGCATATTGCGCGTTCCAAAAAAAGGTATTTATTACGACATGTGAAGAGGATCGATTTTATGATATGAGGATACTTCAAACTCCAGGTAAGGTGGTGAATACAGTCCCATTCGAAGCCGGGAAGTATGATACATTTACGCCAAAAGTTGATCAACGGGTCGATTCTACGCAGTGTGACCACGAAGGGTTCATTACGTCAATTATACATTTTTGAGCTCTCGCTATATTTTCGTCACGATCACGTCAGCTACGAGCAGTCTCACTATTCCGGTTCCATTGACGACCCTTCCTGAAATCGTTTTCTTCCGGTATCTTCCATGGCGTTTTTTGTTCTTTACATTCCTTTTACGGACCCATTATTAATTATGTCAATTATAAATTTTCGAACAATTCTCATATTTTCGTTACGACCACACAATCTACGAGTATTCTTAGGGTTGTGCACGTTACCAGTTGCCTCGATTATTCTCTTCCAACAGTAACTTCGTTAGAATAACCCGAGTCGAAAAATAAAAGTCTTATTTTCCGGCGTGTTTTCGGTCTAGACCGAATTCCCGGCGAAAATCGGCCGGAATAGCGAACCATTCCGGCCAGGCTTTGTAGGCCGGAAACACGCCTGAACTCTGGATTTCGGTTTCTCCGTCAGCCTGCTTTCTCGGGCCGAAAACACGCTGAAACTTACGATTTCGGCCTCTTCATCAACCCGCTTGCTCGGGCCGAAAACACGCAGAAATCTGGAATTTCGGTCTCCCCATCGAGTATCAATATTTGGTAATATAATGAGTGATAATTAGTGCAATTCGATCTTGCTTCCTCTTAAATCTCTACGATAATAAAGAAGATCCTTTTCACCGTGTTTTTTTATTCAAAATAATGAATTTATACAGAGCCTTGAGTAAATTAGTTGGGAGTTAAAGTGATGTAAAATTAGGAGTTAAAGTGATGTAAAATTTCAGCTTTGATTAGCTGAATTCTGCCAATTGTTGAACTGTTCTTGTGAGTTCGATTGATAATGAGGAGCCTGTAACCTGCGACGTCGATCAGTAGACTGAAAAAATGAGTATCGGCATATTTTCGGCCTGAGCAGAACGCTGACTGATGTAAGCTGAAATCCCAAGTTTCGGCGTACTTTCAGCCTGCAACACGTTAGGCCGATCAACACGCCGGAACTAAGTACCGGCGTTTTTTTTCCGGCGCATTTTCGGTACGTTCCGGTTTATAAGTCGCCTGAATTATTACGATTTTAAAAGATTCGCCGTTTTTTCGGTCTAAGTCGCCAACCGTAGGCCAACTTTTACAATTTCGGCCGAATCGAATAAAGTTTTCGGCCTTAGTTTTCGACTCGGGAATGCATTTTCTTGCCTTTATTTAATTTTTTTCGCGAAAAGTCGATCAAAGTAATAAAACGTGGGATGTGAGCGAATAACGGTTCTTTCCGGTGTCTCTCGTTTATTACGCATCTTCCATCTTCTTCTTTGTTCCTCTCTCTCTCTCTCTCTCTCTCTCTCTCTCTCTCTCTATCTCTCTCTCTCTCTCTCTCTCTCTCTCTCTCTCTCTCTCTCTCTCTCTCTCTCTCTCTCTCTCTCTCTCTCTCTCTCTCTCTCTCTCTCTCTCTCTCTCCTCTCTTGCTCTGCGCGATGCTCATTTTTTCTGCCTGGCTCGACTGCAACTGCAGCAGCAGCTTCTCGATCTACGATGCGCATTAAGGCTCGTATGCGCACGCGTGCTCAGGCGAAAAGAGATATTACAGTTATGCGCTCTCTTCAGAGTCTGCACCGCGAGAGGAGATGAGCCCTCGAGATGAGGACTCGTTTTGTGTATATATATATATATATGTGTGTGTGTGTGTGTGTGTGTTCATTGTATGTATATGCGAAATAAATATAAAACTAGAGATAACGGCATTAAATCTGGTGTATATGTACAATGAACATCTGCCTGATATATAATAATATATTCTCACGACTTCACGAGAATGACACTAAAGAAGTATATTGCACTCTCTCGATGATTGCAAGTTTTTTACTCTCCGATCCACCAGCACCAGGAAGATGCAATCTAGAACTGATTGTAGACGAATTTTCTTATTCTTCCTGTTGAGAGTAATGATTATTAGAGCAATATTATTAGGGTAACATTATTAGTGTCATATTATAGTAATTATTGTTAAAGTATTATTTACCAAAAATTGCGAATACGCGGTCGAGGTTTGGCTGTGGCAGTCCTTCGAGTTAAGCAGCTTTGTGCATTGCTGATACTCGGAGGGGTGACCGTGTAGCCTTGCACCGGCTGGCGCATCAACAACACTGCAAAAAAAAAAAAATTTAATTTAAATAGGATCTATTTAAGTCAAATACGTTTTTTCCTTGTCTCATAGCATACTACGACCCTTTTGTTTCAATTTTTTTTATTTTCATATATTTACAAGCTATTCTTTGTAAGTGTTAAATATTTACAGAGAATGTTTTTCTAGAAAGAATATTTAATGTATATTTACGAGCTATTTTTTGTAAATATTAAATATATTAAAATTAAATAAATAAAGATTAGATTCAAATTAAATAAATGAAAATAAAATACGATATATCGCATAAATACGAGAAAGAAATATAGGTTCATGACATAAAAGTACGGTGAAAAAAAGTTAATTTTTTCCCTTTTTTTCGCTTTTATTTGGCTGTTATTTGGAAAAAAAAATTTATGTACAGAAACCCTTTTCCTCAACTGCAGAATGCTACAACAGTCTTCTAATGAAAACAAAGCCATGAGATTTTTGAGAGACTGACTCGTGTACCATTTTTCCGTCTGTCTCTTTTGTCTTATACTACCAGATGAAACCAAATCGCAGATTTATTAGGAATAAATAAAATATTTAATAATTAAACGATATTAAATAGATCTGGATTTGAATAAATAAATATATTTAAAATAAATCATTTTAATAATGGAATGCAATCGGATAAAATTTGATTTCACGAAAAATTTAGTTAAATCAAATTTAAACAAAATCAAATACACGCATCTAGTTAATATAGAAAAAAAATTCTGTCAGTGCAGTCATCGGAAAGCCAATACTTTTGAGACCTTCGTGTGGACAAGTGCACCAGAGAATCAGAAGAATATGGGTTCGCCTACGCCGTTACGGATTTTCCACAGTTTCCCCGTACCCACGTGCGGTATAGTCTAGTGTAGCTTAAGACGTCTGTGTACGCAACGAAAGTTAGGTTAGGTAGCGAATGTGCGGGCTGAGAGTGATACATAAAAATCCGCAGGGGTATACGTTCAATCAGGCAAAAAATAAAATAATGAATCATACCGATAATCGCACTTACTCATTGGCGTAGCCAGCATTTTTTTCGGGGGGGGGGGGGGCTGACAAAAACTGATTTTTATCGCAATCCTCTTTTGTTTTTATAAAATTTACGTGATAGCCGATAATCACGCACGGAGAGAATTAAAAAGTAATTTTTGTCGTGAATTTCACGGTAAAAATTACCGTGATATATTTCAATGTGGTGACAAGTGAGAAAAGCATAATAATTCGTATGCGACAAGTTTTTTTTAACTCACGTTACAGAAAATTTCAAATACGTAGCTAAAATTTTACTATACAAGAAGGGTAGCGCGCACGATAATTTTTACCGAGAGCACAATACATTTTCCTATAACACTCATTAAATTTTATAATAAATATTAAAATAACTGTTATAAAGACGATACTTTTTTATAGACATTTTTGAAAGGCATAAAATAATAAAATGCACAGTAAAATTTCGCTGATATTATATATTTTTTAAATTTAAGTTTTGCGTATTTTGTTACACATGAAAATTTACTAGAAAATCTGGTAAAATTTTCTATCTGAAGAAGAAATTTTATTTTATTTTCGTGAAAATCTGTGTTTTACTCAGTAATAATAAGCGAAGTTTCAGGGTTATCATCTGGTTACCGTTACTGCACGGTAATTTTTAACATTTAATTCTCTCCGTGCGTAAGACACAGGAAATATGACACTTTCTTTAATCACACGTTCATATTAACATTAATATCAAACTTTTGCAATACCTTAAAAAATAACTTAGACTTTACTTTCAGGAGGTACTCAATTAATAAGTCTTAGTTTTCTATTTTTTTTCTGCAAATCAGCCCAACACTTTTTCAGCTGGATTTTTTTAACAATATCATTCTATCTCTTTAATAGTGACATATGAGATAATTCCTGAATCATTGTGATTCTAAGCCACACTTTTATCCGCCTCATGGTAGAAAAACTTGTCTCACAGCCAGCGGAGCTCACTGGGCGTACTATTGCTGGCTGAAAAGGTTTATATAAGTTATGGTAGTACTCCTTTGTATATAGGCTTTCTTACGAAGTTTCGGAACCAAAATCGAAATGGTCGAGATTATAGTGTTAGGAATGACGTGCTAAATAATCAAGTAGTTTCTATACTTCCTTCGAGATAATATTCGAAAAAAAGATGTGAATTTTGAGCTCGAACGGTTTGTTTTCGGACATTAACAAAACTTGTAGGTTAAATGTAGCAACACCGCATTAATAGGCTCTATCTAGTGGGTCACTCCAGTCAAGCATTAACTGGCGGGAATTTCAAAATCGGCGAGTGTTTGAAACGTACATAGTTTAACAGCATTCGAATTTTATAAAGATATGTATTTATTTATTCTATCTGTAACATTAAATGATACAACATACATTTTAATATAAAATAATACTAAAATAATACGCTAAATCGCAGCTGGAACTTAAGTCGAGAAATTTGCAGAATGGCGCCTAAAGGGGAGAGAAAGAGAGAGGGAGAGAGAGAGAGAGAGAGAGAGAGAGAGAGAGAGAGAGAGAGAGAGAGAGAGAGAGAGAGAGAGAAGAGAGAGAGAGACTGCACTCACTTCACAGCCGTCATCCAAAACTTATTTCTCATAACGATAAATATCAAATTGCATTATTGCTTTGTTCATTCCTCGCGTGATTACGAAACCCTGAATCAGATCGTTCAGTCCACGACTTCGCACATACAAGTTTTCTCTGTTCCGGGTGAATTCTAAACGGAAAAAAAAGCTCCGGAAAATTCCTCTCAAGAACTCAACTGCTACCACGGTAAATATAATGGCTTTTGTGGAGAAGTTTTATACGCAAGAAGGAAGAGAACTGTGGGAAGTACCAATATTAAATTGCAACAGTTCGGCATACAATTATAAACGGAAAAGAGTTGGTGATCCATACGCATATGCATAAGAAAGTATACAGCGTACAGATGAGACTCTTAAGGCTAATATCCATTTTACACAGTGCAATTAAAGAAGCATATAACCAAGAGAGATGGGGAGAGAGAGAGAGAGAGAAAGAGAGAGAGAGAGAGAGGGAGGCAAGGAGTTGGTGATCCATCCGCATATACATATATATGCTTCGCGGTACAGATGAGATTCTTTTCAGCCTAATATGCATTTTACACAACGCAAATACACGAGCGTATAACGGTAAAGGGGTAGGGAGGAGACCGCTTTTTCGCACACTTTAAGTCCGTTTACATTGAAAAAAAAACAATTGCGTCGAACAGCATCGTAGTCGGCGACCAGAACGCAATGAGAGCAAGGGAGATACGGTATTCGCTGCCTGATGTGAAGAATACATAATGTGATATATTTGTATTCGAAATGGTAATCGTAATGAAATTAATACCGGGGAATGATTTTTTTCTTCTGAAGATACATTTTTGCGTGAAAAGAGAAAAATATTGTTTGCTTGTCACAAGTCGAAAAATGTTTGTTTTCTTTTATGAGTGCTTGTTGGTTTTTGAGGTTTAGTCTGCTTCCTTTGGGTGCATAGTTTTGTAGATTTAATTATCTTTTTTGGGAGGATATTTTTGGAGAATTAGCTATCTTGTTTTGTATGATATATTTTTTTTTATTAGGCTACCTTTTTGGAAGGATATTTTTGGGAATTTACCGACTTTGTTTGGGTAGATATTTTTGTAGCTTTAACTACGTTTCTTGAGAGGATGTTTTTTTGTAGATTTACCTACGTTTTTTGGGAGGATATTTTTGTAAATTCATTTACCTTTGTTGTAAAATATTTTTGTGGACTCTACTTTTTTTAGTAGGATTTTTTTTGCATATTTACTTACCTTATTCGGCAGAATATTTTTTGTAGATTTATCTACCTTTTTTGGTGGGATTTTTTTTTGCATACTTATCCATCTTATTCGGCAGGATATTTTTGTAGATTTATCTACCTTTTTTGGTAGGATAATTTTGCATATTTACCTATTTTATTTGGCGGAATATTTTGCATATTTTTTGGTAAGATATTTTCGTAGATTGACCTACATTGTTTTGGGAGGATATTTTTGTAGATGTACCTATTCTTTTTGGTATGATTTTTTGTTTATTTACCTGTTTTATTTGGCAGCACACTGCATAGTTTTTATAGAATATTTTCGTACATTTACCTACCTTTTTTTGACCGGATATTTTTTTGTAGATTTACCTACCCTTTATGGTAGGAATTTTTGCATATTTACCTTCTTCATTTAACAGGACATTTTGCATAATTTTTGGTATGATATTTTCGTAGATTCAGCTACCTCTCTTGACCGGAAATTATTGCATGTTCCCCCATTTTCATTAGTAGGCTATTTTTGTATATGTACCTTTTGTGTAGGGGAGCGTAGGGTTGAAAGTGCCGGGGTTCAGTAGTGCCGATGGGAATATCTCAAAGATGAAAAGAGATACTGCAGTTTTATGTTGTATCGCAAAACGTCTAACACTCGTACATTGGCGGCAGCCATTTTTGTTTAGTTTAGTTGTGGTTTCGACCGTGAATGCTACGGTATTGTATCATCGAGCGTTCTCGCAACACGTGATGAAATATTTTCGTTTTTATACTTTTAGCCTACTGGCTAACTTTTTTAAATTATGAATGCTGGTTATTCGTTAAAACGATTGTTAATGATATAAAAATCGAACGTTATATTGAAATCGGAGTTCTGTTGAATTAATATTTTTTCATTTGATATAAAGTGTGTGCACTTGGAACGAGCCTGAAAGTGCCGTTCGCTGGGGGCGGGTTGTGCCGCGGCACAACCAGCCCCAGCCCCCCCCCCCCCCCAAGTGACCCGTTGTTATAGCCTAATTTTTTTGTTTGTTAGTTATTCGTAGTTATTGTTGCAAAATATTCAAAAATTATAGGGTGTAGACATTAAGGGGGTGAAATGGGGGGTGAAAGTATGGAAA
Source organism: Ophion ventricosus (assembly GCA_963932345.1). Lineage (NCBI taxonomy): Eukaryota > Metazoa > Arthropoda > Insecta > Hymenoptera > Ichneumonidae > Ophion > Ophion ventricosus. The sequence continues at coordinate 14,230,368 of OZ010711.1, forward strand.
ATTGTATTTCTTGCGTTTATGAACTTGAAACTTGGAACATATGTTCCTTAGAAGGTGTAGAAGTGCACTAAGAAAGGATTTTTCGAAAATGCACTCTTAAGGGTGTGAAATGGGGTGTAAAAGTTTGTATGGAAAATTATATTCCTGGCGTGTATCAACTTGAAGTTCGGTATAAATATTCTTCAAAAGAAAGGGTGTAATATGAAAGAAAGAAGAAAAGGGTGTAATATGTTCTTCAGAAGATTTAGAAGTACACTCAGTAAGCATTTTTCGAAAATCAATTCTTGAGGGCGTGAAATAGGGCGTAAACGTTTGTATGGAAAATTATATTCCTTGCGTGTATCAACTTGAAGCTCGGTATTAATATTCTTCAAAAGAAATAATAAACCGCATATTTTACAATTTTTTTAAACGCCTAATGCGGGGTGGTACTTCTAATGAGGTTTCTATGGACCAAATTCTACGCGGGCGAAGCCGCGGCCGGAAGCTATTTGTTTATAAAGGGATGATTGAAGAGCCCATTGAGGTTAGTGGATATTATTTCATTAATCAAAACATTGTCGTAAAAATTACAATATTTTTATTATTTTTTAATCTCGTTTATTGTATATTATTTTTTAATTATTCATTATTTATTTATTTATTACTTATTTATTATTTATTATTTTTAAATTTCATATATTTTCATTTTAAATGCTCACATTTTAAGGGCGGGGTAAAGTAATAAAATTTTTTTTTTTTCATTTTTTTTAAATTTTTTAAATGAATGCATAATATCTCAAGAATATTGTGTTAAAATTTCAAGTCGATCGGAGTAAAATTGACGAAGTTATGAGTATTTGAGCGTCTATTGCTCCATGCCGGGTTTTATACCTGGGCGGCAGCTGCGCGGCGCGCTATTGTATTTTTCGATTTCGATTTGCGAATTAGTAGAGCGGAGGAGCAAGCGGCGCACGACAGTAAAGAAGAAAGAGTTTTGCGTAGACAAACGCAAAAAGATGCTCTCGATCATCTTGATGGAAGCCTTTTGCTCTACGGATCTGGCATCGACGACTTTGAGTGAGTATAAGAAAATTATCGAGTTTTATTTTGAATTTCTAAAAATTCAAAGATAATTGAAAAATCTGAAAAAATTCATACGTATTCAGAAAAATGAACGAATCACGAAAAAAAATTGGGTTGCGGGGAAATTTGTTGACTAATTTTTTTTTTCATCATTTTGTTAATAACATTTTGGAATTATTATTATGCAAAATTAATCTTTTGAGTACCTTTAATATGCATGAATTTTCTCAGATTTTTATGCAATCGAGAAGTGTTCTCAAACTTATGTGCAATGAGCGCTAAGCGACCAAACTCTTCTGCGTTTTTCAAACCGTTTTTCTGAGACTTGTCATATTTGAAGTCCCTGTGCACGATAACTCAAAATCTACTGGACCAATCGCTTTGAAATTTTGCACAGTACTTCTTCACATAATTCACCAGGTATTGTCGAGAGCTTTTTTGTTTTTTTTAATAATTACTAATTTTTCAACAACAAATTAGCCGATTTTTTTTAGCGAAAATCGGGTTTTTGGCTCCCAAGTGCTACGAAAAATCGAAAAATCGAAAGAAAAAAAAAATCCTCCCGTCATTACCTCGAGAAACATCTCCTTTAACAAATGCATTTTGATTTTTTTGTTTCAGATGATTCTGTTGCGAGTTATGGTGCACACCACAAACCAACTTTTTTTCGAGGCGCTTCCGGGGTTTAATTTTCACTCGCTCAATTTTGAATATTTTGCAATGCAAATTTAGGAGAATGTTGTTCAAATGTTACTTTATTATATGTAAATTTTTCAATAAACGAACACTATCCGTTACGCCAAAAAAAAATCTTAAAAACATGCCTTTTTTTCGCCGAATTAACTTTACCCCGCCCTTAAATGTTCCGAAAGGCACAATCGACCCCTTGATCGGCACAACACGACCCACAGCGGGATCAATTGTGCCTCGTAGCCTCGGTCCATTAACTTGAGTGTCAGTCATAAACTATTGTAAAATTGCAAATTACCAATACATATTCAAAAACTACATCAAATTCGATACTAGATGGTCTACAAATTGAAAATCTTGGATTTCATTTTAATAGTTATTTTGAGCAATTTCGCAAAATCGGCACTTTCAGCCCCGCGCTCCCTTACCTACCTTCTATGGGCGGATATTTTTTGCATTTTTACCTCTCTTTTTTGGTAGTATATTTTTGTATATTCACCTATCTTATTTAGCAGAGTATTTGTGTATATTTACTTGCTTTATTTGTTTCGATATATTTTTAGGTTTACCTACCTTTTTTAGTAGCATATTTTTACATGTTTACCTATCTGTAAATTTTCGTGCCGATGAAAAAATTAGAAAAATGCATCCATACTTTTAATATATATATATATACAGTACTGGATAAAAAAAGTACGCACTAGTCGAAATATCTTACCGCACTAAAATGTACATAGCGGACTCAAAAATAAAGTTAATTGAATTACCCCAGTGGCGTTTTAAAGAGGACAAGTTTATCTTTATTTTGCTTTTTTAGAAAATTCTCTACGATTTTTTTTTCGCCCCGGTGCGCAGTTTTGAACGTGGCGATTTTTCGTCTATTTTTTAGCCGTCGAAAATTAACTGCAAAGTTTGTGGAAAATTTTTTCCTCGGTTTTTTCCATGGGAAACTTAAAAAGAATATCAAAACCGATATTTTTATTTTTAGAAAATCTCGTACGCCTTTTTTTCGTCCTAGTATTGCATTTTTAGCTAAAAAAGACATGTTTTAGAAATAAAAGGCGTCATCGAAGAACTATAGGGTTTGAGGGGAAATGTCAAGAGGGTAAAAAGTTGCATTTTTACCATTTTTGGTTGGAACTTTAATGAGTGGAGAGGCTCTTCTTGGGGATTGTGGGGTCTAGTACAATTAAGAAAGGAAATTTGTTTATATTTTCATTTTTAATGAACTACAATTTTTCTAGATATTTTTTTTTTATTTCGAAAATTAAAATAAAAAAGAAAGAAATGAAAAAAAATCTAAAAAACATTGTTGTTAATTGAAAATGAATATGTAAACAAATTTCTTTTCTCAATATATTGTCCTAGACCCCATAATTCCCAAGTGAAGCCTCTCCACTCATCAAAGTTCCAACCAAAAATGGTAAAAAAAAATGTCAAAAAAAAATTCTGAAAAAATTCTAGCCACTCCAGTGTGAACCCATGCAACTTTTTACTCTCTTGAAATTTCCTCTGAAACCCTATAGTTCTTCGATGACGCCGTTTTTTCTGAAACACGTCTTTTTTAGCTAAAAATGCAATACTGGGCCGAACAAAAATCGTACGAGACTTTCTAAAAAATAAAAATGTAGGTTTTGATATCCTTTTTAAGTTTACCATGGAAAAAAAACCGAGGAAAAAATGTTCTATAAACTTTGCAGTTAATTTTCGACGGCCAAAAAATAGCCGAAAAATGGCGACGTTCGAAAGTGCGCACCGGGGCGAAAAAAAATCGTAGAGAATTTCCTAAAAAAACAAAATAAAGGTAAACTTGTCCTCTTTAAAACGCCACTTGGGAAATACAATTACCTTTATTTTTGAGTCGGCTATGTAAATTTTAGAGCGGTAAGAAATTTCGACTAGTGCGTACTTTTTTTGTCCAGTACAGTATATATATATATAAATATGCAGGATCGGCTGTATGTCTTTTATAGGCGCCAGACTGAACTTTAACGCGCGATCGTTCTTCCTGTATTTATCCTCGTCCGCGACGAAGAGGGCGATAATCTCCGCTTCTTGCAGAGCTCTCGATAACGATCTTATTAACAGAAGCAGGAGACGTATCTCGCGCCTTCTTTCTACCGTAGCGTTGCATGTGCACATGAATATACAAAACTATCAGGCGCGTATACGCATACGGATATGAAAAAACAAAAGGGCTCAATGCTCGAGACTGCACTACGCCGAGGTGCGTCAAATTCCGCCATTTTCTCAGCTACACCTTGATATGTTAATCGGGGAGTTCTTGAGGTATGACCGTTTTAATCAGAGGCCTCGACTAACGAGACCACGAGTTGCGAAAAATTTTATACCGCTAATGTCTATTACGATACCTCGTGTATGAACAATTGGTGTTTCTTCATTATCTTCGCTTCCGGTATAGACGCTCCACTTTTAAATCTTCTCTTTTTTTCCCCAAACCCAAACAAACTCACATTAATTCTCAAAACTGATTTTTTCTATTGATCTGAAACAGAAATCGAAAATATTTTTCGATTATTGACGTGTGTAGGAGAAGAATATACCTATAAAAATATAAAAAAGTATAAAATTGAAAATTAAGTAGCATTTTAAATCAAATTTTCATATTTTTGACCAATTTCTCGACACTTTTTATCTCAAAAAAGTAATTTATTTATGCGACAACCCTAAAACTTAAGGTATATCCTTCCGATAATGTTATAGTGAGAAATCTTCCAAAATTTCAGTCAGATCGATCAATAACTTTTTGAGCTAAAACGTGAGCAGTTTTTGAAAATGCAGTTTCGAGATAATCGCTCTCGACTATGTGCTATAACTTCGTAAATATTTCATATTTCGATTTTTCAATTTTCCAGTATACTCTCAATATATTATACTTTCCAAATATGTGAAACTATTTTTTGTACATTGTAAAGGGTTTTCCCCCCTTAAGAACCTAAGCTACAAAACAATGCAATAAAAAAATGGTCTTTTTCACATTTTTACCTAACGCAGACCCCTTAAATCCGCGACAGTCAGTCTCGAGAATATCCAACCGGATTTGACTCCGGAATCGTTTACCAGATTTTATTTTGACTCTCAAGCGAATTTCCCGTGGAGAAAACCAAAAGTAGAATTTCCCGTGGAGAAAACCAAAAGGAGAAAAAGTTATCAAATCATATTCCGAATTTGAAGAGCTTAAATTCGACGTGAATTTTTTTCATACCCAATAATATTTTTAGTAAGTCCACACATCCCCCCCCCCCCCCCCCCAAGTACGTTTATGTCCTTCGAGTACGATACCAGCAGAAAAGTAGTACGAATGCGCAGCCAACGGAGAGATCTCTCATCTCTCAACAGACGCTAGCACTTTCTTGTGCCGAAAGTGCGATGCAATCGGGAACGAACCGGATCTAATGGCTCGTGTATATATCTATATATATACGCGTATTTTATATATATACACTGCCGGCCAAAAGTTTGAGTACACCAGTCGAAATTTCTTATCGCACTAAAAGTTAGATAGCGGACTTAAAAATAAAGATAATCAAATTTCCCAAGCGGCGTTTTATAGAGGACAAATTTACCTTCATTTTGCCTTTTTACACATTTTTTTACAATTTTTTTTGGTCCTGGTACGCCTTTTTGAAAATGGCTATTTTTCAGCTTTTTTTTGCACGTATAAAACTGCCCGCATAACTTCTGGCGAATTTCTTCGCTCATTTTTTCCATGACAAACTTAAAGAGGGTATCAAAACCTATATTTTCATTTTTCAGAAAGTTTCGTACGATTTTTTTCCGCCCCAGTATTGCATTTTTAGCTAAAAAATACATGTTTTAGAAAAATAGGCGTCGTCCAATAACTATGGGATTTCAGAGAAAATATCAAGAGGATAAAAAGTTGCATAGGTTCACACTAAAGTAGCCAGAATTTTTTCAGAATTTTTTTTGAAATTTTGTTTTTCACAATTTTTGGTCGTGACTCTGATGAGTGGAGGGGCTCCATTTGGGAATTATGGGGTCTAGGGCAATCTGTCAGGAAAGAAAATTTGTTTACTTTTTCATTTTTAATTAACTACAATTTTTTCAGAATTAAAAAAAAATTATTTTAACAATTTTTTCAGAATTTTTAAATGGAATGAGTTCTAGTCGAAAAAATGGTTAAAATATTATTTTAACCATTTTTTCGACTAGAACTCATTCATCTCGACATTCATTTTTTTCGCGATAATTCAATATGATATGCCTTGATTGCGTAAACTAATAATCATGCCTCGTTTTTTAATACGAAGTTCTCTATATTCAGTCAATTTTACACGTTAAAACTTTTTGAAGCAGGAAAGATTCAAAAAAATTCTCAGATAAACTCAACTGAGGATGATTCTCCAAGTTCTAGTCGAAAAAAATTTTTAAATAATATTTTTAAAAAATCTAAAAAAATTGTTAAAATAATTTTTTAAAAAGTTCTGAAAAAATTCAAGTTAATTAAAAATAAAAAATTAAACAAATTTTCTTTCTTGATAGATTGTCCTAGACCCCATAATTCCCAAATGGAGCCCCTCCACTTATCAGAGTCCCGGCCCAAAATTGTAAAAAAAAAAAATTTCAAAAAAAATTCTGAAAAAATTCTGGCTACTTCAGTATGAACCTATGCAACTTTTTACTCTCTTGACATTTTGTCTGAAACCCCATAGTTATTGGACTATGCCTATTTTTCTAAAACATGGATTTTTTAGTTAAAAATTCAATACTGGGGCGAAAAAAAATCGTACGAAACTTTCTAAAAAATGAAAATGTAGGTTTTGATACCTTCTTTAAGTGTGTCATGGAAAAAACGAGCGAAGAAATTCGCCAGAAGTTATGCGGGCAGTTTCAGACGTGCAAAAAAAAGCTGAGAAATAGCCATTTTCAAAAAGGCGTACCGGGCTCAAAAAAAAAATTGTAAAAATTTTTCTAAGAAGGCAAAATGAAGGTAAATTTGTCCTCTTTAAAACGCCGCTTGGGAAATTTGATTATCTTTATTTTTGAGTCCGCTATCTAACTTTTAGTGCGGCAAGAAATTTCGACTGGTGTACTCAAACTTTTGGCCGGCAGTGTATATCGAAACATGGAGCTGTAAAAGCCAGAGTACCGGAATTACCCGGAAGGTAACGGGGGAAAATATCACGATTACATCCACTGCGGACGCGGTAACCAAGAGGGCCTTGGACCCAAGTGCATCAGAATGACATGTGTGGAATCTTTCTCGCCTCTTCCTCTTTCCACTCTATATACGTCGCGCAAATACCTCGCAGAATCTTACACGTGTACTTTCATATATATATATGTGTGTGTGTGTGTGTGTGTGTGTGTGTGTGTGTGCGCGTGCGCGCGTGCGTGTGTGTACGTGCGTGCGTGCGTGCGTGTGTGTGTGTGTGTGTGTGTGTGTGTGTGTGTGTGTGTGTGTGTGTGTGTGTGTGTGTGTGTGTGTGTGTGTGTGTGTGTGTGTTTATACTGCAAATGGTCATTCTCGAGCGCCCCAACGGTACCTGGCAGATTTATCCAATTCGCTTCGACAGAACGTCGATAATTGTCATTGGCACGAAAATATTTTGTATTTTTCGAAAAATTGTGGCGTGATTTTTATCCTGACGGACATCTCTCTCGGAAATATAGATTGATTTCCTACACATGACCAATGTTGCTCTATTTCACTTGCATGATAAGGAAGGCCAAAGGTAGCCGCTACGCGAATTTTTCGTCGGCTAGAAAATAAGCACCGTGAGCATTGGGCTAAAGGGCGGATCTGCGAAATATTGATAAATTGGTAAATAGGTGTTTCCTCACACCCTGTTTTGCCATTGTCTTTGACTGGTGATACCTTGACATAATGGGATGACGGTGTCTGATATATCTGATGAGCCTGCTCCCATCGTTGGAGTGCAATTCGAATGTACTTTGGAATTGCTTTAATTTCTTTTGGCATATTTTACCGAAAAATTGAACTCGACCATCTTTTGAGATGTACGAATTTCGAGATCTGCGAAAGATTTTGTATTGCAATGTCGAGAAATGAGAATGTCAAAAAAGATTTCCGTTGCATTCCGTGGATTGGGGTTACTTTAATAAAAACTTTGTTTTATTTTTTAATTGTAATTACGAAGTTCCTGTTGGCGACCGAAAGTTTTTTTTTACTATTGGCAAGCCTGAATGTCTCTTTATGTCATCACTCAGACGCAGCACGAACGAACGGGTTTAAGTGACCGTAAAAATACAAAAAACATAAGTAATGTATTCAAACTATTCTTTATGCTCGAATAGCTTCACAAATAACAAGTTGAGTGTTGCAATGACATGTTTATGGTCACAATCACCTTGTCAGATGTTCATTGAACTACACCATTATGCCTTGTTGTGTGGCATATCCTGAAAAACAAATTTTATGAGCGGCAGTTGTTTCGTTGGAAGCGTCTTTGATCGCTTCGACGGGGTAACATTGATCATTGATCAATTTCACCCCACGTATTATCTGTATTGCTAGTCTCGGAGTATTCTCAATATTCTCAGTCGTGGAAAAAAAAACCATACAAGTATGTTCGCCAAATAATGGAAACCCTTCACTAGTGGAAGGTTTCAAATCAGCTGGAAGTAAAACAAGATTCAAGAGAATTAGGAGATACATCTGAAATCGATAACATTGATATAGTATTATTCTTGCCGAAACGTATCGATAAAAATGATTATGTTGAATTCCCATTTGATATTAATGTTGCAGAATTGCAGGTTAAGCAATGTTCCTAATGAACAATTTGATCTTTTTTTGTGATTTAGATTACCTAGGTAGACAAAAGTATGTTACCTACCTTACAACTTGTTTTTTTCTGGTTTTTTAATGTTTCGAAGTTTATGGAGTATTACTGCATAAATAATTATAAAATACCAGTTGTTTATCAATGAAGTTGATTTTGAAAAGTAAAGGTATAATGATTATTCGATCAAAGTGACCCCAAAACAATAAAAATCGTTGTAACTTCCTATCCCGTTGACCGTTTTCTTTTCTTCTTTCGGAAAATGCTCCTTCTTCTTCTTTTATTTTACTTTATTTACGTTACTTCACTTCCGATTCTCATTAAGAAAAAGGCCGGTATCACAGTAACCCCACTCTCAGTATAACTTTGAGCACGACTAATTTTTTTCGCAGTTTATTTTTCATTATTTTAAATTGTAATTTAGAACATAAAAAGACCAATAAAAGTCGATGTTCCGATTTTCAATAATTTCTTTTACGATATTATTTAAAGGGATATATTGATTTTCATTTCAAAAATGATCGAAGTAACCCCAATCCCCGGCTCCAAAGATGCAACGAAAATGCATTTTTTGTGACCAGTGACTGATCAACTGACGATGAGGCACACTGGCAATTGATTGTCGTTTTCACGGTTTCGAACTTCCGTTTTCGCCCGGCTCTTTACCCTCGAAGCGTCTAACCTGCATTTAACGCTATCTGTATAAACGGACCGGAACTCCCCGTGTACGCGGACACGCATTTGCATACAGGGATAAATGCAGCGATGGACGTAACTACATATATATGTATATATAATACGGTGGAGTAGCTGTCGTTCATGAGTGAATGAGTAGGCACCCGAGACCACGTATACGGCGAACATTACGTACGCACACGCATGATGACCACGAGTCGAAGCACACGAGGGTACGAAGGAATGCACGCGCGCTTCGCGTGTGTGCGTGATGACTAAGAAATAAGCGCGCGCGCAGCGGGTCAATGCCTCCCCTGTCCTCAGGAGGAGGTGGATCAGAGTTCTCCAGCGTCCTCGACAACGTCGACGAGAAGCTACCGCTTTCTTGCTTCTCTCTCTCTCTCTCTCTCTCTCTCTCTCGCGCTCTCGGTCTCATAGTAGTCTCTCGTCGCGAGAAGCGTGTATCCGCGGAAGGAGAGAAAAAGTGGAAAGAGGACCGACAGCACGCGGCCCAACTCACCCTCTGACCACGTAACCCCCTCCCCCTCCCCGGCTCACCCAACGATAGACAATATTCCGCGATACGCGTGCAACAAGTAATTGGTATGAATTTGGACCACTTGATCAGCTTCGATGCAACTTCGATGCAACTTCGGTCGACGAATCTTTTTGTTTTTGAGAAAATAGGATGACCGGCGCGACCCATGGACGAGTGGGGCGCCTCGCATGTGGACGGGATCATAAGATTAACTGGGGTAGAGAAATTGGTGGCAATTTGTACGACTTGCTTAACACTCAATGATCTTTGCCTTTTGTAACAGCTTTGGGATTTCATCAAGGAATGATCAAAGAACAATAGACGTGTGGTTCACATTACCGCTAGCCTGTGGATGTTAGAACGTGATGTGCCTGTAAAGAGAGATTGGTGTGAATTTGGACCACTTGGTTGGCTCAATGATTTTTGCGTTATGTAACAGCTTTGAGATGCCAGCAAAGATCGTAAGGGTTCATGAACGTATGGTCGAAATCACCCTTAATCTGTGGATGTTAGAACATGATGCCTGTATAGAGGGGCTTGTGTAAATTTGGACCACATGATGGGCTCAATGATCTTTGCGTTATCTAAAAGCTTTGACATTAATAAAAGATCGTAAAGGTTTATGAACGTACGGTCCAAATGAAACCTTATCTGTGGATCTTGGAACACGTTGTGCCTGTATAAAGCGATTGGTGTAAGTTTGGACCACATACTGGGCTCAACGATCTTTGCGTTATCTAAAAGCTTTGACATTAATCAAAGTTCGTAAAGATTCACGAATGTACGATCCAAATTACACCTAATCTGTGGATCTTGGAACACGATGTACCTATATAGAGCGATTGGTATGAATTCGGACCACTTGCTTGGCTCAATAATCTTTGTGTTATGTAACAGCTTTGTGATGCCATCAAAGATCGTAAAGATTCATGAACGTATGGTCTAAATGACCCTTAATCTGTGGATGTTAGAACATGATGTGCCTATATAGAGGGATTTGTGTAAATTTTGTCCACATGCTGGGCTTAATGATCTTTGTGTTATGTAAAAGCTTTGACATTAATCACAGATCGTAAAGATTCATGAACCAACGGTCCAAATTACACCTAATCTGTGGATCTTGGAACACGATGTGCCTGTATAGAGCGTTTTGTGTGAATTTGGACCACTTGCTTGGCTCAATAATCTTTGCGTTATGTAACAGCTTCGAAATGCAATCAAAGATCGTGAAGATTCATATACGTACGATCTAACTCACCCCTAATCCGTGGACGTTAAAACATGATGTGCCTATATAGGGGGATTGGTGTGAATTTGATCACTTACTTGACTCAATGATCTTGCGTTATATAACATGAATTTGGTTAGCCTGATCCAATTTCATTCAATGATTTTTCCATCAAATTACAACTAAATTAGATATATCGTTGGCTAATTTCAAATAGAACACGCGTACCAAAATAAAAGTAGTAAATATGGACCACCCCCGCATAGTCGTGCGGGGATGGTCCATATTTACGCCAATTTCGCTACAGACGTATACATTTAATATAACTCGAGTGTTGATCGTAAATGGTTGCTGCGTATAGTTATACAGAGGTAAGATATCTCGTCTCTCGTCTCCGGGCATCTCTGGAGATCGCGCAGTCGCCGGAAGGTCAAACCACTTTGCTGGATATGTAATTGCGGTGGTCGAGGTGTCCCCGACGATGTTATATTTAGACGTTGTATGAGCTACCTCCGATCGTTTGCATGAGGATGAGGTTCAAGTGGCGCCTTCGAGTACAATTTTTCAGTTTCTTCATTGAACCCGATATTGAATATTCATCGCGATCAATAGACGTGTAGGTACTTTTCGCGTAAAGTTGATCGCATTCGGCGCCACATGGTTTCGAGTAAAGTGCTTCGTCAAATTGCTATCAAAGGAGCAACCAACCTCAGGAACCGCGGCAGATACTTTCCATATCAAAAGTGCTGTCAGATTATTTACGGATATGACGGTTTTAAAAATCTAATATCCATTATATTACTATCTTAGTCATCAATTTCCTTGTTCTCTTTATGATTTCTGCAACTGCGAATACGGTAGACTTTTTTTTCTTTATTCCTCGGTTAGTACTCCAAGCAACGGGAAGTTTCACGGATATCGGTCAACGCACTAGCCGGAAATAGGGCAACAAACCGAACGAGGCGAAGTGTAGACCTTTTAAATACCACTTACTTTCCTCGTCAGTTTATCGTCCTATTATCTACTTCTAATGTTTTCTTCGTACCGCCCTTGCAGATTTTTACGATCCCGTTCCTTTCACTCTTACCCGGCATTGGCACTTCGGTATTTCCAGTTCTTTGGACACCCCCGACACTGTCTCGTGCTGTAGAAAATAGTTCGAACTTCGACAAAGAAAATAAACTTTTTTTTTGGCAGTTTTATTAGATGAAGTAAACAGTTCTAAGCGTTTTTTCGCTTTATTTCGACGATGAAATGAACATAGTTAGGATTATCCGATTTGAATCAAATATGCGCCGTTTTGTTCGATAACTTTTGTCCATTTTGAAGGCAATTTCATAATTCCGCGATTGAAGTAGTCCACGTCCCTATTAGTAAAAAAACTTGACCAGCTCATTTTCACAAGCCTCTCTTGAGGCCAGTTTTATACCATCAAGAAAATTTTGCAAATGCTTGAAAAGGTGATAATCGCTTGGTGCCAGGTCTGGACTATACGGCGGGTGCAATAGAACCTCCCGTCCAAGCTCTCGGAGCTTCTGGCGCGTCGTTAATGATGTGTGCGGCCTGGCGTTGTCTTGATAGAACACAACACCCTTCCTATTGGCCAATTCTGGCCGCTTCTGGTCGATGGCCTGCTTCAATCTGGTCAGTTGTTGGCAGTAGAGGTCCGAATTGAGTGTTTGGCCCGATGGGAGCAGTTCATAGTAGATGATTCCCTTACAATCCCACCAAACACACAGCAAAACCTTCTTGGCCGTTAATCCGGGCTTGGCGATCGTTTGGGCCGGCTCAATGCGAATGGACCACGATCGTTTTCGGCTGTTGTTCTCGTATGTGATCTATTTTTCATCGCCAGTCACCATCCGCTTCAAAAATGGGTTGATTTCGTTACGTTTCAGCAAAGAATCGCAGGCATCAATTCGGTCCACAAGGTTCTTTTGCGTCAATTCTTGTGGCACCCATACATCGAGCTTCTTCTTGAGACCGGCCTTATGCAAATGGTTCTAAACGGTTTTCTGGCTAATCTTCAGTTCCTGGGCAATGGAATAAGTGCTCACATGCCGGTCCGACTCGACGATTTCCATATCGACATTTGGCCTACCAGAGGGTGCCTCATCTTCGACGTCCATATTACCAGAACGGAATCGTTGGAACCACCGCTTTGCTGTTGCATTCGATACTGTATTGGGTCCAGAAACAGCAAAAAAATTTTTGGCTGCCTGCTCCGTCTTTTCAGCTCGGTCGTAGTGGTACTGAAGAACGTATCGAATTTTCTCTTTTTTTACCTCCATTTTGGAACGCTGTAACACACAACTGGGTTCACGAAACACAAAACTGTCAAAGAACTTTTTTTGAAACGTGCTGTCACCTGTAAATCGCCGTATAGTATGAACCGGGGCGATGTATACATCGTGAGATATGGCACACTAAGGACATCTAGCGGAAAACGCTCAGAACTTTTTACTTCACCCAATATTTGCATAGCCTTTTCGGATTTTTACAAAGCTTTTCCACTTGTTATTATTATTCCACTGTTACAAGATCGCTCATTTTTTACACTGCATCTTTTTCATTCCACAATTCCCCGCCACTTTGCGGTCGCAGCCGACATCCTCCTCTGTATCGCATTCACCATGACATGTCTGTCATGGGCATATGGAAACTGCGGAAAACCTATACCGATACAGCCGATCCCGAGTTCGCCTCCCAGTCACGGAACTAGTCGTCTTTTGCCGAGAAAATGTCGAAGAAAAACATTTCACGACGGAAGTGACGCGATTTGAATTCGAGAACCAGCGACCTCCCCATCCTCTGGCCAGCACGCTAACCACTAGACCAACGACCGGGTTTAAAGAAAATAAACTTTAATCATTTGTTACCAATATACATAGAAAACATCATTTTGGGAAAAATGCAAAAGAAAAAAAGGATTAATCGCAGCAGGGCGCACAGAGGGGCAAACGCGGCAAAAATTCGATTTTCCGAAAGTGAGTATTTTCATGATTAAACACTTGCCTCTAATAGTGAATTACAATCAAGATATGAAAGCCTCTTTTTGATCAGCGATTTTTGAAACGAAGTAATACTTCTTCAAAGTTGGAAATTTGTCCAACTTGTGAAAGGAGGGTACTTATGGAAAACACACAATACAGTGCAGGTTTTGTAAAAGAGGATTTGGCCAGCCATTAGTAATATCGAGTAACACTCAATAATGATGCAACTGCTTTGCTTGGGACAAAAATGTGGAGTGGGAATTGTTTGATAGAGAAAATACGCTATGTTCGTGAATGTTTCCTCGTAGTTAGAGTTTAAAAAAAGCTCCATTAGCCTCCGGCTGGGCTTGGTGATTTTTCTTATCTATATAGATTCTAGAAGAAGCCCTGTTAATTTCAGCTGCGTAAATCTTCGAATGTGGCCTCTATAGGGGGAAGTCCCGCGGGACTTGCCCCTACAGAGTCCACATTCGCGTCCACGGTTCCGAAATAATACGTACTGCATCTCTTCCAATCGGATTGTTTTCCGAAGAGGACCAGGAAAGGTGCAACAAGGAGTATAAAATTTTCAGACTGATAAATTCCAGGAAGTACTCTCGTTCATTGACAAGTAAAGATGTGTTCCATAAACTTTTGGAGACCTCCGACCCGCTAATCACAAGTTTGCGACCAGAACCTAAAGAAAAAAACATCTTCCAATGAGTGAAGACAGTTTACAATTATTATTTTTGTTTCTTTTTCCTTCTTTCATTTTTCTATCAGTGACAGGATCGTTGAAAATAAAACGCACATACACCTTTTAAAAAGCATGAATTTCGATACCCTTATACCCCATGCGGAAATTTATTTTTTGGACCACAATTTGGTAAATTTTGACCATTCTCGTCAGGCCGATTGCACAGGCTATCGATCCACTCCTAACTCTCGCATAATTTTCTGCGGAAGAAGGAAACTTTTAATAACGTTTGAATCAAGGGAATAATCGTCTAGGATATATATACGAAATTTCTTTTTAGCATTGTGATTTTTGATGAGTAGAACGTGTTTTAGGGTGGTTTCTGGGAACTCCCAAATTTTCAGAAATGTTCACCGTGCCAAATAGCTGTATTTTATCCGAAAATTTACTAGTTTTCTTCGAAATTTTGTTAAATAAACACTATAACTAGATGTATTTATTCATTCCAAGTCAATACGACCATCCATTCTCAAAATATAGAATTTTTGCCGCATTTCAGCTATTTTGCCCCTCTGTGGGGCGGTTCGCCATAGCGCAGTGGACTGGCTCGTTACAAAAATCGTCATAACTCGGTCAATTTTTGAAATTTTCACACAATCTTTGTTGCAAATTAAAGTTAAGAATCTCGGCGATAAAACTATGTAATAATAAAATTATTTTAAAGTTTATGCAGACCGCTTAATAAAAATCGTTCATTTGAGTTATATCTTAATTATGGTATATAGATTTTTATTATTTTACTGTAATTAGACATTGATTTGATACAAAATATTTTTTATTCCTCTTGATAGGAAAAACTACGCTTGGCTCCGATAGCATTTTATTTATGCCGGATAAATTCAGCTATCATGTCAACAAATATTTTTGCTTTTGATCTTTTTACCCGAAATCTCAGACCACCTCACGATAAAATGGCGGATCCAAAAGGAAGATTTCAAATTGATATCAGTAACGGGATTTTTTCAAAAATTGTAGTTGGCCTGATGCTTCACAAAAATCATCGTAACTCGATCAATTTTTGGAATTCTTACAAAATCCTTGTTGTAAGTTAAAGTTAGGTCGATTTTTTTTGCATAATTTTATAAAACTATACGAATACAATGTTTTTGCATAGATTTATAAAAATATCGTATTTTTTAAATTTCAACCTTACGGCGGCTCAATACGATATGACCCTAAAATCGATTGCTTTGTATAGTTTTATAAAACTATACAAATACGATTTTTTTTGTATAGTTTTATAAAACTATACGAGTACAATTTTTTTAGCATAGTTTTATAAAAGTATACAAATACGATTCTTTTGCATAATTTTATAAAACTATACAAACACGATTTTTTCACAGTTTTATTTAAAAAATCGTATTTTTTTAAATTTCCAGCTTATGGCGGCTCAATACGATATGACCCTAAAATCGATTTCTTTGCAAAGTCTTATCAAACTATACAAATACTATTTTTTTTGCATAACTTTATAAATTCGTACAAATCTTTTTTGCCTAGTATTATAAAACTATTCAAATACGATTTTTTTTTGCATATTCTTATTAAATTATGCAAAAACATCGTATTTTTGAAATTTCAAGCTTACAACAGTCCAATACGATATGACCCCTAAAATCCATTGTCGAGACACGCGTTAACGAAATTTCCGATATACTCGCCAGTGAAGCCGCAGGCAAAATAATATTGGGTGAAGTAAAAAGTTCTGAGCGTTTTCCGCTACATGTCTTTAGTGAGCCATATCTCACGATGTATACATCGCACCGGGTCATACTATACGGCGATTTAAAGGTGACATTACGCTTCAAAAAAAGTTCTTTGACAGTTTTGTGTTTGGTGAAGCCAGTTGTGTGTTACAGCGTTCCACAATGGAGGTAAAAAAAGAGAAAATTCGATACATTCTTCAGTACCACTACGACCAAGGTGAAAAGGCGGAGCAGGCGGCCAAAAAATTTTTTGCTGTTTATGGACTCAATACAGTATCGAATGCAACAGCAAAGCGGTGGTTCCAACGATTCCATTCTGGTAATATGGACGTCGAAGATGAGGCACGCTCTGGTAGGCCAATCGTCGAAAATGTCGATAAAATCATGGAAATCGTCGAGTCGGACCGGCATGTGAGCACTTATTCCATTGCCCAGAAACTGAAGATTAGCCAGAAAACCGTTTGGAACCATTTGCATAAGGCTGGTCTCAAGAAGAAGCTTGTATGGGTGCCACACGAATTGACGCAAAAGAACCTTTTGGACCGAATTGATGCCTGCGATTCTTTGCTGAAACATAACGAAATCGACCCATTTTTGAAGCGGATGATGACTGACGATGAAAAATGGGTCACATACGAGAACAACAGCCGAAAAAGATCGTGGTCCAATCGCGGTGAGCCGACACAAACAATCGCCAACCTCGGATTAACGGCCAAGAAGATTTTGCTGTGTGTTTGGTCGGATTTGAAGGGAATCATTCACTATAAGCTGCTCCCACCGGGCCAAACACTCAATTCGGACCTCTACTGTCAACAACTGACCAGATTGAAACAGGCGTTCGACCAGAAGCGGCCAAAATTGGCCAACAGGAAAGGTGTTGTGTTCCATCAAGACAACGCCAGGCCGCACACATCTTTAACGACGCGCCGGAAGCTCCGAGAGCTCGGATGGGAGGTTTTATCGCACCCGCCGTATAGTCCAGACCTGGCACCAAGCGATTATCACCTTTTCAAGCATTTGCAAAATTTTCTTGATGGTACCAAACTGGCCTCAAGAGAGGCTTGTGAAAATGAGCTGGTCAAGTTTTTTACCAATAGGGACGAGGACTTCTTGAATCGCGGAATTATGAAATTACCTTCAAAATGGACAAAAGTTATCGAACAAAACGGCGCATATTTGATCTAAATCGGATAATCCTAACTACGTTAATTTCATCGTCGAAATAAAGCGAAAAAACGCTCAGAACTTTTTACTTCATCTAATATATTACATACGTATACACATACATACATAGCGATCATGGCAAAACAAAATCCCGCAGCCTCATCCATAGCGTTTCTTTCGATCGAGTCACGATTCCGTTTGAATGCTGCTCGACGATTGCACACCACTCAGCGTTGAAGAAACAACAACAATGCGGGAACCAAAGAGTGATCGACACGTCGATTACGCGTATCACGAGCTAGGAAGGAAAAAGGCTACTTCTTCGTATATATATATATATATATATATATATATATAGGGGGAATAGTTCATAGGGTGGATATAGAAGCAGTACCGTTTGAAAATCCCACGAAGAGGGGAATCCCCTAAGCGGCAGCAAACTTCCGTGACGCTTTTCCTGCTGATAAATACTTCGCGGAGCCCTTCTCGCGAATATCCATACTACGTACACATGTACGCGTGTGCACACATGATATAATAAGTGCCGAGTATTTTCAGCCCGGTTTTCTAAACTCGTGCATTTTCTCGTATTTCTCGTTACAGCGAATCGGAGATGGCACCCAACGCGGAAGAGGAGTTGCTCGCTGTGAAGCCTTGGGGTCCACAGCCGGAAAAGGTAAGAGAACACGTTAAGCCACGATATAATAAGCACACGCACTATCCTGTGATGCGTTATGGGATGCAGTCACGTGAGCCCGCAATCGCGAGTATATTTAATTAATTCTACCGGAATTTCCGAAGATCGTGAACGTAGAGTTTTGCGGCTGCGGGCGACACGTTTATTGTACTATTTTTAGGGAGCCGCAGTAGGTAGGCATCCTTATAATTTCGTGATGGTCATACATGCGGTCGCAGCTTGACAGGCAAAGTCATGGGTAGCAAATTAATTGGAAAATTATTTATTGATTTATTTTATTTCAATATTTTCCGAGTATCCAAAATGTCGATTTAATTAATGAATTCATTAATTGACATTTTAAAATATTTTATGAAAAAAATTAGTTTATACCTTGATTCATAAATTTACGAAAAAATGATTCTTTTATAGACCCCCATTTTTGTGTGTGTGTGTTTGTGTGTGTATGTGTATACACTGCCGGCAAAAAGTTTGGATACACGAGACGAAATTTCGTACCGCACTAAAAAATTAAATAGCGGACTCAAAAATAACGATTATTGAATTTCCCAAGTGGAATTTCCCAAGTTAATTAAAAATTAAAATTAAAATAAATTTCCTTTCTTAATATATTGTCCTAGACCCCATCATTTCCAAGTGGAGCCTCTCCACTCATCAAAGTTCCAACCAAAAATGGTAAAAAAATGTCCAAAAAAATTCTGAAAAATTCTACCCTCTTCTGTGTGAACCTATACAACTTTTTGCTCTCTTGATATTTCCTCTGAAACCCTATAGTTCTTCGATGACGCCTTTTTTTCTAAAACATGGCTTTTTTAGCTAAAAATGCAATACTGGGGCGAAAAAAAATCGTACGAGACTTTCTAAAAAAAACAAAAATATAGGTCTTGATATCTTTTTTAAGTTTACCATGAAAAAAAACGAGGAAAAAATTTTCCACAAACTTTGCAGTTAATTTTCGACGGTCAAAAAATAGCCGATAAATGGACACGCTCAAAAGTGCGTACTGGGGCGAAAAAAAAATCATAAAGAATTTTCTACAAAACCAAAATAAAGGCAAATTTGTCCTCTTCAAAACGCCACTTGAGAAATTCAATTATCTATATTTTGGAGTCCGCTATCTAACTTTTAGTGTGGGAATAAATTTCGACTAGTGTATCTAAACTTTTAGCCAGCAGTGTATATATATAAATATATATACATACATATATATATATATATATATATATATATATATATACTGTATATATATACATACATATATATATATATATATATATATATATATATATATATATATATATATATATATATACTGTATATATATACATACATATATATATATATATATATATATATATACATCTTAGGTGTAGTAAAAAGAAATCCATTATTTTTCCAATAGATGGCTTTAGTAATCTGTATCTCGCGTTGTATAAGTGCGATCGGATTACGCTAGACGGCGTTAGAAAGATAAGATTTCGTACTAAAATAAACATCTCAGACAGTTTTGTGATTGCTTGACTCAATATTCTTTGAGCGCGCGTCAAAGATGGCCACCAGCAAAGTGGAACTACGAAAATACGCATATTTTACAGTTTTTCTTCGATAAAGGCGAAAACACAAGCCAGGCGGCTGAAAATGTGAATAGTGTTTATGGTCCTGATACTGTAACAGCCAATCACGCGCAATTTTGGTTTCGTCGATTCCGTTCCGGTAATTTTTATGTCAAAGATGCAACACGCTCTGGAAGGCCAATTGTCGCAAATGTCGATAAAATAATGGAAATCGTCGACTCCGACCGTCATGAAAGCACTGTTTCGATTGCCCAGGAGCTCAACATTACACAATAAACCGTCTGGAACCACTTGAATAAGGTTGGATACAAAAAGAAGTTCGATGTATGGGTGCCACACGAGTTAACGCAAAAAAACCTCATAGACCGAATTTCCATCTGCGAATCGCTGCTGAACCGCAACAAAATCGACCCATTTCTGAAGCGGATGGTGACTGCTGATGAAAAGTGGGTCACTTACGACAGAGTCAAGTGAAAACGGTCGTGGTCGAATCGCCGTGAGCCGGCGCAGACGGTGGCCAAGCCAGGATTGACGGTCAGGAAGATTTTCCTGTGTGTTTGGTGGAATTGGCAGGGAATCATCTAATATGAGCTGCTCCCCTACGGCCAAACTCTTAATTCGGACCTATACTGTCAACAATTGGACCGTCTGAAGGAAGCAATCGCCCAGAAGCAGCCAGCTTCGGCCAATAGGAGAGGAATTGTGTTCCATCAGGACAACGCCAGGCCACACACATCGATAGTGACTCGCCAGAAGCTCCGGGAGCTTGGTTGGGAAGTTCTTATGCATCCACCTTATAGTCCGGATCTGGCACCAAGTGATTACCACCTGTTCCTGTCTATGGCGAATGATTTTGCTGATGAAAAATTCGCCTCAAGAGAAGCTTGTGAAAATCGACTGTCCCAGTTTTTTGCCAATAGGGACGAGGGTTTCTATGAGAAAGGCATAATGAAATTACCTTTAAAGGGGCAACAAAGTATCGATCAAAACGGTGCATATTTGACCTAAATCCGATTATTCTAACTATGCTAAATAAAGCCTTCAATTTCATGCAAAAATAATGGATTTCTTTTTACTACACCTTATATATACATTCGCATGTATAAAAGATTCAATTTTTTTTCAGTCTTCCAAGTAATTATCATTGGAAATAATAATAGCTAAGTGTAAATTACAAGTAAAAAGCTCGAAAAAAATCGAGACTTTTTTACCTACCCTAACATTCCTTTTTAATTTTTAATTTTATTATAGATTCCACTGTACAGGGTCTTTCCTATTATTACGTCCCCACCATATTATATCTCTCATCCCCAGCTACCTACTCTAATTTATAGATTATACAATTTTATTTTTATGTTAAACTAGTTTTCGGCCGCGGCTTCGTCCGCGTAAAATTTGGCTTCAAGCTATTAGGACCTTAGGACAAGGGTGTCTCTGAACAAGTTGGTACACGTAAGGAATACCGTTTTCCATGCAAACTTTTACACCCCACTTCACCCCCTTAGGAGTTGATTTTCAAAAAATCATTTCTTAGTGCATCTCTACACTTCGAAGGAACATATCTTCAAAATTTCATGTTTCTATTTTCAGCAGTTTCGGCTGTGCGTTGTCTATATGTCAGTCAGTTTTTATAATAAACATTTTTTATACTTAAAAATATGTAAATCTATACATATCCAATAGTTCCGTGACTGACTGATAGACTGAATGACTATTCAGTCTATCAGACAGTTACGGAACTATTAGTCTGTCTGATGACTATTGTCTGATGACTATTCAGTCTATCAGACAGTTACGGAACTATTAGATATGTATAGATTTACATATTTTTAAGTGTAAAAAATATGACTTCTCATATTAAAAAAATCGATACGTACAGTGGCGCGCAAAAGTTTCGGGCCACCCAATTTTTTTGAGTGAAGCGATAAAATATTTACCTCCTGAACTTGTTAATCTTTTAAAGTTTTTAAAAGAGCTATGATATGAGCAATAGCGCGATATATTATTTTTTTGTATAGCGTATTATTTGTTTACAGCGTCGAACGAGTTGGGTCGGTACGCAAAAGTATCGAGTCGCTATCCCGCCCGACTTCGTACGCACAGTTTGTTTACCTTTTCTTTCGTACTAGTTTAAAAACATACATGACAATGAAAAATCAGTATTATTTATGCCGCGATGGCGAAACACACGAATATTGAGATTCGTAAAATCGTGTTAAAACTTTCTTCAGAAGGAAAGAGCACTTGCTATATTGCGACTAATTTATCAATTAGGAAAAGTACGGTGAATCATATTATTCGTAAATATAAATTAACGAATTCGTTGTCTGACAAAAGTCGAAGTGGTAGAACGCGAGAAAATACGGAATCCGTTGACAAAATTATAAAAAGGAAGTGCATTGGAGATCAACGAAAAACTGCAGCAGGCATTTCGAGGGAATTACGTACTGAAAATCGTAGTACAGTATCACTAATTGTAAGTCTGAAGGCTGTAGGACTGATTGGACGCATTGGTGTAAATAAAAACCGCTCATCAGTAAAAAGAATCAAAAGGCCAGATTGAATTTTGCAAAAAAATAGCATTGGACAGCATCAGATTGGCGAAAAGTGCTTTTTTCCGATGAATCCAAATTTCAATTATTCGAAAATGATGATCAGAAGTGAGACGTCCAACAGGTACCAGATTCTACGTAAGGTATCAATTTCCTACCGTAAAACACGGTGACGGGAACATTAAAGTTTTAGGAGCATTTTCTGACGACGGCGTTGGTCCGCTGGTAGAAATTCAAGGCAATATAGATGGTGCAATGTACGGAAATATATTGCAAGACCATATGCTGCCATTTTCAATGAAAAAAAGCCGCCTGGTTGGGTTTTTCAACACGATAATGACCCCAAACATGCTTTACGTCTTCTAAAAGATGTTCTTCAAAGACGAAAAGTACGCCTTCTCGACCATCCATCACAATCACCGATCTTAAATCCGATTGAGCATTTATGGCAAAACCTAAAAGATCGTGTTGGAACAAAAAATCACTCTAACAAGACGAAATTGTGGAATCATTTGCGACATGAGTGGGAAAACTTGCCACAAGAACGGATCTCACAATTAAAAGCGTCCATGTCTCGTCGATGTGCCGCAGTTATCGCTGCTAAGGGCATGGCAACAAAGTACTGAGTCAAGTGAAGAAGGTCGAATCTCGTTTTGTTATTTTCAAACAAATTTGTTATTTTTTCACACGCTATAGTATGTGGCCCAATCCTTTGGCACACTCGTTAAATAAAAAGTGGTAGACAATAAAGTATTTAAGAACAATATCTATGTATATAATTAATTGTTTTCAAATATAAATGAATACACATTGTCATAACTCATTAATTTTTTCCCCACCGTCGTATTTCAATGCAATATGCCTGCAAAATAGGATGGCCTAAAACTTTTGCACGCAATTGTATATATATAATTCCTCAAAGTTTCAGGAGTCCCTCCCGCCCTTAGATTTTTCTTACCCTTCGATGTAAAAATCGGAAATAATTCATAAAATTAGCATGCATCATTATTTTTAATCAAAATTATTGCGATTACTGTGAAATATTCAGTTTACGAAAAAAATTGCAAGAACCACTCTTGAGCACATTTCAGCAGGCCACATTATCGACAAAATGCGAAAATCGATGCTGTGCGATACCGATTTTCGATCGGTGCGGAAAAGTAGACAAGTTATTTTATTACTATTGCGATGATGCATGTACCCAACGACGTACAGAATTTTATCAATTTCATGTAGGGTCCGCCCTACACCCGTATGCTGTATTTTGTTTTTTTTTTTTTCGACACTTCGTCTCCAACTATATTGAAGATCGAATCCGTGACAAGCACAGAACTCATACAGGATTGGTTTCGAGCGCAATTCGTATGAGACTCGTTACTTCTCAACGGAAAAAGCAAGGAAAACGAAAAATAAACAAAAAAACAAAAACAAAGATCGACAAATAAAAAATGAGAACTGGATATACGCCCCGGAAACGATTTGCCGCGCGATACGAGAGAGATTATTACTCTCGTTGATGACATTCCGTGCGAATCAAGCTTCTCCTTAGCGTATGTGAGCAGGCGTATGCGCGTTTACGCATGTACGTGGGTACTTGTATATGCGGAAATGTGTGTAAGGTATATTGTAGCACAAGACTCGACAAATGGGAGAGACGTTGTAATGAACGTGTATTATCGCGAAACCCCGAGAGAAAGAGAGAGAGAGAGAGAGAGAGAGAGAGAGAGAGAGAGAGAGAGAGAGAGAGAGAGAGAGAGAGAGAGAGAGAGAGAGAGAGAGAGAGAGAGAGAGAGAGAGAGAGAGAGAGAGAGAGAGAGAGAGAGAGTTGGAGAAAAAACCGAGCTGATGAAATATATATTACGTTGCAAGTGAGTCAACATATCGCGTGATTTTCCATCTATTCGTTATTAGCAAACGTGCGAAATCTCCCTTAAGGGGCAAACTGCTATGCAGCCTCAAACAAATATCAATCGCAAATCTGATCCCAGAACTTTATTGTACATATCTTAAAGTATTAAAAATCATTTTTGAAAAACCCTATACAAAGAAGCGAATTTTTAACGTGCAGTAAAAATCAAAATTTCTCATGATCTGCACGATAAGAACTAGAGAAATAGAGGATGGAAAATAGGGAGAAGCTTGGAACTTATGTGAATTCCCACTTCTCATAATCTGCACGATAGTAGCTAGAAAATTGGAGGCTGGAAAATAGGAAGAAGCTAGAGAATTATTGTAATTCCAATTCTTCATGATCTGCACAATAATAGCTAGAGAAATGGAAGATGGATATAAGGAAAAAGCTAGGGAATTCTTTTAATTCCAATTCCTCACAATCTGCATGATGGTAGCTACAGAAATGGGGCATGAAAAGTAGAGACGAGCTAGGGGGTTATTTAAAATCCAATTCTTTATGATCTGCACCATGGTAGCTAGAGAAATAGAGGCTGGAAAATAGAGAAAAGTAAGAGAATTTTTTTGTGTTGTATTCCATAGAAATAGCCGGAATTTGAAAAATAGAGTTTCATTGTCAAAAAAATAATATTGTGAAAAGTTGTTCATGGCGGAAGATTTTTTCGACAAATCGAGAAATCTCTATACATTTCGCTTAGAAGATATCGTTAAGATTTGGGCTCTATGAGATCAAGTTTTTTGGAGTCCGAGCCAATTTTAAAAATATCGTTTCAGAAAAAATGCCTAAAAAATTATGCTTCTCATTATTTAGAGTTCGACAGTAAAGACATAGTAGTGAAAACAACAATTTTTTAGTTTCTAACCAACTGCATTTTTTTCAAAGCCCGCTAGTATAATTAAAAGCCAAAAAAAATCGTTTTTCCTACCCTTTGGCTTAGTCGAGCACCCCCCTTAATCTCTTCATCCCCTTAATCGAGCATCCTCCCTTAGAAACTGTCAACTGTTGTCTTCCCTCAAAAAACAGAGTTTCTGTGTCGTTATTATTTTCTTTTTTTACGTTTGGAAACAATGGAATTGATTCGATAAAGCCGAACGAAGTTTTCGGATTTTATTGAGGTTTAATTTTTAACCCTTCGTGGTCACACTTCCAAATTCAATCGCAGTGGTCACACTTGGGTCGATCTACCCTGTCAGTTTTCAAAAAAGTATTGTGACCAAACTATCCGTCCGAAGTGGTTCAAAAAATTACGCAACGTGCTTTGAACTTTCTAGATGATGTATGGAAATTTATTTAGAAGAAATAAAATGGCGACATGTTAAAAAAAAATCATAAAGAGGTGAAAACGAAAAAAAAAGACACTTTTTCGCTCAAAAAATCATAGTTCCGTGAGTTTTCAACATTTTTACCTAAAATTTAAACGTAATACTCCTTAGATATGCTACTTTTGGGAAAAAAATAGTAGCACCGTGCGCGTTCCAAAAAAGGTATTTATTCCGACATGTGAAGAGGATAAATTTTATGGTATGAGGATACTTCAAACTCTAGGTAAGATGGTGAATACAGTCCCATTCGAAGCCGGAAACTATTATATATTTACGCCGAAAATAGATCATCGAGTCGATTCTACCCAGGGTGACCACGAAGAGTTAATGACGTTTGATTGAGATTTAATTTCTATTGACGTTTAATGTTTAATAATTTTATTGAGGTTTAAATTTTCGTTTTTTATTGTGGTTTAATTTTTAATTAAATTTCCATCTGTCTCTTTCAGCCTCCCATTACGTGGCACTATACTCAAAAATTGTATAACAGCTGAACCGTGCCTGCACGATGTCGTCTATTTGCTCGAGAATTATTCATTTCAGTTCACTCTATTTGCATACAAAGATAGGCGATTACGTTCACTTATGCGTATCTCGCGCGTAGCCAACATTTCCGTGCTTTGTCGCCGGAAACTTTTAAGATTAGCGGAGCGTGTGTTTAGTTGCCTCCCCCATTAATGCGTACCGGTCGACGTACCTGAGCAAATGTATGCACGTAGATACGCTCTTGTATACAGGGTGTACTATTTAACTTGGCACAACGAAATATCCCGAGAGGTATGCACATTAGAAAAAAAAAATCTTTCGAACAAAAGTTTCATAGTTTTACGGAAGAAAAATTATGGTCTTGCTTATTTTTTATTTCGTGGCAATATTCAATGTTATTTCAAGGGCAACTTGAGTTTTTCATATGGGAACTAATAATTATTATCTCAGAATTATTTCCGTCGTAAAAAAAAATAGGTAACTTTTCTCCGAAACATTTTTCCTTTTCACTTCAATTCTCCCAATAATTCAGGACAAAACTATTTTATCGCGTATTTGTGATATCTCATAAAATTGAAGTCAAACGGAAAAAAAAAGTTACGGACAAAACTTACCTATTTTTTTACGAAGAAAATAATTCTGAAATAAAAAATATGAGTTGTTATTTGAAAAACTGAAATTGATCTTGAGAAAACATTGAAAATTGCCACTAAATAAAAAATAAGCAAAGACATAATTTTTCTTCCGTAAAAGTATGAAACTTTTGTTCGAAATATTTTTTTTCAAAATGCATTCCTTTCCTGGTATTTCGATGTGCCAACTTGAAATTCACACCCTGTATATAATGAGTACGTTTATTGCCGTTTACATATGACCCTCTTTCCGTTATCAAGCGCGCCTGTGCAACGGTGTGGGAGAAAAAGGGACTCTTGTGCATTCAGCAAGGGTTTATGAATTACGCTCTCCAATTTTATCACTTAGGGAAAAAAAGGACAGCGGAAAATGATTTTGTGGCCCTCCCAAGTGTATGAGCGATTCGGTATATGTTCGGTAAACGCATTAATGTTTCTCGGGTAATATTGCCTCTAACGACCTCGATAAATGGCCACGACTTGAGCTCGAATAACCACACAGATTAACATGATTAATCCGCTCCGTCGGATTAGATGGGAATAAATCACCGCTTACACGAACCGACTAAGTCGAGTTTTAGCCTACGTGAGGTGGTTGCCTGGTAAACCAACGAGCCTGGTATAGTGCATCAATAAAATCGCTGCTTGTTTCATTCGTAGCCATGCATATATATATATATGTATATACATATCCGTAGCCGTATCAACGCACGCATAGTTCCGCCAGCATGATTACTATTCACATTATTATTATTATTGTTACGATGCTTATTACAAATTGGCGTAATTGCGAGAGTGAACAGACGCCGCGGTTTCCTAATGCTTAAATAATTTACACTCCTACGTTGTACGTACGTACGTTTTTCATACGTGCGTTAATCACGAAAAAGTTTTGAAAAAAAAAAAAAACGTTACCATTGTGTACTCTCGTGTACATTGGGTTGGGTTTTGTTCAACAATTCACTGGAGCAAAATAATTTCAGACGAGTAGTTTCGATCTGCGAGTACTCATTTTTATTTAACCCTTCGTGGTACATACAGCTTTGGGGAACCGCAAGCAATTCGAACATCGAGATCCTTCAGAGATTTCAATCGAAAGCTCTCAGGATGATCGCTAATGCACCATGGTACATTGCAAATGCCAACCTCCATAAAGACCTCGGAATCGACACAGTGAAGACCACAGCTCTGAAGTTATGCACGAGTTACGAACAAAGGCTCATGAGCCACCCAAATGAGCTAGCGCACAATCTTCTCAACAGAAGAAATATCGCCAGAAGACTCAAGAAGTTTAAACCGTTGGACCTATGACAGAGATTTCGCGCTGAATAACACCAAGAATTAATTAAAAGTATGAGTGCAATATTGGTGTGTAAGGGTGAGTATACGTGTGTGTGTGAAGGTTGTATGGTATGATATAATATAAAAGCAACAGTGAAAAGTAGAGTGGAGCAAATCGCCGGATGTGCTCTCTAAACCAAAAATTTGTACAAGACAAACAAACTATTTAATGCTATAATAATAGCAGATTATAGTTGGAGGCTGGAAGAGAGTAAAAAAAAACCCTTCGTGGTCACACTTCCAAATTCAATCGCGGTGGTTATACTTGGGTCATTTCTAGCCAGTCAGTTTTCAAAAAAGTATTGTGACTAAACTATCCGACCGGAGTGATTCAAAAAATTACGAAACATGCTTTGAACTTTTTAGATGATGTACGAAAAATTTATTTATAGGAAATAAAATGGCGACGTGTTAAAAAAAAATGCATAAAGAGGTAAAAACGCAAACGAGATACTTTTTCGCTAAAAAAAAAACACTTTCGTGAATTTTCAACATTTTTACGTAAAATTTGAACGTGATACTCCTTAGATATGCTACTTTTGGGAAACAATAGGAGCACAGTGTGCGTTCCAAAAAAAATATTTATTCCGACATGTGAAGAGAGTAAATTTTATGGTATGAGGATACTTCAAACTCCAGATAAGATGGTGAATACAGTCCCATTCTAAGCCGGGAACTATTATACAGGGTGGACCATTTAACGTGACCACCCCAAATATCTCCGTTGCCTTTGAAGTGACGAAAAAAAATGTCAAGAGGTAATTTGATTGATTTCGAAGGGCTGATACAGTGGTGAAAAATTCATTTTTGTCAAGGTCATAGTTTTTGCGTTCTCATGGTCATCGATGGTATTTCAAATGGGACCATGTTTTTTTTTTATTAAGACGTTGTAGCTGATATTCAGACGAATCCAACGACCTATGATATCATGCCCTTGAAATGATTTTTCACCAAAATACACGTATAAACACGGGAAATCGTGATGGTATTGACAATAAGAATATCCGAATAATGTAATTGAATTTTTTGTGCAGAAAATGTATTGTAACAAATTGTCGAAGTGATAGCCATTAACCTCGACACATTTTTGAAGACGTCGGATGAATGATTCTCTTGACCTTCGAATAGTTTCTGGTGTGATAGCGGCGCAGGTCCACTTTCTCTGCTTGACTGTACAATGCCATTTTCGATACGATTATTACATGTTACTTTGGATGGATACACTTGTCTACTGAATCTAATATTGGTAGATGGTAAACATTCTTCACTCTACTACAGTTTTACTACGTTACAATGCCAGTATTTATAAACATCTGATGTTTATAAATACTCCGACTATTGACATTATTGTATCCGTTGGATAACCTTGTTTTGATTTATTACTGCATTTACAGTTTTTAAAAATTTACGACTGCATTTACAGTTTTTTTTTAATTTACGACAGCATTTACAGTTTTTTTCTTCAATTTACTAGTTACGTTAGTAACGTTTGTATAAACTCGCTTTTACTATTTTTTTCAAATTTACATTTATTGTTTTTTTCAAATTTAATAATGTTTTTTTATTCTTTTGTTTACTTTTGTACTGACCTCAAGCCATGGACAATCATCATCGTTATTGTACGTCGGAAATTTGAATATGTATGTATGCATGAGAAAGTAACATCGGAAATTTAAATGTATATGTATACATGCATTTCTATGGATATAGATATATAAATAGAAACGAACAGAAGGACGGACGGACAGGTACGCTGAGAAGACGGAAATGTGCCATGGTGGGTGCATAGTTGTTTTTTTTTACAAGAACTGTCGCAATAGTTCATTAACATAAATGAGGCAACGACAAGAACGTCGAGTCTCCCAATTTACGAATTACGATGTCTCGACCGTGCACAATGTTCAAACGTTACAAAATCATGAGATTCGGAATCCAGCACGATTCGGATAAACCAAGATGCAAGACAAAATTTCATTTTTCGTTAATTAGACTTTTAAAGTGAATTGAAATCGTTTAAATTAATAGACGTTCTCTGGAAACGCGATCTGAAGAGAAAAGATCATGACTTTTTTCATTGATGCAACTTCCCTTTGCTCAAGGGTTTCTGATATGTGTATGATATTGATCAACCGCGTACGATAGATTTTGCGAAAAAAAAGAACTAGCACGCTCGATTTTTGTCACGTCAAAGTTCAAGGAATTAGCTCGTTCAATTCGACTATCCCAAAGGTATTTTCTTCTTTTTTTAAATATTTTTATTCCACTCGGTACGATAATGGTCGTTTTGCGTACTCTTCGCGTGCGTAAAAGCCCTATTTTCACACCTCGTAAAATAAAATTTCGTATAATACTCGACGAAAAAAACTTTTTTTAATCTCGTGCGATTGCAACACTCGTTAGAAAAAGTTTTTTCGTCCTCATGTCATAATATACTATTATACGTATATCGACCGAAACGAACGATTTTTTAGCACTCGGATTACATTGTTACGTTTTTATTGCACACAAATAAAATTATGAATAAAAAATGTGGAAAAAAAATTTCAAGGTGTACGTCAAAGTGGCAAGTGGTGGTACCTGAGGGGGTTGATAAAAAAAATCGCCCGAGTTGATTGAGAATGTCTCGCATAAATAGCAGTATAAATACGAAGTATGAGGTACTTCCGGTCGAATCTGGCCTTTGGCCAAGTTCGACCTCTCTCTCTCTCTCTCACTCTCTCTCTCATGACACGATCTTTGAAGCGGGCGCGCGAGAAATACCAGACCGCAAATGAGAGACTCGATGCGGGAGCTTCGCCACAAGTTTCCCCATTCATTTTTTTCTCCCCATTTTCTTCTTTCATAATTTTTCTTTTTCGTTTCCTTTACAACTCCATAAAGAAGGTTGCTCGCTCGACTTCCGGCGACGGCGTGAAATTGTCGAGCGAACTCGACCATTTTCAGGATGCCCATATATGTATATATGTCCACATTATTATTAGAATAACGTGGACATATATACATACATCCATGTGCATACACGTTTACATGGACATACGCCCTTTAATACGCGTCTACTCTCCCGCTCTTGCGGAGGCCATTTTTTCCACTTGTATTAACAGTATTGTGTTGGTCACGACCTGCCTGCATTATTGTGAAGTGAGAATTTACACACGGAAATTATGTTTTACGATCTTTACACGCGAGAGGGGAGCTTCAAACAGTACAGTG
The DNA here is from genome assembly GCA_963932345.1 of Ophion ventricosus. Taxonomy (NCBI): domain Eukaryota; kingdom Metazoa; phylum Arthropoda; class Insecta; order Hymenoptera; family Ichneumonidae; genus Ophion; species Ophion ventricosus. The sequence goes on from OZ010711.1 coordinate 14,261,680, forward strand.
AGTGAACCACCCTACTATTAGCTTAAATGCACTTAGCGATCGTTAATTTTCTTCATCCTCTTCGATCCCCAGCCCTTAAGAAGTTGTTTATTGCGTCAGGGAAATATCGATCTTTTCGACCAGTAATAAGAGCGAGAGAGAGATTGATTGATTGATATATATATTTATGATTTGGTTGGAACCTTGAGGCAATATGATACATGGTATGTACAGTTTGTTGAAAATCGTTTAGTTAAATGTAAGAATAAACATAATGCAAATGGTTATAAAATTAAAAATAATAATAATAATAATAACTATAATAATAGTAACATGGTGGATATAATCATAATAATAATGGCAGTAGTAACTAGAAATAACAAAAATAAAAATAAACGAGGAAATATGCGGTGTAGTGGTACTAATCTAAGTAGTGAACAATATGTTCGAGGGAAAAGTATATGAAGTAAAATATAAAATAAAATATAAAATATCGGAGTTATAAAGTAATGTTAGTAATTTAGAAAGACAAAAAAGCATAAAGTGGAGGTGCGGATGGAGATGCGCAAGGATACTCATACGTGAGTGAGAGTGGCGGTTTGCTTAGTTTGCTTAGAGACAGAGAGAGAGAGAGAGAGAGAGAGAGAGAGAGAGAGAGAGAGAATGATAGATAAGAGAGAGATAGCCATCGAGACAGAGCAACATAGCACCACAAAAACAGCCAACAATTAGCCACAGCTTCAGTAGTTAGCTTCTTATGAAAGAACATAATAAATAATAAAATATAATATAAAAGTAAACCGACGTTGGTGGGTGGGCAGTCGAGGTTCAGCTCCAGCGGTCCATAGATTTAAGATAGTAGCCTCACCAAGCCATCTATAGATTTTTTTATTTATTTTGAGAACCCATTCAGGACACTATTAAATGATTACCTGCAAAATTTCAAAAGGATTAACCGTTCCGTTTTCGAGATATTGGCAAACAAAGATTTCATGGTTTTACACGTGTTCTTATGGAGAGCAGTGGAAAATTTCACATTTCACGCAATAACTGCGAAAATGTTCTACAGACTAAAAAAAAAATTTCAATTACAGAGTAGCATATCACGCAGTGGGTAAAAAAAATCATGAAATTTGACCGTCTAGTTTCAGAGATATAGCGATGTAAATTAAGTCATGTCTAGCGATGCTAGCGCTACGAAGCGACTGGAGCAGACTAGAACTAGATTACAGTAGGGTGTGCATATCCGTATATGCAGAGTATATACGTATTAGTAGCCGAAATGGATAGTCTGATAGAAAAGTGAGGGTTAGGTAAACATTACATTAGGCGTTTTCATCATTACTTTATAAGTTTTTACATCCCAATAAGATGTACAATCTACATTGTAAGGATATTTCGCAATATTTCAAAGCTTTCATCGATTGAGCGGACAATAAACTTTTCAACGTGACTGTTGCGAGACTTAAGCAGAATTGTGCATGGTCAAAACTCGGATGGGTGAACGCTCGGAGGAGACCGGAGCTCATACGGAAAATTGTCAGGGTATACCTAATACAATTCGGGGCCTTCAATGGATTATTTGTGCATTTCATAGTAAGGTTTCCGTAAAAGAGCCGAACCGGGCGCCTATCAGGGAATGGTAGGGTAAGTAGATTGACTAAAACTATGGTCTAAGTACGGAGACCAAGAAAAGGCCTTTAAGAGGTGTAGTTTCCTAGTGGCGATTTTCCCCAATACTACTAAACTTTGCTATTATAGGGGTAAATCAGTATAAATTGCTTGGCTAAAGAATTTGTGGCAAAATAATTATCGAGATCGATCAAATGTAATAATTAAGGGCGGGGTAAGGTTAATTCGGTGAAAAAAAAGAATATTTTTAAGAATTTTTTTAGACGATATAGGTAATGCTGGTTTATTTAATTAATTTCCATATAATAATACAACATCTGAACTATATTTTCCTAAATTTTCATTGCAAACATTAATAAATTAGCCGTTGGCAGCAAATCTCCACAGGCGCCTCGAAAAAAAGTTGTTGTGCGGTGTACGCTATAACTCACCACTGGATCATCGGAAACAAAAAAATCAAAATGCGTTTATTAGGTAAGATGTTTCTCGAGGTAACGCTGCCAAGTTTTTTTTATAATTATTTTTTATTTTACAATAACAAATTTGCCGATTTTTTTAGCGAAAATCGCGTTTTTGACTTCCAAGTGCTACCGAAAATGAAAAAATCGATTTACAAAAACTCGGCAGCGTTACCTCGAGAAACACCTCACCTAATAAACGCATTTTGATTTTTTTGTTTCAGATGATCCAGTGACGAGTTATAGCGTACACCGCAAAACAACTTTTTTTTCGAGGCGCCTGCGGAGATTTGCTGCCAACGGCTTATTTATAAATATTTTGCAATGAAAATTTAGAAAAATATAGTTCAGATGTTTTATTATTATATGGAAATTAATTAAATAAACCAGCATTACCTGTATCGTCTAAAAAAATTCTTGAAAATATGCTTTTTTTTCACCGAATTAACCTTAACCCGCCCTTAAACTATGCGTTTGGTAGACGAGCTGTGATGCCTTGAACCAACACGCATGCAGTGCGTTCATTGGAACAAAACGGGATCAAACGTGTCAAAGTATGCAACAAAATTCTAAGCCCCAAGTGCACACACACACGCACGTACGCATATGGCTACAATAATTTGTTATGAGGCGCCGTTGAGGCAATTTTAAAGGCCCTGGTTGTTTTGCCATCAATGGCCCACGGTAGCAAAGTGTGACCGGCTACTAATGGTCCATGTGAGGCGTCCAGACTAGGGCCTTAATAAAGTTAGGGAAAACTAAGATGGGCCTGATCAAAGCCCGAACTCAATTTCCGCACGGGAGGGAGTGATCGGAAAGCCAATAATACTGCTGATACCTTGGTGTAGATACTTGAGTAAAAAGTCTGTGCACCATAGAAGAATATGGGGCCGTCTATGCCAGTACGGGTTTTCTACAATTTCCTCGTACCCTCGGCAAAGGCCGTATAGTGTAACTTAAGGTAATACTGGATGGACCGTCGGGCAACAAGTTAGTCCAAAATTAGCGAATCGTGGATATACAATTATAGATCATGTCGTACATGTTTACCCTTATAAATAGCTAATTTAATAATAAATTGACACTTCGAATTTTTTATTTTCCACTTTTAATAGTAATTGAAGTTAAATTCGACGCTATTGGGGTTTGCTTGACTGAGGTTTTGTCAGTGACTCTACATCTGTTTCAACTGTTCAACAAAAAACATTCACAATATTCAAATTTAATTAATACTTTCAGATTATCTTATTATTATCTATAATTATCCAAAAACTCAATATATATTGCGTTTTCCAATAATTACTATTAATTCATCGTTCAAAAAGGCGGTACCACTCATTACTTTAATTAATTTTTCCACAATTACTCGGTCGATTTATTTTAAACTTAGCGTAATAAATCGCTTGACCCTAAATCTTGATGAAATAATATTTTCAGAATTTACGGCGATTTCGTTTCATTTGTTTTGCAACCATTAACGTCTGCAGAAGCGGTTTTGCCATAAGCGACCGTGTTAAGTTCATATGTTTATAACTACTAAATTATTTTGTGAAAAATTCTAAAATAATTCATGTATTATTATTCCATCAAGAACTATCATTCCTCAAATTTTCAAGAATTTTGGCGTTTTTTTAGTATTCAGTAATACTTTAAAACGGCTGCGGATGCAACGAAACGTTCGGTTACATTAGCGAAGTGTGGATATATAGGGAGTGATAGGAAAGGATTCAATTGGGAAGGGTGATAGGTGAAAATCCGCAATGGTATACTTGTAATTCGAAAATAAATATACCTATTTGTATTAAATATAATAAATAATAAAATTATATAAAAGTAATAAAAACAAGAGTTTCAGTTATAATAAATATAAAGTAATAAAATATATAATAACATATACGATAGTATTATAATTGTATATTATTACCGTCGCTGGTAGACGCGCGGTCGGGGTTTGGCTGCGGCGGTGCTTCGAGTTAAGCAGCGTTGTGCATGACTGATACTCGGAGCGGTGACCGCTTAGCCATGCACCGGCTGGCTCACCAACCGGTGAGCGGAAGAACAATACTTCTGACGCCTTGATGTAGATACTTGAGTAAAACGGCTGCGCACCAGAAAATCAGAAAAATATAGGGTCGTCTATACGAGTACGGACTTCTCACACTTTCCCCGTACCCTCGGCAAATTGCGGTATAGTTAGTTAGGTGAGCGAAGTGCGGGTTAGGGGAGTGATAAGAAAGGGTTCAAGTGAGTTGTTAATAAAAAAATGTTTGATTTTTTAAATTTAGAATTGATCTTTTGTGATAATTAAACAGAATGTCAAAAGGGTTTTTGTTTGAAATAATTCTAAAGATAATTATTAATTGTTTTTATATCACGCAGATTCGAATTGTAGATGTTGGCGCGGAATGCCACGGTGTCGGCGCTAGCGCTTGTGACGTCGTCGTTCGAACGCGACCGAATAGTTTATGTATACGGCTTACACGCAAGTGTACACTAATGTGAAATTTGGTGTCATTTTACATCTGAAAACATCTCGAGCATTCTGAAAAAGTCAAAAAATAGTTTAATTTTCATGCAACGATGTGTGAAAGTAGATTTGTGAAAGCAAATTCGAGTAATTTACCGACCGTGGCTAACTGCAAATTTTTAGGTTAAAAGAGACTTGATAAATTGTGTCAGTTATTGTCGCTACGTATCATAAGCATTTTGAGGAAGATGTATTTAAAAAAAAATTCAATACAGTTTAGTACACGTTTAGACTGACATCAAAGTGGTCTTCACATAAAAAATAAGTGGCCAATGATTTCGGGTTAACACGTCGCGCTGCATCGAACCACAGATTTCGACGTTTTATGTCTTGTGGCATATTCAAAAATACCTATTAGGAGCACTTTTTGTCGTATTTATACAAAGAAAAACAAAACAAGCCTTATACGATTTTTTCGTTGCCATCGTTGACAGAATACTCGGATTACACGAGTGGTTCGTATACCGGCTTTCGAACAGTGACGTCACAGAACGTTCGGGTAACTTCGGATGTTCTCGGCGCGTTGTTGCCGAGTCGAACAGAACAACAATTTCAAAGTGCTATATCATTGTTAATTGTTGACAAAAAAAGAAAAATACTTTGCATTAAAAACTGCACATGACCTTTACAATGGAAAAGAAATCATTTAATGACCCAATTGAGAAGGGTAATACGTAAAAACCCGCAAGGGTATACCAACGAATAAAAGAAAAACATAAATAATAAAAATCATATATTATTATATAATATAACATGATGATGTGTAATGAAATAGAGCGTAATATATAGTAAATATAAAAGAGGGGAATCAAAAAACTACTAAAATGATAACAAATATAAAAGTAAGAAAAACAAGAGAGTATTATATGATAAATATAATAAATGAAAAAATATAATATAAAAGTAATAAAAACAAAAGACTATTATATAATAAATATAATAAATAATAAACGATAATATAAAAGTAAAAGTAAGACTAATCATCCATGACTATATGCTCACTTCATAGCCTCATTCTTTTTATCTCCGATGTCTCTTACATAACTACATTACTAATTGTAAGCACAATATGTACTTTGCAACCACACAATTCATGTCCCTTTACTTCGATCAAGTGGCACTTGGCTCGTACATGTATAGGGCTAGTCTGCAAAAAAATTATTTGGCTACTCAAAATGGGACTATTCGAAGACTTTCATTGTGAAACTTCCTTCTCAGTAGCTGGTGCGCAGGTACGAACTCAACATTTCGTAAAATCCAGTACACGTAATCCTCCGTTTAATAAGTCCCAATCTTACGATGACTTTTCCTTGAGAACAGCGTCGAAAACAAACGTTCCCAATGACTTTCCTTTTTTGGGTACCGTTCGATCTCTCGGTCTGTCCCTTAATGTGGTATTGGTATCAATTTTAAATTTTCGCTCTCGGAGCATCAGGTTCAAATTACCTGCCCAACGATAATAAATGTTCTCGATATAATGTTAGTACAAGCAACGAGGTGAGAGAGAGGGAGAGAGGGGGGGGGGGAGAAGCAGCTCAAATTACAGTGTAATTCGTGATGAAATATTCATGTCCGTTCTGCGGAGCGTGCTAATTTCCTTCCCGATTCTACGAGAATGCGCGAACAGTAAATTCATACTTTGAATGCAATTCGCGCATCGCTTATCGCCTCGAGCCAGGGAACGAAAGAGAAAGAGTTAGAGAGATAGAAAGATGAATATATATACATATATATAACGTATATATAAAACATTGTCTTATTATGCTCGAGCTCATAATTTCTCATTTTGATACTCGCCGTTATCCTTCTCGTAACACGAGATGATATTACGCTACTTCATGTTTTTTTTTGTTTCCTATAAAAGAAGTGTTGTTTTTGTGATTTTTTGTTGTTAAGATTTTAGTTGATTTTTTTTCAGAATATTGCAGCATGCCGAAAAATGATATTTATTTAAAAAATTCTGCATGTACAGATTTTTCCGGAGACGCAAAGACTCGACAGTTTATGGGACACTTGGCCGAATATTTGCACAGCAATTTATATCATAGGAAGTATGTTTTCAATAAACTCAGTGAAAATTTATGAAATTTTTTACATCTTAAGGGAGTTAAAATTGTTGGTAAATTGTTTTTGAGCGCCGCTACTTCCGCAATTTTTTAGATATAGGGTTGAATTTTTGTACAAAAATATCGTTAATACTGTATTTTTTGTACAAAAATTCAATTTTGTACAATAGTTGTAACGGATCTTTAAATAAAATTTTACGAAAATCGGCGTAGGGTATACGATTTTAGAGCATTTAAATTTTCGTAACAAGGTTTTCGCGCTGTAACTATCTTGAGAGTTAAGATTTAGAGACAAAATTTCGTACAAGAATAAAGTATTGTGCAGGATGTATTCGTAGTCAATTTTGTAAAAATTGACGAAATATTTTTTAATTTTGCCAGCTCTGTAGAAGATTGGACTCCAAAAAATGGGTTGATTTTAACTATTTTTTGCTGATAAGAGTATTGAGATGACGAGGTCGGTTTTTTCCACACAATCAATACGTAGTTTCTTCATGTTTGAGTTTCTTTTCAATAGAACCATATTGATAAACAACGATGATATTATTATTTAAACGGAGGGCCACCGTTGCTGCATGGTCAATCGGTGTAGGGGAAGGTGGGGTACAATGTGTCACTTTTTTTCTATCGAATTTTTACTCTTACCAAAGTAGTCTGATTAGAAAAAAAAAGATCATAATCGATTTTATAGGCCTTTGGGCGTACAATTAAGCTACCATATTTTTTGCAAAAGGATTGAAAATCCTAAAATAATGGGTTCGAAACAAATTTGCGGATTGGCTCGTTGTGCCCCACGGGTAGGGTACAATGTGTCAAATAGGTGGGTACAGTGTGTCAAGTGCTGCGAAACGTAGGGTACAGCGAGCCGGTTGAAACTCTTATATTTTCCTAACATAGAGAACAGATTTTCATGCATACCGATAATTTCACAACAGGTATTATTTGCCAATAACATTGGGAATCGACTGATTGTGCTCAACAACTCGATGACACATTGTGCTCCACATAATTGCCCCACAATATTTTATGTTTTCCCGGCAAGCGAAATTTTTTTCGTGCTCAAATTAAATTTGTACTTTTAATAATACTTCTTGAGCTGTTTTTGTCGTTCTCTTAGGCCAGCCGATACTTAATATAAATGACGAACCAACACAAAAAATTTCGGATTTTACAAGCTACAAAACTCCGAGAAATTGCATGTTTGACAGTTGCCCATGATACATTGTGCTCCTTCGGAGCATCGTCACTTCTTTGTTTCCTCATTGAGAGTCGACTCACTTTGCCCCAGCACTCGGTGACACATTGTACCTCGCTAGTAAAATATTTGATTATTGATGAAAATAACTATTAATTAAACTACGAATGGAATAATACAAGTCACGGGGTGCATCATAAATAATAAAACTATCAATTAGGACCGAAATTTTTGTATTTTTCCAAGCCTCAAATCACTTTTTAATTTTCAATAATTCTTTGTGAGCTGCTATCGACTTTCTTTTAGGCTTGACGAAACCTAATATAAATTGCGGTCTAACACATAAAATTTCGGAATTTACGAGCTACAAACCTCCGAGAAACTGCATGTGACTCACTGTGCCCCGTGACACATTGTGCCCCACTCTTCCCTACTTAGTTCTGGCAACTGGGCTCGTTCGAAATAAAAAATTAAAAAATGTACTCTCAATATAACAATGAAACTTTCATATAAGCGGATACTTTTTGAAAATTTGAAAAAGCCAACGCAATGGTAAGCTTTAGATAAACGTTCGATTTTCGACAACAAAAAAAACCTCAACCTTTTTCTATCAACAAATGGATAAACATATTTAAAAAATAATCCAGTCATACGATAGAAAATGGTATGAACTGTGTCTGGCTTTGAACTAGATCGGACGAATAAAAAACGCGGAAGTGTCCAACTTTTTTTTTTCTCCAAGCAGAAAAAGCTACACGAATTGATATCCTTTAAGAGGCATTTACTATTTGATGCAGGAAAGACTGAGGCCCCCAACATACAATGCGGAGGATTACGCGATTGCTCTGCGAAGATGGGGACGTCGTCCGGTCGTGACGTCACACGAATCACATGGAACTTTGCCCTCGACGACGAGCTCGAGTTCCGGTTATGCCTCGGGTTGCGGCGAAATGACACTGAGACAATTCACCTCGGTCAGTGAACTTCTCAACAAGCTTCGTGCCGATCTCAGACTCGCATTTCCAAGGTAAGCGTCGACACGTCGATATATCTCCCTCGTAATTAACGCATATATCTCATCGTCAAAGAGTACCGAGCCGTTAAATGAGATCCGTCAATACGGCGCACTTGATGGGAAAAGAAAAAAGTGAATTCACTCGAAGACGACTAATCATCTTCTGCTGGAACTAATAACGTATTTGCGATATGTATAGGCACGTGTCGATTTAATAATAGCATCGAAGCAGGAAGAGAGAGAGTGAGAGAGAGAGAGAGAGAGAGGGTGAGAAAGGGAGGGAGAAAAAATTGTAGAGACGTATTAACGTGTGCGCTTTCTATATACAGTTACATTCTATACTTGTCGGGCCTCTTTGAGGGTCTCAGTGGCCACCCAAGAGTAAAGAAGCCCGAAAAGCGTTACGGCCGCTCAATAAAATGTCTCGCAACTATCCTGGGATTATCTTGCTGAGAAATTCATCGGACTCATCGCGCATCTCGATTTACATCTTGACATCTTTGTTGCAAAAATTAGCTGCACGCGATTTTATCATTGGAACTTATTTAGACGTACCTCCTTGATGTAAAACCAAAATAGCGTGGCTGTGGCCCTGATTACGGCCCTGATCGGCCCTGAACCGGCTGCCGTGCCTGAAATGAAAAATAAAAAAGGCAACAAATGATGAATAAAAAAATTCTGGTAGTACTTTTTGTTTCCATATGCTTTATTCATGGTCCAGGCTTTTGATGATTATCAAAATAAACGAATGAAAGATGAAAAAAAATCGTTGCATTCCACCGATGCAAAATTCAACGTTATTTTGATTGTTTTAAAGAATTTTTTTTTAAAGCACTAAAAAAGGGGAATCTAGTATTTATGAATGTATAATAATTTCGATAACAATAATAAACTCACTTATATTTTTATTTTTATATTATTTAGAAATTACTCAGTCTTCACATCTTTAGTTCTTTGACAAATAACAGTTTAAATTAAACGTTTTCGATTGATAATAGTTTAAATAATACGTCGACCAAAACTATCGCTTTGATCTTTCGGTTACAATTTCCCAGTAATCAATTAATAATTGAAGGCTGAATAGAATGTAAGCCTCACTTTTCGTTACTTATCAATTATATTGCTAAAATATAGTGAAATATTCGAACAACTGTCCGAAAAGTGGGACCCCTCCGAGCATTGGGTACCGTTACCTTAACGATCTCGTAGAACATAAAATTCTCTAAAAATTTAATTTTAAGCTTTTTTCGTAGGATAAATGGTTTAGGATCTACTGCGTCGCAAACGTTCCCTTGCAGGCCAAGAGCCAGGAGCATTCTTGCTGCAATATCTTTCGAACTCGATTTTCCTTTTGGAAATTGTTTGTAATGTCCTCTGAGTATGAAATCAAATTAGTAGACTGGACGAAAAAATTGTAGGAAATTTGCTCTTCTACAAAAAATGTTATTACCATTTTTGTCAAATTCGCCAATGCGGAGATATTTTCGAAACGACCGATTTTCGGCATTTCCAAGATGGCGGCTGAAACCCTCCAGCCGCGCCAATTTGTTTTTGCACTCGGGGAACAATTCTGAACAAGTTCCAAAAGAAAAAATGCTTTCCGGAATTTTTGCATTGCCCGTAGCCATTCTTGATTCCGGCACCCCGGCTAGTAGGAACCTGCTTAAAGCAAAAGTTTCCGAATCATGAACGCAACCGAATCACCAGACTGTACGATAATTCCTGCATCGTCAGCAATTAATTGCTCATTATTTTCACCCCTTTCTATCTATCTCCCCACATATTACTTCGTATGTTTCCCTCGCAATTGCCTCAGCACTGATTTCCTAACGTAAAGCAAAATGAATGAAGAAAACCGACTAGAAATCTTCAATTACAAGTAAAAATGAACGAAAGGAAAAATGTACTAGAAATCTTCATTCACAAAAAAAAAAACGATACGACCTGATTCGCTCAAACCAGTGACGCTCGATGCTCGCTATACTCTGCGCATGTAACAATGAGTAGAGATGGAAGACGTTGCCCGGAGACACACGATACTTGGACACTTACGTTTGACGTAAACGTATATACGTACGATCCGCGATATGATTCCAAGATATTTGGAACGAGGTTCATCGTCGCGGTACTATGCGCGTGGAAAATACTCGACATTATGTCGTCTCACGCCGTTAGACATCGAGGAATCGATCGTCCTGGGTATATACTTGGGGCCACGATATATTGATGTGGCATGGTATCCCTGCTTGGCCCACTTAAATATGCAATGAACATACTCCCTGGGTATAATCTGACGAGGCAAATCCACAAACGAGTCTTTGGAACGGCTATAAGAGAAGGTATTTAGGAGACTCTCCAAGCCAAATGGACGAGACTACACATCACCTCGTGTTCAGTTATTCTCGCCTTTCATGCACGTTGTCGTTTTACAAAAAAGATGTTCCTTGCTGTTTTGTACGTCATTCTTTAAAATTCTGCCTTACTTCAGTTCATAATATACCTTTTTTTTTAATACGAAACCAACGCTTTTAGAAGAAATAAATTTACGTCGAGATATTTTTATTCTTATTCGGTTATTTTACACTCCCTACAAAATATTAGATGAAGTAAAAAGTTCTGAGCGTTTTTTCGCTTTATTTCGACGATGAAATTAACATAGTTAGGGTTATCCGATTTAGATCAAATATGCGCCGTCATGTTCGATAACTTTTGTCCATTTTGAAGGCAATTTCATAGTTCGGCGATTGAAGAAGTCCTCGTCCCTATTGGTAAAAAAACTTGACCAGCTCATTTTCACTCTCTTGAGGCCAGTTTTGTACAATCAAGAAAATTTTGCAAATGCTTGAAAAGGTGATAATCGCTTGGTGTCAGGTCTGGACTGTACGGCGGGTGCGATAGGACCTCCCATCCAAGCTCTCGGAGCTTCTGGCCCATCGTTAAAGATGTGTGCGGCCTGGCGTTGGCTTGATGGGACACAACACCCTTCCTATTGGCCAATTCTGGCGGCTTCTGGTCGATCGCCTGCTTCAATCTGGTCAGTTGTTGACAGTAGAGGTCCGAATTAAGTGTTTGGCCCGATGGGAGCAGCTCATAGTGGAGGATTCCCTTACCATCCCACCAAGCACACAGCAAAACCTTCTTGGCCGTTAATCCGGGCTTGGCGATCGTTTGGGCCAGCTTAATGAGAATGGACCACGATCTTTTTCGACTGTTGTTCTCGTATGTGACCCATTTTTCATCGCCAGTCACCATCCGCTTCAAAAATGGGTCGATTTCGTTACGTTTCAGCAAATAATCGCAGGCATCAATTCGGTCAAAAAGGTTCTTTTGCGGTAATTCGTGTGGCACCCATACATCGAGCTTCTTCTTGAGACCAGCTTTATGCAAATAGTTCCAAACGGTTTTCTGGCTAATTTGCAGTTCCTGGGCAATGGAATAAGTGCTCACATGTCGGTCCGATTCGACGATTTCCATGATTTTATCGACATTTTCAACGATTGGCCTACCAGAGCGTGCCTCATCTTCGACGTCCATATTACCAGAACGGAATCGTTGGAACCACCGCTTTGCTGTTGCATTCGATACTGTATTGGGTCCATAAACAGCACAATTTTTTTTGGCCGCCTGCTCCACCTTTTCACCTTGGTCGTAGTGGTACTGAAGAATGTATCGAATTTTCTCTTTTTTTACCTCCATTTTGGAACGCTGTAACACACAACTGGCTTCACCAAACACAAAACTGTCAAAGAACTTTTTTTGAAGCGTAATGTCACCTTTAAATCGCCGTATAGTATGACCCGATGCGATGTATAGATCGTGAGATATGGCTCCCTAAAGACATCTAGCGGAAAACGCTCAGAACTTTTTACTTCACCCAATATACCCAATATACTACCCAGGGTAACCACGAAGGGTTGATATATTTTTTTAATTAATCAAAATTAAACAGAAATTAATCAGAATAAAATTGAATGTTGGTGATATTGAGGAAGTCAATTCCATAAAGAGATTATATAATTGCCTGTAGGAAATTTTTTAAAGAGATCCAATGCAAGGTGCATTCCGCACGGTACGCCTCATACACACGCACACACACACACACACATACACACACACTCGTGTATCAATATGAGATCCACGATATAACACGGGAATGGTGATTTCGCATGTAGCAAAGTGATGAAACAGGAGCATCGGACACGTTGTCTCGCAGCTTTAAATGTCTATTATGGCGAAACTCGAGGCTGCCTCGAGTAGCAGCTGCAACTGTAAGTTTTGTACATCAGTGTTAATACCCGGCTTTTACATGCGTAAACGACGTCGGGCAATATGGACCGGTCTTTAAATTGATCGAGAAATATATATTTTAGAAATTTACAAGTTGACGTTACATTTTGATGAAAATTCGGTTTTTCGCTGCATGTCTATAAAATTCTCAATAATTATTAGTTCGATGTTAGAAATTGACAAGCTTACGTCATATTTTTAACAGTGTCATATGTATTTTCATCTTTATATGTGGATCATTTTGAAAATGATTTTCAGTTTGGTATTGAAAATAGACAAATTTACGTCGCCTTCTGAACAATGTCGTCCAGTTTTTCTTGTATGTATCAGTAAATTCCTAAATAATTTTCGGTTCGATATTAGACATTGAAACTTTTTGTAACGTGTTAAATAATGTTTTCGTTGTCATCAGTTCTTTTTGTATGAATATAAATTTCGAAATAATATTCAGTAGGATATTAAAAATTGTCAAATTTTGAACAATCTCGTTCATAGTTTTTGTTATACGTATATATAAATTCATAAATAATTTACATCTCGATATTTAAAGTTACGAAATTTATATAACACTTTGAAAAATCTCATTCAGTCTTTATTATATCTAAAATATAAATTTGTAAATCATTTACAATCCGATATTAAAAACTAACAAATTCACTTCATATTTTGAGTAATCCATTGCATATTTTTCTTCGCATATGAATTTGTAAATAAGTTGCAATTCAATATTAAAAATAGACAAATTCACCATACTTTTTGAGTGATCCTCTGCACGTTTTCCTCCCTTTGTAAATTTGCGAATAATTTTTAATTCGATATTAGAAACTGACAAAAAATATTTGGAAACAATTTTAAACAATTTTAGCCAGGCTTTCTCATGTGTACCTAAATTTACAAATAATTTAACTTTTTTTTCTTATTTTACAAAAATTTACATTTTTTTTTATTTGTCAGTCCGTATTTAGACGCACTTAAGTTGATAAATCTTCTTTCGCGGTTAGAATTTTTTCAACAGCTTCGATCGTTGTTATTTCTGCAAGATTGCTGTTATTTTGATTCGATTTGATTATAGACCAACATGTAGCAATTTACGTTGCATCCGTTCCAAATATCCATCGCCAGTCGTAATGTCGATGTAGATCGAGACTCACGCGCGCTCGCACGCTCTATTAGTTCCGGGGGGGAATTTAATAGTCACACAAGAATGAGAAAGAGGGAGAGAGAGAGCGAGAAAAAGACAATTCTAGATTGACAGAGATCTGTATCTACGAAAGGTAATCTAGGTTTATGGCCAGCACTCGTACGCCTCTCTGGGTTAAAGCTCTTCGGCGAGTTCCTCATCTCCTCTTCTTTTTTCCTTATTATTTCTCGACAGTCATATACATATCTCTTGGAGGAAAGAATTTTGAGCCAGAGCTGTTTATACACCGAGGAGGTGAAACGGCGCTATGTAAAAGCCGGCGGTCTGTGAAGTGTAGCTGCCTCGGTGCAGAGAGGAGCCTTCTCGTTTGGTATGCAACATGCAGATAGCGCATTCGTGCTTCCCGGCTGGTTGCACGCACACACCAAGACGGCCGAAGAGTAGTCCGCGGAATAACAAATGGCGCTATATAATGCACACAGTCCAGGAACCCGATGCATCGAAGGAGGAAGAGAGGAGCCAGCTCATTCGAGAATCCTTCTGTTCCTGTAACTCGAGTTTTACGATGTTTTACATTTTCGTCAAGGACTTTCCTGCACTTTCATTGCTTTACACCCGAGGATGGAAGCAGGAAACATAGAGATACGACGTTTCGTCACAGACGTTTGGGTCGGTATAACATTTTGTTTGGGTTTTTTTTGTATTTTCATTTGCAACCAGTGAATTTTTTCCATATTTTCTCATTGAGAATTCAATTTATCTTAAGAATGGTGAAAAAATTGTTAAAAATTATTCCGCTACCACCATTTCGGTTCTTTTTGCGTGGATACACTTGGCCTGAGACGAGCGACAATGCTCAAAATTCGCGGTGGGTCGATACGTTTAGCGGACTCGGTTGTATGCTCGCTCTCAGATATACAGATGGCTTGCAAGAGAATCCTCGGGCCCTGCGCCACACAGCGGCCAAAGAGCGTACTACTGCGTCTATGAAATTGCTAGTTAATTCAAGTAAAAAAAAATTTGAATCGACCCATTAAGTCTATACGACTAAATATTTTTTATCAATTAATAAAAATATCGAGATTATTATAAGTAGGGAAATTTTGTATTACTCAACGGTATTAAGGGAATATCCGTCTCTGGAAGCCCAATTTGAAGAGTCAGAATGATTAATTTTTTTCTAGTAACACATTGGTTGGAATAAATTAATTTTTTCCCAGCATTTTGTACACATGTTTGTGGTTACAATGTAATTTTTTCGGAAGAAAATCTTTCAAGGTGTTCGTGGTGCTGCAGTTGGCGTTGCAGCCCTCCAGCGGCGAGGCCCGAAACGGCGAGATCTCTACCAGGCTCAAATATAATCTGAAACGAAAACAAAAAATGTTTTTTTTTTTAATATATCCAACTGGCTATGGCTTCACGAACCACTTTTCGAAATTTCGAAAAATACGAAAAATGACAGCTTCTCCAAATAAAATCTCATTTTTCTCTTGAAAAACAGCATGCTGGAGTCATTTTTATTAACAAATGATTCATTCAATTGAAAAATGCCATGGTGAATCGAAAGTGACTACTGTTTGAACGCTAACTGTGCAAATTCAAGTCAATAGTGTGAAAGTTACTCAAGATATCAATCCCACCGTGTCAAGATATGTAGTTTCGAGATAATCGCGTTCAACGTTTTGGTACATATTTTGGACGATCTTGTGAAATATTGTCGTCTTACCGCTAGTCAGCGATTCCGGCACCATGTAAGTGTCTTTCCTCATCATCGAGATCGTGTTGCACACCTAATCTATGCAATCTGCGGGCAGTTCGGGCCTCTTTTGAGTGTAACCTCAGGTAAACGACTCGACGGATCGCGGTGAACCCGACGTACACTGTTCCACTAAAATAGGTGTAAATTCGTCAATTTTTGGAACTTCAGGGTCCGGTTGGTTTGAAAATATTATTGAAAGTTCACACTATAACAATATGCAAAAGAAAAATACGATTTTTTTTAAATTTCCATAGAGGGATACCCCCTCAAATAGATTTTGATCAAAAGAGGTATATCCGAGAAGACATAGCGGCAAAAATAGGTAAATTTTGGGAATTGTTATCTCAAAAACTATTTGTCCGATTGCATCATATTTAGTTTTATTCGAAAGTATAAATATCGAGGTATTAGTTGTATGACTTAATTTTTACAGATTTTTTCTTCGAGCTTAAAATTATATTTAAAATATAAATATTTTCGGGGTCTTTTGTGGTTTTGAAAGGATCGGATGCAAGGTTTCAGAACACCGAACGACAAGTCTACGTGAGTTACATAACCTCTCAGAATAGCAGAGTTTACGATGGCAACTGATAAACAGCACATTCGGCACCGCATTTTATACGAATTCCAACAAGGAAAAAATGCTTCTAAAGCACGGGAATCAATTTGTAGTGTTCTTCCCGACTAGAAATTTTCATAGGGACAACCCTATACGGCATAAGGACCCTTTCAAGTGAACCCTAAATAGGGAATGCCTCTCAAGGTCCTGATAAAGATAGTATTGGGACAACCCTGTGATGGGAAGTACCGATAACGTCCTTATAACGTTTTAACAGGGTTATCCCATCTGGGGTTTGGATGAGGTAATGATGTGAGGTCCCAACAATGTTTATTTAGGGGTAACCACATGAGTCATAGGTGAACATATAAACCTTATACTTCGCAATAATAAATAGATATACAAATACATTTTTGATAGATACTGCAATAACAAGTGGATCTTATGAGGATTTTTTTTTCATTGTAGAACTTTTCTTATTTTTTTATTCGGAACTTAATTTTTCATTTTATTTTGTTGTGCGGTATTTTGTTTTAAAAGTAAACAATACCTTAAAATTTTATCTTACCTATCTATGGATTGGAGGAGGTGAGGATGAAAACTTGAAACGGCATATATATAGAGGAAGAGAGAGAATCGGTGTACGCATAAAATGTTGAGAGCCAGGCAAAGCAAAGAATTAACTCGATTACGAGTAAGAAAACATCGTGCCCTTCTCGGTTTATCAGCAAAAAACAATCGCTTATCAATTGAAACGTCTAATTGGGAGACTGAAGAACAGTCGAATGATGAAAGACAGTGACAATGATTTTGAGGTTAGGCACAGTGACAGTGATTTTGAGGTTAGGCACAGTGACAATGAACAAACCGAAGAACAGCCAAGAGAGGAATTTAATCGTGTAGTAGTGGAAAAAAGTGATGAAGATAACTTTTTCGACGATGATAATGTTGGGCATCATGAAGATGATAACGATGAAGAAGCAGCGAGTGAAAATGGAGAATTCGACACACTCGAAAATATAAAAAAATGGGCTCTGCGAACCCCAGCAATCCCCTACTCGCGCTTACAACTGTTGCTCAATATTTTAAGAAAACAGGACTATCCGAATTTACCGAAGAGTGTAAAAACATTCCTAAGTACGAATAAAACGAACCGCGTCATCGAACAACTCGGCGTCCACGGAAGAGGTGAATTTGTATATTTTGGCATCAGAGAAAATCTTATAAAGTGCGTGAACACGACTTTACATGCAACAAATTTTTATAACGTTCTAAAAAATTCCTAACCCAAATCCATGCAACGCTACTGATTTCAGTGGGTTAATGGTAGGACCGGTTAGGGTAGCCCGATAAGAACCCAACAAAAAATTGGGCTTACCCGAGGCAAAACCTGACAGAACCCAAAGAAAACCCTAGAAGATCGTTACACACCCTATAAGAACCTGATAGGGAAGCCCGATAATGACCCAACAAGGAATTGGGTTGACCCAGCAATGTACTGTACAAAAACCCAACGTCAATTTCTAGTCGGGTTGGTGCCGAAGTTGTGTTTTATGGAACGTGTAATTATTGGTACAAACGTGTTAGAAGTGGTGATTTCGATCTTAGTGACCAGCCACACCCTGGACAGGATATGAAGGGTGTGCTTTATTACGAACTCCTGGAAACTGGTCAAACGGTGACTGCCGAACGCTACAGCCGACAATTGAACAAACTGAGCGAAGAACTTGATCAGAAAAGGCTATTTACTGGGCAAGGAAGGAGGCAAATCATATTGCTGCATGACTACGCGCAACCTCACGTTGCTCGCGCGACTAAAAGACCCTCTTGAACTTGGGATGGGAAGTTCTCCCGCACGCGGCATATTCACCAAACTTGGCCCCATCCGACTACCATTTGTTCCGGTCAATGCAGCACGTCTTAGTGGATAAATAGTTGAAAACGCTGGACGATGTGCGTAAATTCGTCGATGACTTTAACGCCTCGAAGCCTGCAACTTTCTTCCGCGATGGCGCATTCGTATGTTACCTGAGAGATGGCGCAAGGTCATAGAAAACTATGGACAATATTTCCAAGATTAAGTTCGTTGTTCTCCATTTTTTTATATTAAATAAATTTGCTGAAAAATCTGTAAAAATTAAGTCATACACCTAATACATTGACAACAATTTTTGTAAATATATATTCACTGGGAGCGCTATTATTGTGGCCGTAGTAAAAGATGTCCCTCTCTGGCCTGGTCTGCGGTCACTATGATTGCATGCAGTCGACTGATCTGAAACAAAAATTTCGAAAAGATTCTTAAAATGTAATGTAGGCTCTTCGCATCATAGGATTTTTTGAAAATGAAATTTCTCACAAAATAAACGTAAATTTGCGATCTTTCTGACTTGATGAAAAACAGTAATTGAATTAAGACAAATTACGATGCGAAAGGGCTTTATACATTACATTTTAAGGATATTTTCGAAATATTTGTTTCAGATCAACCGATTGCATGCAATCATGAAGACCGCCAGCGAGGGACATGTTTTACGCCGACCAGAATAACAGCGCTCCCAGTCAATATATGTTTATATAAATTTTTGTCACAATACCTCAATATATATACTTTCGAATAAAACAGACTTGGATAAAATCGGACAAATAGTTTTTGAGATAATAATTCCCAAAATTCACCTATTTTTTCCGCCGTCTACTCGGGTGTGCCGTTTTAAATAAATAAATATATTTGCAATAAATCTCTAAAATAGTAGAATCAAATACAAAAAGTATTGATTTTACGAAAATGTTGGTTAACTCTAATGAAACAGGATCCGCATTTAGTTTTATTTAATAAATGTTTTTTATCAGTGTAAACCGCCCAAATTTTTCTCTTCAACACGTTTGTCCAGCTTTTCCACCTTTTTGGTAGTCGAAAAGCATAAAATGACTTAAGCTTCTTTATTTTCCGACATGCCTGAATTTTTACAGAACAAAAAGTAGGCTCATTGATCGAGGACTAAATTTGATTAAAATGAGAGCTAAAATAGTACCTCGGAAATGGCAACAAATTGGACGTATATATCTTGCGACCCGATGTAAGAAGCCATAAAAAAATGTTACGACAAAAATGAATGCGCCTTTTCGCACACACAATATACGAGGCATCGAACGATATCGCTTTCGTTCAACAATAAGAAATCGCAATTAGTAATTAGCACTTGTTTCCCTCCACCGGCCAATTATTTTCTCAATGGCGCGTATAAATTTTTCCCAGTAATGTTTTGCAACCTCTCATATTCTAGGGACCTTAGACAATTGAATCCGTGCGTTGAATCTTACTTCTTTAATCTCGTTTGCGAATCTCGATGGATTTTTGCTTTATTCGTGAAAGAGCCGAAGAAAGGACTCCAGAGAAAAATACGAGAGAGTCGCGTTGAGAAAAAAAAAACGTCTCTCAATATTCCGAAACATTGGGTACGTACTGGCGCGTCGTATCGTTTGAAACACGTTGCAAGATACGTACTTTGCATAATACCAGGCAACATAATAATTATCGTGGCGCCATTGTTTTGCGGGCTATCTCTCGAGCTTGCCACGTATCAGGAAGCTGAAGGAATGAAGGATTCCGTATTCTTTGACGTTTCTCGGAGACGAGCCGAATGGAGCGTGCGTTCGAGTAATTAAAGCTATAATGAAAGTGACATCCGCGAATCTTCGACACGAACTTTTTTTTAATTCATTGGGTCTATGTATAATTCCATAGCGAAATTCTGCCAGATGTCGTCCACAGTTGTTTCTCCGCTCGCATATGCGTCAACCATTTGAAGTGTCGTATATGAAGTGAAAACTAATGTATGCCGACATTTAAAAAAAAAGTATCCATCGAGATCCGTGACGTCGTTGCCAAATAGCCAATCGGTGCCGCTCGTTCTGGCAACCAAGGTCATCTGTAATGAAAGCCAAAAAAATATACTTTTAATATAATAATCAAACTATCGCATGACCCCATACTTTTTTGAAATTTTGAAAATTACGAAAATGGCAAGATGTTGAAGACAAATCTACAGATATTAAATGAAGTGCAACTATTTCATGGCATATTGGAAGTGTAGGCAGACTTTTCGGGTGATAAAAAAAGGTACATGCAAATAATATGAGTTGCTCTCTCTCTCTCACTCTCTCACTCTCTCACACTCTTCTTACATTCGCACTCTCGCACTCCCTCACTCACATTCTCACATTTTCACTCTCTCACTATCCATCCATCCATCCCAAAGCAAACCAAAGCGAACCAAACCAAACAAACCTAAACCACACCAAACCAAAACCAAACAAACCCAAACCAAACCAATCGAACCAAACAAAACCAAACCAAACAAACCCAAACTAAAACAAACCAAACCAAATCAAACCAAACCAAACTAAACAAACCAAACCAAACAAACCCAAATCACACCAAACCAAAACCAAACAAACCCAAAGCAAAGCAAACCAACCCAAACCAAACAAACCCAACCCAAACAAGCCTAATCCAAACCAATCAAACCAAACCAAACCAAGCCAAACCAACCCAAATAAACCCAAACCAAACCAAACCAAACCAAACCAAACCAAAACAAACTTAAACCAAACCAAACCAGACCAAACCAAACCAAACCAAACCAAACCAAACCAAACCAAATCAAACAAACCCAAACCCAAACCAAACCAATTCAAACAAACCCAAACCCAAACCAAACCAATTCAAACAAACCCAAACCAAACCTAACCAAACCTAACCTAACCAAACCAAACAAACCAAACCAAACCAAACCAAACTAAACAAACCCAACACAAACCCAAACCCACCAACATTGTAATGTACACACCAAAATTGAAACTTACAACTCGTAACCACAAATGACTCTACATGTAATGCAGTATTTTTCAACAAATCACAGGCATATAGCACGTCGCAGCTCCCCCACTCTGCTACAACACGGCAGTAATGGAGTAGGGGTAGGGTTAGTTTCGTCTGACATCTCGCTAAATCAGACTATATACATCTTAAAAAGCATTTTCAATGCTAAAACTTCGATTTTCAACCAAAAAAACAACTTTCATAATTTCTTATTGACAAATGGATAAACATTTTTTTTTAAATCAATCAATGATACGATAAAAAATATTATAAAACAATCCTTTGTCCTTACATACGCATCCGAAAACAGAAATTATTCGATATGTTGAAAACTTCTCTCGTTATGAAGAATTACCCACGATTTCTTTTTCCCGAAAATATCACTTTTGTTATTTCTCAATTTTTTTTCACAAACGAACCGAACAGAAAAGCACAAATGACACGTAATAAGCTTCGACTCAACGCACACCTCCGAAAGTGCGACAACGGTTGATAAATTTGATAGAAACGTATAGAACAGTCGACGAATGCATTCGAATATGAAGTCCTCACGGTTGTATGACGCCCGCGTGTTTATTTATGAGACGAAAAAAAAAAACGAATTGTAAAGTAAAGGGAAAATAGCATGGCGGGAATTAACTGTCTCGGTTATTGCCGGACATCAGTTTATTATCCCGTTTGGGAACTCGTTGGACGAGATGCACGCACACCAGCCGATTCCTTACACGATACGAGAACATAGTGTACGGTATATCGTCGATCAAATATTTTTTTCAACTATGGAAGAGGATGCGAGAACGATAGACAAGTGGATTCGATCTTTCGTAAATCACATGCGCTCTCTCTCTCTCTCTCTCTCTCTCTCGCTCGCTCTCTCTCTCCCTTGCACATCATATGCATAATAATAACGAACGATCGAGTCACCGATTAATTTTCATTTTATTTTTACGCTCGAGCCAATCTCACGAAATTTTTATCGGAAATTGTCCGTGATGGAAAACCGGTCGGCATACTTTTGACTCGTCATCGTGGTCGACTAATCGAGGAGACAAAACGTGTGCATATACACATTGTGTACACAGGGAGACGAGAGGCAAGCGAAAAAGCCGATTTTTCCTTTTTCTTTTTTACTTGTCCCGTTGTCACCGAGGAAAAACTCGTTTGATAGGGAAAAGTTGAGTCGTTACGGGGATAAATTAATACTCGATCGTGGAACAATCTTACGTATCGGAATTCCTCATCGAAAATGGCACTGGATTTTTACTGCTGGAGCACCCGAAACATGTATAACTTTGAGAATGTTTTGTCCTCGGAAAAAAAAGGAAATGAAAATGTATTTGAAAAAAGGCGGTCGTGAAAAAAATTAAACAATTTTATAGCAATCGACAATTATTCGTTTTCTGACGTACTGACTGACTTACTGACTCATTATCACCCAGCCTAAATCGCTAAAGGTAGAAACGTGAAATTTGAGGAGGGTGTTGATTTTATATTGGCCGGCATCATTTGAGAAGGGATTTCTCGAAATTCAACCCCTAAGGGGGTGAAAGGGGGTGGCAAAGTTTGTATGGGAAATTATATTCACTGCGTGTATCAATTTGAAACTTGGAACATAAGTTCCTTAGAAGTGTAGAAGTGTACTAAGAAAGGATTTTTCGAAATTCAACTCTTAAGGGGATGAAATAAGGTGTAAAAGTTTGTATGGAAAACTTTCCTTGCGTGTATCGACTTCAAACTCGGTATAACTATTCTTCAAAACAATAAATTCAACGCATATTTGAGGATTTTTGAAAATCCCTAATGCGGGTTTCTACTTCTAATGAAGCTGTCTATGGACCAGATTCTTCGCGGGCGGAAGCTATTATTGAATAAATGTTTCATTTCGCCGATCAAATTAATTATCAACGTAGCACATTTTTTTCGTTAGTTAGAAAAGTTTTAAAAATCTTGGTAAAACATTAATCGAACACGTTCTGGGGGTCTTTGATTCTGGAAACGTCGAGACGCCTCGCGACCCAATTCACAGTCCCACTTGAGAGGCCAAAAAAAAGTATCGGATTTTACGATTCCCCCTGCGATATCCGCGGGCCGAACAACGGATTTTATTTTATGGCACGGGGTGAAATTTGGGGAATTCGCACATCCATTCAGGAGTCCATTTAAATTTACATTTACGATGAGAAAGATGTGTTTTACTATTATAACAAATGCGTGGTGGAATAAAAATTTGGTCACAAAAATTTGTAAAATTGAAGGGTTTTTAGATGATCAAATTCTGTGAATCGTTTCGTTTTTCGGATATTTTGGTTTGTCTGCTCGTTTTTTCATTTTTTCCCCCTCTTTGTATTCTGCTAAATGTTCCCGCAGTACTTTTAGATCGGCCGCGATGAGATGTCGAAACGGCGGTTTTTATAGAATCGGTTTAAAACTGAAATAAAAATGTAAAGACCATTAAAAGTAGACCAGACTTCGTGTGTAAAGATTGCTTATTTATTATTCGCCGATAAAAAGTCCACAAATCGGAAACAAGAAGTCAATTCGAACATCGATCTTCTCGAAATTCATTAGCGCAATTCTTATCGTTTTTAACGATGCGCTGTAAACGCACACAAGTCTTACGCGCATCCGATACAGAGTGAAAAATCTGTATGTCCATAAAATACCAAATACTTTGAAATCCCGTTTAAAATACCAGGCGTTTAGGAAACAATTTCTCTTATCTCGTTGATTATACACAGACCCGTTAAGTGGATTCCTCATTCACGGAATCGTTATTTATTGGCGATTAACGATTTTTTTCACCTCTTCATCAGCTGGCCTTATTTTCAATGGAGATCCGATAAACGAGTAACGAGCTTGATTATTCGAAGGAACGTAAAAACGAGACAGTTTATGCTTGAATGGGAGTTGTTTTTTATGCTTCGTAAAAAAAATCGCTTTCAGTCTTCTTACCGATAAATATTGGATGAAGTAAAAAGTTCTGAGCGTTTTCCGCAAGATGTCTTTAGTGAGCCATATCTCACGATGTATACATCGCATCGGGTCATACTATACGGCGATTTAAAGATGACATTACGCTTCAAAAAAAGTTCTTTGACAGTTTTGTGTTTGGTGAAGCCAGTTGTGTGTTACAGCGTTCCAAAATGGAGTTAAAAAAGAGGAAATTCGATACATTCTTCAGTACCACTACGACCAAGGTGAAAAGGCGGAGCACGCGTCCAAAAAAATGTGTGCTGTTTATGGACCCAATACAGTATCGAATGCAACAGCAAAGCGGTGGTTCCAACAATTCCGTTTTGGTAATATGGACGTCGAAGATGAAGCACGATCTGGTAGGCCAATCGTCGAAAATGTTGATAAAATCATGGAAATCGTCGAGTCGCACCGGCATGTGAGCACTCATTCCATTGCCCAGGAACTGAAGATTAGCCAGAACACCGTTTGGAACCATTTGCATAAGGCTGGTCTCAAGAAGAAGCTCGATGTATGGGTGCCACACGAATTGACGCAAAAGAACCTTTTGGACCGAATTGATGCCTGCGATTCTTTGCTGAAACGTAACGAAATCGACCCATTTTTGAAGCGGATGGTGACTGGCGATGAAAAATGGGTCACATACGAGAACAACAGCCGAAAAAGATCGTGGTCCAATCGCGGTGAGCCGGCCCAAACGATCGCCAAGCCCGGATTAACGGCCAAGAAGGATTTGCTGTGCGTGTGGTGAGATTGGAAGGGAATCATCCACTATGAGCTGCTCCCATCGGGCCAAACACTCAATTCGAACCTCTACTGTCAACAACTGACCAGATTAAAGCAGGCGATCGACCAGAAGCGGCCAGAATAGCCAATAGGAAAGGCGTTGTGTTCCATCAAGACAACGCCAGGCCGCCCACATCTTTAACGACGCGCCAGAAGCTCCGAGAGCTTGGATGGGAGGTTCTATCGCACCCGCCGTATAGTCCAGACCTGGCACCAAGCGATTATCACCTTTTCAAGCATTTGCAAAATTTTCTTGATGGTACAAAACTGGCCTCAAGAGAGGCTTGTGAAAATGAGCTGGCCAAGTTTCTTACAAATAGGAACGAGGACTTCTTCAATCGCGGAATTATGAAATTGCCTTCAAAATGGACGAAAGTTATCGAACAAAACGGCGCATATTTGATCTAAATCGGATAATCCTAACTATGTTAATTTCATCGTCGAAATAAAGCGAAAAAACGCTCAGAACTTTTTACTTCATCAATATATATGTTCGAAAACCGCCATTCTTAAATCGAAAACAAACTTCTACCAATAGAAACACGTATTATTTTGCACGTACACGTGGAATCTTTAATTTTTTTACGATCGGTTAAAATTTAAGGCCAGTACCGACCCACATAGACCCCATTGAAATGTACCGATTTGATATTTTCTTTGCCTGAAAAATCGGTTCCACTCTTCTTACCGATAAATGTTCGAAAACCGCCATTCCGAAATCAAAAGAAAAAACCTCCTAATAAGACAATAAAAAGTATGATTTCGCACGTGCACGTGAAATTATTCGAATTTTTACGATCGGTAAAAAATTCAGGCCCAGCAGCGACCCACATTAACGACGTTGAAATCTGCCGATTTTATATTTGCTTAACCTGAGCAGGTAGCCTTGCTCGATATTTTCAGCCCGAGTGCGCTCGTGCACAAAGCTGTCGACCTCACTCCTTCTCGCCTGTCGATCCGTGGACCCAGAACCACAGCAGATTTCACGACGTGCGACGAAATGGAGCTCCTTCGTTTGCCAATGGAAAAGTATATGCTTCAAAAAAAAAAAGACAAAAAAAACGAACGGTGGCACAGTGACGACAAACTCTCTCGAAGTTCCGTTAAATCCTTGACGCGATTCCGCTCTCGACACCGCAATCAGACGACTCGACGATACACGGCAAAGTGACGAGAACAACCGCAAGTTCTCTCTGTGTTTACGGTACACAACGTGTGTACCGATACTGTGAAAGAGGCTGAAAAATCGTAGGAAGAGCGGCGTAAAATATATATATATATATATATATATATATATATGTATATACAGCGAGTATCAATATTTCCTTCGACGTTCATAAGAACCCAAAGATCGGGACCTAAAACCCGATCTCTATGCGCGTACAACTATACTTGACAAAATCCTAAATTTTTTTTTTAATCTGCCACGATCGCAGCTTCCATTCACGGGCTCCGGATTCTCCCCAATTGCGTCAATATCCGTCGGAATAAGTCTCTTCGATCGTCCCGCCGCAATTTGACGACACGTGTAAAAATGACAGGAAACAAAATTATTTGACAGAAAGCTTAGGACCGAAACAAAATGGAATCGGCATCGGTTTTGTTCTTTCGTTTTTGGTTTTTCTTTTTGCTTTTTTTCTTGTTCCTTTTCTTTTTCGTTGCGATTTTCTTGTTTTTTGTTTCATTCGTTACGATTTTCTTGTTTTTGGTTTCGTTAGGATATTTTTTGTTTTTCTTTGTTCCCTTCCGTTACGATTTTCTTCTCGTTTTTTTTTCCACTTCTGTTTTTTCCTTTCGTTACGATTTTCTTTTTTCCTTTTTTTCTTTTTTCCCTTTCGTTGCAATATTCTTGTTTTATTTTTCCCCCTTTCATTACGATTTTCTGCTTGTCTTCTTTTTTCCCTTTCATTACAATTTTCTTCTTTTTTTCCTGTTCGTTACGATTTGGTTATTTTTTTTCCTTTCCGTACGATTTTCTTTTCTTTTTCTTCTTATTTTTTGTTTTCTTACGATTTTTAGTTTTCTTCTTTTTTCGAGCCGTTTTCCTTTTAGTTACGATTTTCCTCTTTTATTGCAATTTTCCCATTGTTAATTTTTTTTTTGTTCGCAGTTTCGTTCAGGAATTCACGTCACCACCAGCCGACGGTATGACACTCTTGCTCGAAACACTACGCGGCGTACAGCTGATCCAGAGCAGTCCACCGAGCGGACAAGGTGGCCCGAGGATCGGCACGAGACGGGCGGCACTCGATGAGCTCGGTTGCGTCGAGTGTTTGGCCGCTTGCGGCGAAAGATGCCCCGATGCGCCGAGACTTCTGTCACAGGCCCAGCCGGGGCTTCTCGCTCTTGCGGTCTGTCTCACCAGCAGCCTCAACCGGTCCCGGGTTCTCGCACTTCAGGTACCCACGCTCTTTTTTTTACACACAGGCGTGTATATGTATATATATATACATGAGAAAAGGCGATTTTGAAGACACTCAACTCCGGAACCGTCACGATACTAGCCTATTGTCCTCATACTCGATATTACGTGAAGTCCAATGTCTCCGAAATCGCCTGCAGATATATGTGAGGATATTTATACAAGGGTAATTTCACGGACCGTCCTGGAACCAATATCTACGAATCGTTTGGAAAAAAAATTTAAGGATAGTCCACAAAAGCGCCAGATGTGTTGGTAGCCAATACTACATATATATTGTAACGGGTTCGAAATGTCCTTTTCCCATATATATTCTCTTAGTATATACGACTTGGGAATTCGAGGCACGCGTATCGCCGTTATTCCAAAATTACGAGAAACTCGGATACAACAGCCATGAAATATAGTATACGCGCAACGAGTCTCATTCACGCGATTTTATTTTCTCACATATCTACTTGAACGTACAAACTTTTCTTGTACACCTTGGGAAAATACTTCTCAAATAGGAAGCCATTTCTCGTGTACACAACATGTTTTTCCCAAATGCGTTCGATCTTTCCCATTATTCGCAAGCCTGGGTATCACTCAACTATATATATATATATATATATATATATATATATATGAGGCATTCCACGCTATTTCACCTAGCCCGTGACCCCGATCATTTTTTATTTTCCTGATTTTTTTTGTAAAATTGTCCCCCATGAAAGGAAAATTCACACCAATTTTAAGATTTTTATCTCTTGTCTTTTCGGAGTTATCATTTTCCAAAAAATATCGATTTCGAAAGTTTTGAAAACGTTTAAACGCTGATAACTCCGGAACTAATTGAGATATCGACAAATGTCAATATATATATACAGGGTGAGGCACATAAAGTGTTACAGAGCAATAGCACTCAAACTATTGATCATATCCAAAAATGTTTCAGACAAAAGTTTCAGTGTTCGAGAAGGCCGTCATACTGGACTACCCAATTTTTTTATCGGTGGAGGCGCTGAAGCTACGTCAAGGTCAACTCCACTTTTTTAAATGGAACCATGTATTTTTTTTCGCCTGACATTATTACCGATTTTAAGACGAATTCAGCGACCTACAACACAAGGTCATTCTAGTCACGCAAAGTATGAAAATAATCGAAAAATCGAAAAATATCGGAATAATCACTTTCAAAGGATCCACTAACCTTGGTTTGGGTCTACCTACAGAAGATGCTCGAAGTGATGACCCTCGACTTGTAAACACTTGTTTGATCGCTGTTTTGATTTCTTACGACACCAATGTTTCTTATCGGCAGCAAATACGCATTTTCTGTTGACACATCAGTTAGTCACGCATTACCTTCTAATGTGAGTACATCGGATCGCGAAAATGAACTTTTTATGGGGTTTTATCAAAGAACGCGTAATGGTGGTAGCATCTACCACCCCTGACGACATGACAGAAAGAATACGCCGAGCATGTACCGAAATTACACCACAAATGTTGGCTGAAGTTAGACGGTCTTTTCATCAGCGAAATAACAAGTGCTTAAAAGTCGAGGGTCATCACTTCGAGCATCTTCTGTAGGTAGACCCAAACCAAGGTTAGTGGATCCTTTGAAAGTGATTATTCCGATATTTTTCGATTTTTCGACTATTTTCATACTTTGCGTGACTAGAATGACCTTGTGTTGTAGGTCGCTGAATTCGTCTTAAAATCGGTAATAATGTCATCGAAAAAAAAAGACATGGTTCCATTTTAAAAAGTGGAGTTGACCTTGACGTAGCTTCAGCGCCTCCACCGATAAAAAAATAGGGTGGTCCAGTATGACGGCCTTCTCGAACACTGAAACTTTTGTCTGAAACATTTTTGGATATGATCAATAGTTTGAGTGCTATTGCTCTGTAACACTTCATGTGCCTCATCCTGTATATATATATAGTAATGTTTGAAAATGTTCTTTTTCTTTCGTAGTAGAGTGCATTTTTTTTTGTTTTTTTTTTCATGTTGTGACTCTCACAAAAAATTATATATTTCAAAAATACGTATAAAAAATCATTTCGGCGGCTTTTTTGTATGTTTTTTTTTTTGGTAATTGGATAGAAAATAGCTAGCCATGAGAATGCATTATGACGTCCCTCTAGGTATGTTTAATTGTACATATATACGGTATTGAGGATTTTTATCGTTCTTTTCTTTTCATCGCCGTATCCACGTGTCCTGAAGAATTTGTGCAACGGCTACGACGCTTCCAAGTTGCGAGATCCGTCTGACGGACCCGTTATTTTTGCTGTCTCCGTTCCCGTTGAAACCAGTTTTTTTTTTATCGATCGGTTAGGTGATCATTGAATTTCGGCCAGGGGACTCGTCTCGGTCAGTGAAGACCGGCCTATATTCGCGGAGTGTCGCTCGGCCCCTTACAATTTTCCGATGCATGCTTGACGCGAATAAAAAAATATAAATATGAGGAAAAGGCGGGAAAAATGAGGATCGATTATGGAAATATTAATTTTTTTTATAGTTAATACCAGAGGGTGCCACTAGCTCAGAGAACAAAAGATTGTAACTTCACGATTTTTTTAGGCTTAAAAAAAGAGAAGTATTTCGAAAATCTGTTTGAGGAGATTTATTGCAAAGGTCCCGAGATGTATGCAATCATTTTTAAACATCCCTACAACAGCGGCAGTGGTGCTTCGCAAGCTAGAGCATAAGCTAGGGCCCTTTTGAATCAGTATTAGATTATAGTGACGCTTAAGGCGAAGTAGAAGGTGTACCACGTGACATATGAGTGCGAGAGAGATAGCTAAAATTTTTGAACCGAGATTTCTCAAAGATGAATAATGTTTTGGGCAAAAGAAAATCGCCAAGCTCTGTGCCAGGATATTCTCCAGAGCCTGATGCTTTGTTTTTCCTCAAAAACCTTAACCATTTATGAGAAAACTGGGTTGGAAAATTTGTGAGGTTATGTTGACCTTCTATATACCCTTAATAAAAATAAGTTACAATCAATAATTACGCACGAAGATAAACTGGGTTGAAAAGTTTCGCATAAATTCTGTACATTTAGACATTTTTGCATGTTCGCTGAGAAGTCGCGGTTACGAAAATTCTTCTGCTAGTCACTTTTTTCGAAGTTTTATCATTAATATTTTGTTCAATCATTCGATGGTCCCCTGTTCTTATTGTCGTTACGGAATCTTCAGAATTGTGACATGCTTAGAGCAGTTTATATCAGACACCTATAATAATTTGGTCTATAAATGATTACATCGAAATGTGGCCAGCATGTCATCTCCATAAAGCGCTGCATAAATTAGACGATTTTTGGAGTCGTAATATTTTGTTAAAAGTTCGATAACTTAGCTTGAAATTTTACCAGTATAATGATATGTATTTATTACTTAACTGTAGACAAAAATCAGTTAATCGTTAAATCTACGGGTTCGTGAAAGAATTACCTTAAGCTTCTTTATGGCTGCTTCTCCGGGACTCGCAAAATAAGCGCCTGAAATTTTGACCTCCAACGAGAAACCTAGATTTTATATGATCTGCATGATTATAATTGGAGGAATACATAGACTTGTTCAAATATTGTTTTTCATAGGAATGGCAAGCATCGGAAAAAAGTTTCTTCGTCAGTAAAAAAAATCACGAGGACTTATTATAACACGAGAAATTTTCAAAAGATTAAATAATCCCTATGAATTCCCGTGGAAAATTCAGTTTACAATCGACTGTAAAAATTTGCTTTGAATCGGACAAGATTTATTCAAGTCGTGCTCCAAGCCAATTCGAATACGTCTCTATAGTTTTGTGTCGAATTATTTTGAGCTTGGCAGTGACAATTTAGGAGACAAAACCACAAGTTTTCGATTACGATTTGAAACCAAAAAAAATTGTCCTTTCCAACCCTCTGGCTTAGTATTTTATTTCATTAATTTAAGGTCCATTTTTCCACTTTAAATCAAGGTCCATTAAGACCCATTAATGGACCTTGACGTGAGTAAATGCCTCGTACCAGTCTTTACGATTGGCCATGGACGTCAGAAGTTTCCTGAAATAGCGCGAATAGCCATTCAACATTTAACTTACCTTGACGAAAAAAATGGATTGAGTAATGAATATGTTTACTTTATAATTTCCCTCTCACTTCCTCTCCTTCTCTCTTTCTCTCCTTGGCCATATTTCAGTTGCTGACAAAAGTTTGTCAGGCTCCCGGTGGTCATTTGGCGGTGTCCGAGGCCGTGTCTACTTTAAGGCTGAGATACGGCGAGGGCGGAAGGTTTCGTTTCCTCGCAGGTGCGCTCCTTGCGCCTAGAGCAGCGACAGCACTGAGAGTAGCGGGAATGTCATTTCTCAACGCTTTTCTCAAATCAGCACCAAGGAGTCAGACGAGGCTCTACATTCAGGTAACTCTTTAGACACAAAACCTTCTTTAATTTTTTTTTGTTTTAAATCTTTAAAATGTTTTTTTTTCTATTTCGAATTATGATTATCCGTGATGCAACGGCTGAACCTCATCGTTACGACACTCCCACAAAGGCTAGGAGAATCCCACCGAGCAATCAGGAATATCGAATTTTTATTTGATCGACTTTGGCCGTCATTTTTAATTATATACGAAATATTGAATATTTATTTTTTTGATCGGAGGTTTTTTAATCCAATTTAATTTTTATTTCTAAAAGGAGTTCTTGCTAAGTGACTTTGAAAGCTTACTCAGCAATGCAAAAACTCATGCAAATTGATATTGAATTTGCAAATGACCGGAATTTGATGAGATACAGAGATCGATGCAACGGTACATAACAAAATAACAAAATAAGCATTTTACGGAAATTGAGAATATAGACGATCTTAAGTTATCAATGAAAGCTTGAAAACAATTATTTTATGAAACTTTTCAACAAATATATTTGTTTGCACAATGCGGATTAAAAAAAAAATATAGAGCATTTTAAGGAACAAGTCCAATGAGATATGTAAATTATTACGACATAGAAATCTAAACAAAATCTACTTTAATAAAATGGAGAATAATGATTTCTAAATTTAGTCTTAATAAATTATTAACAAATATTGGAAAAGGGTTTTTACCAAGTTTCTAGGCAATAATATCTATGTATAAATGATTTATCCTTATTTTAGCGAATTTATAGTACCCGCGCATAAAATTTCAATTTGATACGTCAGCTATGGCAGTCGTATAGAAAACTTAACAAATGTTTCAAACGAACCGAGAATATTGCCTCATGACATCAACAACCTTCGAAAAGTATTCACTGAATTTTTTACACACTTCTATATGCACAATGTATATTTGTTATTGCACGTGTGTGGTATTTTTTCAAGGTTCAAAAAGGGGTTTCTAATTATAATTTTAAAAAAATTATTAAAGTTATGGAGTAGACATTATACAGAAAAAAATATGAATTTCCAAAACTCCATGAAATTCAAACCGCTTTGACCATCTTGACTACGTATTTAAAAAATGCCAGCTCGATATCTTACAATTTACAAAAGCTAAAGAATTTTCTCGAAATTACTAAATTCAATAAAACCAAAATCGTTGCATCGATTTTGATGAAAATGATATAAAACAACGATAAGTCTTTTTCTAAACGCGTGACAAATTTCAGCTGGATGATTTCCAGGATCGTTCGCGAGTAACGTCAATTGAAGTTCCCATACCCACCCAAATGTGTAAGCTTTGTCCAAATTCTATTTTCCGACTGATAGAATATTAAGGTACCATTTCAGTGTGACTGGCATGAAAATTACTGATTTTCATGATTTTTTTATTTTCAATCAAATTCGATAATCAATTGATTTTTTTTCGTTTATTCAAATGACTTATATTGTACATAAAAATATTTTTTAACGTTTTCGTTTTATTTATTACATAATTGTTTGAACCACTGCAAAATAATGCCTTAAAAAAATAGTAATTGACGGTAGAAAGGCCTACACCTCCAAAAATTGTCTGAAAGAAAAAACCAAACATATCACTAATCAGACGGCTAGCTTGAAAATTCTTCGTTAAAAATCTTCCACCGTTTTGAAAAACGACGTTTCGAGAAATCGCGGTTCACGAAAAATGCTCTCACGCAGCTGGTCAAATCCCTTTTTCTAAAAAAAAAAACAAAAGGCTGTAGCGACCGGAATAATTCGAATTTCGTGACCAAATTTTAACAGCATGTTGATGATACTCCATATTTTTGGATAATGCAAAAAAAACTATTTTCAAAAAATGTACACTGGAATAGTCCCTTAAGATCGCTCTGTTCCAGGTCTCAATTTTTGTCCCGAAAAAAAAACATGCCTCTTGAACCAAGAAGAATAAGTTTCGTTCAAAGTTACCAGACTGTCCATAAGACAGGTTGCCCTCTTCGAAAAGCATCGCAACGAACATCACAAAACCGGCAGTCCCCCGAAATCGGTTATCAAAATTTTTTGCCTCAACGATCGATATCCAAAATGTCTGAATTCGCAGCTCATTTCTCGCCAAATTGTATTTCGCGTTTTATCCTTTTTTTCCAGGCGGAGGCTTGCGAGGCCGGATTGGAGCCGAGGGTGGTGCAATCGTGGCTGACCGAGGTCGACGTCCGTAGCGATGACTCGCTTAGCGAACTTCTTCACAAGGAGATTCAGAAGTGGTCTCACAACTGCGTCGACGTCGAGGCGTTGCAAAAACGTTTGGCCCGAGCGGAGGAGACATGCGCGATTCTCGGCAACAAGGTCAGCATACTTCAGGAGCAACTGAGCAAGTACAACCTCCCGGGTAAGACGAGCGGTTACGGGGGCAGCAGCGATCAGGAGAGAAAAACGAAGAGTTCGTTGTCGATGAGCGAGGATGGAAAGATGAATTTGCAAAAGTGCACGTCGTCGAATGCCGAGGACGAGGGGATAAGTTCGTCCGAGAGATCGAGCAGTCCGGAGGAGCTTGAGCGGGGAATGAGACGAGTGGAGAACGATGCAAAGATGTCGTGCATCGATAACGATCAAGAAACAACGATCGACGACGTGATCGAGGAGCTGCGAATCATTGTCAAAGACGCCGAAGAGGAATACGAGGATCGTAAAGTGAGACCATCCAAAATATTTCCCGGAAGTGCCAAGGACGTTTGTTCCTCGATTTCCGATAAACAGCCCGCCAGCACGAGATTATCGATAAATCGGCAACCATCGAGTACGAACGACGACGCGACGCATCCCGTAACGTATTTCGGTCCCAACGAGGACGAGGAATTGAGCGTGGATTCGGCGATTACGAGAAAACTGAGCTCCGCGTGTTCCGAGAAAACAGCATCGAAAGCTGACCAAGATGGCAGCTTGAAGATCATCGTCAAGAGTCCCGAATTCGAGGACGCCATAGTACCGGCCATTTTGTATCCTCAGCCACCGAGACGGGCTCCACCATGTCTCTCGACGATCCTCGCTACCCGTGACCAGCCCGACTTCCTCGACAATCCGATCGTTTTCAACGATCATCAGGACGAGGAGGACATCGAGGAAGAGACGCTCGACGACGGAAGTGACTCGTTGCTCAGCGCCTCGAGGCTCAAGTACGTCACGAAGAACGACGGTCTGTCTAACCTTACCAACGATCTTGAAACTCGACAATTCTACAATACCGATCTTCATCCTCCTCATCGCTCGATCGATGATCCTCCCGATGATAATCTCGCTCCCAACAAGTCTCGCGAAAACGGAAATCTCCAAAGAGAGCCCAAAACGATCAGAAACTTCGACAACGTCACGAACATCAAAAACCTCGAGGATGCCGATCTGACGAGAAAGTACTTTCACATCTACAAGCAATTCGAGTCAGGTGGAAAGGTGATCACGGACAATTTGACGACCGTTCAAAAACGCTTGCCCACTAGGTACAAGAGCGATACGGAGAAGAGAAAGTTGCTGAGGCGATCGGCAAGTCAGGACTTCTTGGGCTCGACCGGTTCGAGTTCCGGCAAATCGAGGATCGAGGGTCGCATACGAAAATTCGAGAGTCTCAACGCTTTCGAAAACGCGAGTATGGCGCGTCTCGATGGGGTCGGCAGCATCGAGAGCAGTGAGAAAGCCTTGAGAAACGGCGGATCGAGGATGAAGAGATCGGAATCTTTTCACCACGTCTCGATCGCCGGCAGGGACTCGTCGGAGCGTTGCGATGAGGCTGGCAGCGACAGCGGTCTTCTTTACATCACTGATTACAATCTCGAGCCTCTGGTCAATCGGAAAAACACGCGTGACGGTTTTCCTCAATTTTCCAATTACTCGACCAAATCGTTGGATCGAATAGACGAGGCTCACGACGCGAGCCTCGTCAACAACAGCCTCTCCCCCAAACGCGCCCAAATAGCACGCTCCTCCAAGGACAAAAACGAAAAAAAGTTCCCCGAGAAAACATCCAAGAGCAAAATAGCCGCGTCGAAGGGCTCCGCGAAACAAAGAGCCGAGAGGACCAAGAGAGACGAGACTCGAGGTGGCGATGATCCTCGTGAAAGTTTGGGACACTTGAGAAACGACGAACTGTACGACGACGAGACGGAGAGAATCGAGAGAGGTTGGAACTTCAAGGTCGACAGCGAGGATCGCACTGCGATCAAGAACTTTGCCGGGAACGTTACCACGATGATGATCGGTGGATCCAATCAGAACGGACAGCGACGGGACAAAATCGCCACCAAGTTTTCCATCAACGATCCAGGTGGCTTTCTACCCTCGGGTCGTTACGACGCCTTCGGCATGGGCAAGAGTCGCTTCAACGCGGGCAAATACTCCGGACACTCGCAATCCAGTCGGGATGCTGATGCAGTCGGAGCCAGAAGGCACTCCAACGCGTCGCTAGTCGCTAAACGCGGCAAAGTCACTGACATACTCTCGGGCTTGTACTGACGCTTTTAATGTCTCGTCAAGATTGTCGATACAAGTGCAATATCACGGGGATTAAACCTGGAACGTCACATACTGGCCCGCTGGACCGACGTCGGTTCTCATAGCTTCGTTATTTTTCGGTACATTGAGGCATTACTGATCGTGCGGTACAAAAAATTTGGGCCCCTGCCAATGGGACGCGAAGCATTAGTGACGTATCATTAAAAGTATTAGTAATACTAATAATATAAATTAATTTAATTAAATTAATCACTTTCATTATTTAAACAGCAAAAAATTAGTCTTATTTATAATAATATTATTATTGTTGTTAATTTACTAAGTAACTCAGTTAATTAATTCAATTCATTTTAATTAATTAAGCAATATAATTAATTCATGAAAAAAATTATTGATAATATTAATAATAATATGATTCATTAATAATACTATTCATTACTTAAATTAATTAACTAAAAATAATAATATTATTATTAATAATGGTAATAATAATTGAGTGGGCGGACCGTTCACAAAAATAACTTTTCATTGAACGCATCGAACCGATCCATTCTTTTTTAACAGCCTAAAGTTGTATCCCGTGAGAAAAAGATTTTTTTTCTTCAAAATTTCTTATTTTTTTCGTAGCTGCATTTTTCGTAGCTTTGCGAAAAGTTTTTGCGTCTTGTTGCAAACGTTGTGACTTTTGAACAATTATATTTTTACGTCGTATTGTTCTTATTCTTGTTGAGAAAAGTCTGGCGTTTCGATTTTACTTATGCTTATAAGTTATAAACGAAACGAAATCGTCGGTCCGACGCACCATGAGCAAGGACCCAGGGTGCCAATAGTGTGACTTTCTGGGCTTAATTTCGTAAATTAAATTGGAAAAAACATTTTATTTTTAATAGTTAATTACATGACTTTTCGTCTGCACCGAAATTGTTAAGTAATTCAGGCTCACCAATGAACTTATTTATGTTATTATGCAAATTGGAAGTTTTCAATGGTGATTTAAAAAAAAAGTTGATTCCGCCCGTCTTTTGTACTTATCCATTAACAAAACGTGTACATATATTTCCCCTCGTAATAAGCACCAGCACGTGCAAAGACGAATCTCCTCGAACAAATTTATATATTTTGCGAAGCTTGAATAATTTGTTAGATTTATACGAGAGATCCAGTCGCGATAATGTGTGTTTATTTATTACGGCAATTAAAGAGCGTCATGGATGTCGCGCCTGGCATAACACAAAGAAAATTTGGTATAAATAGTTCCCAATAAAACATGTGATTCCTAATTCATTTTTGATAATCCTCCATTCGTAGTGATTCTTCATTTTATTTTTTATATACATCAATTAATATGTGCGTCCTCGTGACTGGCGAAAAACTCGAATTTGGATTTTTCGAAGTTTGGTTTTTTTTCCAAATGTATGGGTAATTTCTGTTCATAATATTTTTTGTGCTCGCCGATGATACAAGAAATTCAATTATTTAAAAAATCGATCTATGATCTTAATTATATGTTATATACCTTTATATTTAGGGTATGTTTTATTATTCAATCATTATCTATTACGTGCAAAAGAAATCGATTTTTTTTCTCCTTTGGAGCCGTAGTGAGAAATGTTAGCGTGAAAAAAAATCTCACCAAAAAGTGAGCCCTATACGTCAATTTGAAAAGTGGCGTAACCGGATTCTTTTTATTGTTCTCTTTCTTGATTTCTCTTATTTTTGTTTAAAATCTTGGTTTTTCACGTATTAAATAAAAATAAAAGTTACAAAATGTGTTCAGAATTCAAAAAAACATGATTCTCGTCAGAAATATCAATTTATTAATTTTTCTGATGCAGCAGCTCGCCCGAGTGTACATTTCCGTTTCATGATACAATAAAAAAATGTTTTTGAGGTTGCTAATAAGACAGATCACGTGATGATATTTTTCATCACATTTTCTAACTAGAGCATTTATTAAACACGCGAAAAATAATTATTTTAAGCAACATTTAATTGACGATGTATACAACAAAAAAAGGAGACTACCTAAAAAGACGTGCGCCACTTTCTAAAGTTAGGCCATAGGGGTATCTCTCAGCGAGAATGTTTTTTCTCTTCCCATATAGTAACATTTTCACTACGGATACCAAGAAAAAAATCGATTTCTTTTGCCTTACACTCATACACATGAAATTTTCAATATATTGTTCAAAAATCGCAAAGAAATCGGCAAAAAAAACGACCACTCGTCATCGTGCCACTAACTCTTGTAATTTTCACGATTTGATCACAGCACTGTCTATGGTCATGCTTGTGCTCGTTTTTCGTGTCGCAAGGCGCGCTTTTTTGCTCGCATCGTCCAGTGGAACTTCGTCGTAGATTTTCTTCGGTAAAAATATTCTCATAGCGGGTGTAATGTGGTCGGGATTGATCGTGCGAAGGTCGATCTCCCCAAGGAGAGCGCTACTGATGAAACCAACGATAACTGTGATTGAGGCACCAATTATGAAGTAATACATGAACGATACGTGATAGAGAAGTGCCGGCGCGTCCTGGTATTCCAGAATCATCGATTCACCGGGCAGAACAGTCTCGTTCAAGGGAAATGGACAACCGTTGATAGAAGTTGGCAAAGGAGAATGGCCAAGTTGGCCGTGTGCGATGTACCATTGCGTGCCACCAACGAGCCATGTCATGCTGGCGAGGGCGACGCAACCACCTGTCATGGCCCCTTTGGCCCTCACCCACGGTACCATCATTCCCAATACAAAGAGTCCCAACAACGGACCGTCCACGACACTTCTCATGCTGTGTCCCATACGAAAAACCGTGCCCATGTGCTCTACCACGTAGACCATCGCTCCTGCTACGAACCCAGCGATCACCACTGTAATCTTCATGATCCTCGTGGCTTTTGCCTCTTTCTGAGGACCTTCCGGGATCCAAGGCTCTATGAAATCCTCATAGATGCTGCCCGACACTGTGTTCAATGATGCACTCATCGTCGACAGTGCGGCACTCACTAATCCAGCCAAAAAGAGGCCCGGAAGTCCTGGTATGTTGCCTGCCACGTCCATCACGTAATAAGGCAATGCCTGGTCGCTGCTCTTTACCATCTACGACCGTAGAAAAACTTGTGTCAGCACAGGCAAACGAGGAGTTTTTCGGGAGCTTCTGTCAGTTGACAAATATTAGGGACGAGTTTCATCGCATTGGCATTCTAGGGTCGAAATTATGAATGATGAATCACTGGGACTTAGAGCTGCCTTCGTTGATGGATCAACATCACAGATTTGATGATTGCAAGATTTTTTTATGAATACGCAATTGATAGAATAAAAATTTTGTTTAGTGGAGTTTATTCTACATATCTTCAAGTATCTTTATCAATTTTTTTCACAAGATTTTATAACAAAATGGCCACGCTAAAGCTGGATTAAGCGAGGCACTTTTGTGTCATCACTTGAAGTTCTTTTTGGAATCTTAAAACATTTTACACCGATATACATAAGGGATTCTTAAGGGGGGAACAGTCTTTAGACGCCCAAAATGAGTCATTTGACATTATTTCTTTTAAAGATGATAAAATGATCGCTTCATTTTTTAATTTTGACATTATCTTATTACAGCTTTCAAGTGTTAAATTTTTTTAAACAAGACAAAATTGTGGCGTTATAAGGTATTCCTTCAGGCGTCTTTTGCGTGATATCGAAAAATGCTCTACTTGTCTGTTTTTTTCTATTGATCCGAAACAGAAATCTAATATATTTTTCGATTATTGACATGTGTAGGGGAAGGATATACCTATAAAAATATAAAAAAGTATAAAATTAAAAATTGAGTAGGCTTTTTAATCAAATTTTCATATTTTTGACCATTTTCTCGACAATTTTTACCCCAAAAAAGTAATTTATTTACGCGATAACCTTAAAACTTTAGGAATATCCTTCCGATAATGTTATAGTGAGAAACCTCCCGAAATTTCAGCCAGATCGATCAATAACTTTTTGAGCTATAACATGAGCAGTTTTTGAAAATGCAGTTTCGAGATAATCGCGTTAAAAATTTCCCTAGTCCATAGCATGCAGCGCCGGCGCGCTCGAGATTATGTACGTTATAACTCCGTAAATATTTCATACTTCGATTTCCCGATTTTCCGGTATACTCTCAAAATATTACACTTTTGAAATATGTCAAGAAAAAAAATCGATTTTTTGAACATTGTAAAGGGTTTTCCCCTCTTGAGATGTTGAAAACTATTCCGATGCTACAAGCACTCGATAGCATAGTGGCAGCGTACGTAATATAGGTAAAAGATAGGCAAGTAGGTTGTAGGTTCGATCCTATGTGTAGGCAAAATATTTTCTTCGACCAAAATCATTTCAGAAGGTCGGAGAATTACAAATTATAATAAAAAATGACTGACGTAGAACTGTCGGTGAAGTATTCTATTCGTTTAGTAGACGGGCTGTGGTGCCTTTTACCCAACACGCTTGCAATGTGTTTATTTGAAAAACGCGGGTTCAAACGTGTTAAAATATTCGACAGAATTCCAAGCGTAACACGTATTGAAACAACGCATTTCTTTTGTACAGTGCACACACACGTACACATATGGCTACAATAGTTTTCATGAGGCACCGTTGAGGCAATTTTAAAGGCCCTGATTAGTTTGCCTTTAATGGCCCTGCGTAAAGAAGTTTGGCCAGCCACTGATGGCCCATTTACGGCTTCAAGACTAGAGCCCTAATTATGTTAGGAAAAATTAAGATGGGTCCGATCAAAGCCCTCAATTTGCAGATAGGTTGCCGGCCGTAGGACACTAGCAGACAAAGGTGGCTCACTCCATTCAACTTCAGCACCGCTATTTTGTTATAAAATGTTGTGAAGAAAATTGTAAACGTACTTAAATATATGTCGAATAAAGGTAACTGCGTGGAAATTTCATTCTATTAACTGGGTCCCTGTGAAAAATGGTTAAAATTCTCCTTTTTCCCGGACTAGATACTGGTAATCTCCCTTAAGGTAGTAGTCTCGCCAAGGCGTTTTTCTACAGATTTTTTTAATTCTGAGGACTTATTCAAGACACCATTAAATGATGACCTGCAAAATTTCAAAAGGATTCACCGTTCCGTTTTCGAGATATTGGCAATCAAAGATTTCATGGTTTTACACGTGTTCTTATGGAGAGCAGTGGAAAATTACACATTCACGCAATAACTTCGAAACTTTTCTACAGATTAAAAAGAAAATTCTCAACTACAGAGGAACATATGACGAAGTGGATAAAAAAAAATCGAGAATTTTGACCGCCTACTTTCAGAGATATAGCGATTTAAATAAAACAATGTCTAGCGACGCTAGCACCACGAAGCGACTGGAGCAGACTAGAACTAGATTACGTATCAGTAGCCGGAATGGATAGTCTGATACAAAAGTGAGAGTTAGGTAAACATTATATTAAGCGTTTTCATCATTACTTTATAAGTTTTTACATCCCGATAAGATATACAACCTACATTGTAAGGATATTTTACAATATTTGGAAGCTTTCATCGATTGAGCGGAGGATAAACTTTATAACGTGACTGGCGAGACTACTACCTTAAAATGAAATCTTAAAATATTTAATTATTCCAAGTTCTCGTTAGTTCGATGGAATGAATAATTCTTAAAATCACCTAATACTCCATGTTTTTCGTAAAATAATTCTCTGGCATCTCCCAACGACGAATTTAGTCAACTCAAGTCATTTCTCTAGCATATAAAAAGATTCAGCAGCAATCCAATAATAAACTAAGCGCCTCTACCACCTTAATCCTGACTTTGCCACATCCAATAAAAGAGTTATACCTCTGTGAGTAGAGGATCGCAGTCGTGATACTTCGCATATATTATGAGCCCTGTCAGCACCGTGACGAATTTCACAATTATCTGACCAGCCATCGTTATGATCATGGATCTGAAAATTACAAAATATCTTAGAGACGAGAACGTGTAAAAATTCCCGGCACTGATTTACTCACATTCTGGCGTGTCTCTCGGTCGGAACGGCCAAGAATCTTTGAACGGATCCTTGGCCGATGCCCACGTGGGCCACCCAATTAGCCGTTGCTCCGAAAGCCATCATCCAGAAGCTGTTCCGTAAGAATGGACTAGGATCCATGCTACAATCATTGAAAGACAATCTTGAAATTTTCTGTCACCTCGAAGTGACTTATTTTCTCTCGACAATGCGCTTCGAGAAATTGGTTCTCCCGGCGAGAGCCACTGTCTGTGACGTCGTCATGTCAAATGAGATTTTTCTCAGTGGCTGGTCGTCGAGAAGTCACGACAAGAGTGTCGATGAGCTAAGAAAATCAAAAGTGTCTTACTTGAAGAAGTTTAAGCGTCCACCCTCTTCGGAAATTTGCCAGACGGTGGCAAAACCGCCGGCCGATCGAAGGCCCAAAAAAAGAACCGCCAAGAGACCTCCGCAAGTCACGCTAAACTGTATCGTATCAGTCCATACCACAGCCTTCAAACCACCCTGATAATAAATAAATCCCACGTCAAAAAGCTACAAAAATTGCGATAATCCAATCGGAAAAAAAATCTTTTCCACCCACGTCATTCCCTCTGTTTCTTGCAAAGAATCTTCAAAGAAAAAAGAAGCCTCAATTTAAGAATTTCCATTTTTCTATCTCAGCTCATGAGTTTTTTACATGCAGAAAGAAAAAAAAGAACCAGTAACTAAAATTCAGCAATCGTTGGTCGTGCTTGAGCATCGAACGTTTTATCGATCCTCAAAATGATCGTCAAGTTATGAAGATCTATTCGTTTATTTTAAAATCCGTTACGTTTACTCACGATACTTGTGTAGACGATGCAAACGAGGCACAATATGGGAACGAGAGCGTGAACGTTGAATTTTGTGACCTGTGAAAATGCCAGAGCTGGTACGTACACGACGATCGGTATGTAGATAAACAACGAAACTATGTAAAAGAGCGAAGAGAGCGTTCGGACGGGTCGGGCAAATCTGATCTCGAGATACTCGAAAATGCTCGGTAACTGAAGCTTGTAAAATACAGGAAGGAATATGTAGATCGTCAAAGCGCTTGTGAAGATCGCTGTGAAGATGCAGGCTGCGTATTGGGACCCGTACTGATAAACCTCCGACGGCACACCCAGCAACGTGATACCCGAAACGTGGCTGTGTCA
Organism: Ophion ventricosus; assembly: GCA_963932345.1. Taxonomy (NCBI): domain Eukaryota; kingdom Metazoa; phylum Arthropoda; class Insecta; order Hymenoptera; family Ichneumonidae; genus Ophion; species Ophion ventricosus. The sequence goes on from OZ010711.1 coordinate 14,305,429, forward strand.
CAAAAATCGATTTGTTTCTTATCGTTCTCTCGTATCACACTGATTCTTCATTGACGATGACTGAGGGAGACTACCGGTCCAGAGCCTGGAAAAAAAGGTGAATTTCGACTATTTTTTATGGATACACAATTGATAGAATGAAGTTTTCGGTTAGCGGTATTTCTTCTACGTATCTTTGAGCATCTTTACAAATTTCGTCACAAGTTATTGTAACAAAATGCCGGCGCTGCGAAGCTGAATGAAGCGAGTCACTTTTGTCTGATAGTGCCCCAGCAACGTTACGTCGCAAATTCTTAACCCATCGAATAGACATATTTTTTAGAACCTTACAACAACATTTTGACACGTTGAAATTGACAGTGGATTTTTAACACGTTGAAATCTTTTTCGGAAAAAAAAACACTTTTGCCGATTTCTTTTTACCGCAAACAATTTTTTTCCAGCATGCTACATTTGACGTAAAATCAATATTTTTCGGTTTCCCTGCGTACTTCGAAGGCAAATCTTATCTAGAACTCAAATAATTTCGAATTTTCGCTTGAGGTGAAAAATTGTAGGAGAATTCTTGTCGGCCGCAGGAGACGATCGGACATAATCTTGTTAAAAATCTTGTTAAAAAATTTGCAAATCAACTTGAAGATGCGTAGAATAAAGGCCGCTAGAGGAATTGTTTAATTCAGCAACTGGGTATCAATAAAAAATTGTCGAAATTCACCATTTTCACCGGACTTCAGACTGGTAGTCTACCAAAAGTGAGTTCGCCACTAACCTGGCGAGAAGACTCATGGCAACGGGGAAAGAATTCATTGTCTTTCCAGCCAAAAGATACTCCGTTGTGTTGTCCTGCTTGCTGAAGAACCCAAAATACACGCCAATCCCGATACTCACGAAGAGCAACGTTACGAATAAAAAATAATCCACCCAACCGAACGTCAACTGATCGAAAATCTCTTCAGCCGTGATCGTCGACATCGTGTCGCGTCAAAGGAGAAACTTTGGCCTGGAATCTCGCCTGTCTTCCTAACGAAAATCAATCACGAGGAACACTGACGACAATCCAGAATCTCGGTTTTCCCAGCCCCCATCTCTCGGAATCTCATGTATTTGCGGTACTTTGATAATTTACAACCATGCTGAATTGATAACGCGAGATATTTGATTTGTCATATTACCGTTTGGATTTCGCCTTTAGGTCTTCCCCGGTTCGTGATGATTTTCACATTTAACATTTACATTTGTGGACAATTTTTGACAAGTCCTTCGCACACAATACACACTTTCCAACCTGTATTTACAATTTATTTTTTCAATAGTAATTATTAAAACTACTCAAAGTTACAATTATTTACAATTTATGTACAAATGTTTGCAGAAATAAGCCTGAGCTTTATTTCTCTTGCTTAAGAAAAAAAATTCACTGGGGTGATTATCCCGTAGCCGCAATTACGCGTAGCCAGACTTAACACTTAACTTACTTAACTAATAATTGACATTTAATTGTACACCTTAAACTCTAGGGCTTATTATACATCGCTGCACGCCCTTCCGGACATGAGTTTTCGTAAGTTGAACGCAAACGTATTCACTGGTCGAAGTTCGTCCCTGGATCATGTAGTCCATATAGACAGTTATCCTTAACTGCTGCGACTTAAATTTTAACTCTACTATGTACATATTCACAACTTAGGACAACAGTATTTACAAGCTTTGGCACAAAGCGACATTAGAGGTTGCCCTGTCAAACTGTTACAATTACAAAAAGGGCGGAAAACATTAATGGCAGATTGCGAATGTCTTTGAAAAATGAACAAAGTGATAAATATATGAGGATTTTTCAAAATAAATATCCTGCGGTATCATCAACGATTAATTACAACAGAAAGTTATGCTATCTTCGATCAAATATCGGTCTGAAGATAATATTGCTTTTAATTGTTTCACACACCAGTCGAGGCAGCTTCAGTCTTATCAGAACGTAAATCGCGTCATAACTCTTTGTGTTTGTGCTCATGCAAATGAACGTCAGACTTTGCTGAAGAATGTCCGGGTTACCCGCCGAAAAGAAAAATACGCAATACGCTTGATTTACAATAAAAGAGCCCAGCTTTTAGCAAGAGCCTGAATGACATTTTCCTGCTGATTGTTTTTCCAGATAATTTCATCGACATTCATCCAATTCCGACAGGCCATCACTGCTCTAGCAATTACCAACAAAAATAGTATTTTTTTAACTAATGGTATCCTTTTCCAATCAATGAAATGTCAAGCTCAATTTATCTTTCAAATGACATAAATTTATCGATCTAAATGTAGAACCCTATGCTGTTAGACAAGAGCATCATTGAACAAACCAACCTGTCATAATTTAAAAAAAAAAACGAAATCGTCTTCGGAATTGCGCTTGTAGATAAAAACTACTAGAAAGAATCTTATGGCTGATTGCCAGAAACTGGACCCCATACTTTCCTACATCACGTGGATCTTCTTCATTGAAGATGTGAAGCAAACGATATGTCTCGCGGCATTTTATCGATACGATAAGTAGCCAAAGTGCAATAAGATTGGCTGGAGCAGCAACAAGCCGAACCAAAAGAATGGTCTCGATTCACCAGCCGACGTGTACAAGCCGTAACGAAGACCTACGCTTCTTCTCAAATGAGCTCTGAGTGCCGGATTGTGGGAAGGTGTAGGCCCGCATTGATGAAGCGGAGCCTCCCAAAGGTGATCGTCCCTAGGTCCAAGAAGAAGAGTGTACTGACCACTCCAGTTGACGCCGACGCGTGCTCTGAGCCCTAGCGTGGAGGGCGCCTCGAGGGCGTGCTTTACGCAGCTTCTAGGCCAAGTCGTCAGAGGCCTGACCCTCAAGCCGCGATTACCGGTCTCCCGATCGTCGCCGAAAATCTGCGCTCCGCATCTTGCGGCGATCGCAAGATCACCGGCGATCAGAAGGCTCTCGGCAACGTGAAGATCAAGCTCGGTTGTACCCGTGGGAATGGTTGACGTGGCGGGCTTTTTCGTTGTCTCCTCCCGTCTTTGATTGCCACGCAACATCGCCGTGAATGCATCGGCCATCGATGGCTTAGCATTCTGCAACAAGTGACGATAAGAATCATCGCTCTCCAAACTTCTCCTAGTCTTTCTCTCGCCAATCGGCAATGTCGAGGATGATGTCGTGGGCAATTGGAACTCGTCACCCTTCGGCGTGGAATCTTGATTCTCCGTAGGCTTATCCTCGGTCACGATGGTGAAGTTTGGATCTCGTCGCCGATCAGAATCGGTGATTTTCTTCTCGGCTTCCGCTCGGCTGGTGGAACTTCCTATAGCCTCATGCAATTCTTCATCCGTCGGGAGCATGGCCTCGCTGATTTCCTTCTTCGAGCCATAAATCTCGAATAGATTGCGCGCCAGTTCCGGTGTCATCCATTCGGCAAGTGCCTTCTTCTCTCTTCGACCATTCTCGTCATTCTCTTGGTCCTCCATCCTGTAACGGTACGTGGAATCCGCCGCATTCACGTTCCTCCTCGTGCGCGGTAGGTAACTTGCTGCCAGTCGCTCGTTACTGGCGCCCAAAAGTTCCTGGCTATTGTCATCCAAAAGAAGATGATGAGCTTCTTGGAAATTTTCCGAATCCGCGGACACTTCAAGCTGGCGTCTTTGACGACCGGGACGCTGTACGTAACTTCCGGCTGCATTTATAGCGTACAGAAAATTCGTACATCTCGAGTCGCTGTAGTAGTTCCAACGTCCGGTCCACAAGCTGTCACCCGAGTACACCTCGAGCTGCCTCTTCGTCCAAAGGCCACCCTCGCAACTCTCGCAGCTAGATGACAGCCAGGAACCACCTAGCAAAGCCGGAAGGGCCGCGACCTCGTGCAACAGCGGCGGACTGCTCTCCGTGCCACGTGATATTGCGCCGCAAACCAGACAGCCTTTTATCTGTTTTGGAAAAATGGCTGTTAGCTTGGAAACAAAAGAGGTCTTCACTTTTCCTAAGTAATGACAAACTTGCTCCCCATGCAGACATTTTTTGGGGAGTCCCCAGATCCTACCATATCCCTATAGGGACTTGATAGGGACGCCACACGTAGGGAGTCCACGTTGGAATCCAAGTGAATTTCGCTCTCTTTCCCGATTAACGTTGTTTGAGATTTTTTATTTTTTATTGTCAAACGGAATTTGTTGTATATTCCAAAAAAAAATTCCTTCCATGATCCCGTGCACAAATTTGTCGGGGAGTCCCAAGATGCACACACATCTCTATAGGGATCTCTTCGAAACACATAGGGGGATTGGATTCCAATTGGAGTCTGCACTGTTGCTCGAACAACGCCGTTTAAAAATTCGGCGTGTTGAAGTATAACCGACATGCTTTGTGAGCATGTACGTGTGTGGTGATATCATGTCAAAGTGCAGTAAAATAATTGACAAACGATTGTTAAAGTGGATTTTTCAGTGATGTGATTTAAATCAATTTCTAAGATATACTTTTTTAAGCGATTTATACTTTGTTCAAAATATGATTTACGCTTTTTGAAGATCCACTCATTTTTCATCTATACATGTGCAACAATTCCGTGACTGACTGACTGCCTGATATATAGACAGCGCACAGCCTAAACCGCTGAAGATAGAAACATGAAACTTGGAAGATATGTTCCTTAGAAGGTGTAGAGGTGTACTAAGAAAGAATTTTTCGATAATCAACTCTTAAAGGGGTAAAATACGGTGTAAAAGTTTGTATGGAAAGTTGCATTCCTTGCTTGTATCAACTTGAAACTTAGGAGATATATTTTTTAGAAGACATAGATGTGCACTAAGAAAGGAATTTTTCGAAAATCAACTCTGAAGGGGATGAAATGAGCTGTAAAAGTTGCTATGGACAATTGTATTTCTTGTGTGTATCAACTTGAAACTTAGTAAAAATAATCTTCAAAGTAAATAATAAAACGCAATTTTTAGGATTTTTTTAAACCCTTAATAAGAGGTGCATCTGGTTATGTAGTTTTTATGGGCCAAATTCCACACGACGGAAGCTAGTATCTATATATTTTGTTTAGAAAATTCAATGTACCGAATGTGATGTGATCTATCAAGAATCGTATCGGATTTTATTCGATAATGAAGGAATCCATCAGGATTCAAATTGCATTCATACATTGAATTCCAATGGAGGATCCCAATGAGAATCCCATCTACGAGCTTGACGTTTTAGGCTAGGGATCCAATGTGATGACCCATTAGGAAGTAGGAACAAGTATGGGAACCCAATTAAATTCCTCCGACAATTTCCGCACGGGCTATGTTATCAAAATGTAGTGTGCGTCTGGCCATCTGATTTTGAAGGCTGAAACTGAGCTGATAGATTTGGAAATACGATGCTGAGACGATGCCAAGAATTTTTGGAATTTTGTCTGTCCGTCTGTTCGAGCGAAGTTGACGAAGCTTTTTCTTCTCATTTACTATGACACAACTTACGGTATCTGCTCGAAGCAAAGGAGTTGGTTGAAGCGACGTAGATCTGTGAGTCTTCTTCGAGTAGACGTTCGGTGGCAAGCTACCAAGAAAAAGTTCAATCCTTGGGGTGTCGTTGGAGCCAAGCGCGAAAGCCTTCGTCGTGGACGATTTTTTCTGAACTCGCACGAGCCTCAGCTCGCCAAACTCGATACCCAATGCCTCGAGACAATCGAGGCCACGATGTTTCCTCGATACTTGATAATGACGCGACTGTAGGGTATTGTAGGTGGGCCCTTGCCATAGAAAATTGGAGAATCGTCTCGAGGGCTGCTCGTAGATCAATTGGGCCACATAGGGCCTCCATCTTGGTTGTGGCGTGCAGGAAACGTTGACGCGATGGCTGAACTTTTGGGCAACCTATTTCGAGTGAATTCGTGGGTTTTTTTTTGTTTTAATACGTATACAACATTTGATACTCGTCGACTCATTGGGAGCTGATTCGATCACGCACCTGTCGGGTGAGCGGGACGATGTGTACTCTGTCCAATTGATAACGCGCATCGGTCGCCCCAGGAGCCAAGTTGGAATTCGACAATAGACGAATTACACCACGCGCCGCAACGGTGTACATAGCCACGCTGCAAGATTCCTCGGCATAATGATGACGCAGTAGGAGAAACGTCCCGTTCTCGAAGAATGTGTATTTCCTGATTACGTATTCGGGCCCGGCACGGACTTCGCATCTGACAAGGAACAATCAACTACACTTAAGATATTCCTTTCGCGGAGTGCCGCATTTTATGGGCTCATAAGCCAGGGCCCTCTCAAATGATTAGTAGATTATAGTGGCGCTTAAGAAGTTTCGGGACAATTGAAGTGTTACCATATGATTTCAAAATTTACAATTAAAAAAATCTTTATTAACATAATTAGATATTTAAGCTGCCTACACTTAAACAAAAAATGTTTAAAATGTTATGAAAAACTGTCGAGTCACTCAGTACATTATGACAAATTCGTCATCAGTGTCATAATGTTAAATGTTTTATGTTAAAAAGTGTTTCTTCAATTGTAAATTTTATAGAAATGGTGTAGACGATCGTTTTCAAACATGAAGGGTACATTCAGTGTATGAGAAGGAACTTACTATAGAAAATTGGAATCAAATGGTAACATTTCGTTAAGTGTCCCGAAACTCCTTATTAAAAATAAGTTACAATTATTATACCCCATGATGGACTGGAATGAATAATGGCACATAAATTTTGTAGTTTTAGCCATTTTACATGCTCTCTGAAAAGTCGCGGACACGAAAATTCTTCTCCTAGTCATATTTTTCTTAGTTTTATCGATACATATAAGAGTTCCGTGGCTAACTGACTAACATATAGACAACGCACAGCCTAAACCCCTGAAGATAGAAACATGAAACTAGGAAGATATGTTCCTTAGAAGGTGTAGATGTGCACTAAGAAAACATTATTCGAAAATCAACTCTTAAGAAGGTGAAATAGGGTGTAAAAGTTTGTATGGAAAGTTGTATTCCTTGCTTGTATCAACTTGAAACTTGTTATGAATATTCTTCAAACTAAACAATAAAACGAATATTTTAGGTTTTTTTAAACAACCCTAAATTAGGGGTGCAACGGGGTATTGAAATTTATATGGGGAAAATCGAATTCCCTACTTTCATCTCAATGAAATTCGAAAGATATGTTCCTTGAAGGGCACAGAAGTGGTCTCTAAGAAAAGATTTTTCGAAAATCAACCCCTAAAAGGATGAAATGGGATGTAAAAGTTGGTATGGAAATAGTATTCCTTGAGTGCATCAACTTGAAACTCGGTAGATTCTTCGAAATATTCTTCGAAACAAATAATCACCCACATATTTTAGAATTTTCAAAAATAAACCCTAATAAGGGGTGCAGTTGTCAATGACGTTTCTATGGGCCAAATTCCACGCGGTATTATTTAATATTGTTCATATTTCCACAATTAATATTTTCTTTAAACATTCGGTGACCCTCTGTTTTTATTGTCATTACGGAAACTTCAGAATTTTCACATGCTCAGAGCAGTTTATATCGGACATCTAGACTTATTTAGTATATCAATTATCCGATAGAAATGTGACCAGCATATCATCTCCATAAAGTGCTGCATAACTTAGACGATTTTTAAAGTCGCCATTTCTTGTTAAAAGGGCGGTAACTTGGCTTGAAATTTTACGCGTATACCGGGATGTATTTTTACTTAATTGTAGACGAAAATCAGTTAATTGTTAAATATTCGAGCTCGTAAAAGGAATACATAAAGCCTCAAGCGCCAGAACCACAAGAGAGACAAAAAAAGAACTAGGTAGGTATAAAAAATGAAGTTTGAGTTTTAAGGATTTGGTCACGGCACGTTTTGTTGATTTTTCCAGACTCTACGAGAGATTAGAGCTCGTGGAGAAGCGCCTGGAGAGTAGGCAGGCCGCATTAGGGGGCGTAGAGTGTTCTGCAAAATTGCATGTCTCTCGAACCCTTGTCGAGAAGCCTGTACATTCGTGGCCCTACTCAAGGGTCTGCGTCACTTTTACGCACTGGTCATCCCAACAGCGTTCATGTGGGAAAACCATCAGGACGCCTAGTGCGTGCAGTTCGAAATTTTCTTGGAAAAGGGGACGTCGCGACGATAGGGGAACATGGATCAGGGAACGAGGGAAAACAGCCTTCAATATCCTCGAAAAAAAAAAAAGACACTTGAGAGAGAACGAGAGGGAGAGAGACATAGCCAAGGGTGTGGAAGAGAGTGTGGCTCTCTTCAATAACTCTGGTGCATTGTCATTTCCGTGCATTTAGGGCCGCGAGAGCCGAACGTTGAAAGAGCCAAGGACATTTTTCCCTCGTATATCTGAAGCCTGGACCAATGGGGAACTTCACCAACGGCAATTCACGATACACCGACTACCACCATTAGGATAATAGTCACATATATCCATGCGCGCTGTCACGCTTTCCGGCATGTTCCTCTCCAGCGACAAAACAATTTTATACAGCTCGCGGTACGACGAGTCGTTAATGGATCGATCGGCGATCGTTCGGCATTGGTCTGATCTCGTGTTCTTTTTTTTTTTTCTTTCGAAAGGCTAGAACCTTTTTCTTTTTCTTCATCGAGCGGCAGCTGCTCCGATCTCGTCGGCCTCTTTGGTGTATTCGTTACGCTTCGAACCTTGACGTCTCTTTTCAGCTAGCTACGGTGAATTACGCAGTACATTGAGAAGATACTTTCGAAATTTATTAAGAAATGAACTTTTGCTCGTTCAACGTGTCCTGCAAGTGGCAACGAGCAATTGCAATCACTCAACAATGTCGCAGACATCAATGTAAAGAGTTTAGTCAGCTATCGTGTAATGGTAAGAATTTGCTGAAATTTATTGAGCATATTAGCGAACAGATGTTACGACTGCGTGCAAAATTTCAAGTCATTCGTTTGCGTGATTGTTGAGCAATTAATTATTGAAGTTAGGCTCTTATACACGGTCGATAACTCTGATACGAGTTTGGCAACATAATAAAAATTATAAGAATTGTATACGAATAGGCAGAAAAAATTCTTGACATTTTTATGAATAAGTTTAACGAAGAGTGAAGCTATTTTTTAGCCTCGTTATCGAGATATTCTTTAAATAAAACAAAATATTTTAACTAATTTGCGTAAAACAATGAAGCACGCTACGACACGTGGCAACGGTGCTCTTAAGTCGGCCATTCTGAATAGGGGCCACAATTAGAAACGCACAAACTGTTGCTTCCTCGTTATAAATTTCTTACCGCGGTTTCATAAAAAGTATTTAAATATTGTCTATCATTACAGTTATTTTTGTTCCGCATGATTACAAGAAAAAGATTACGACAGCCAATGTTCGCAAGATTTGCAACATTTACAAAGAGATTACAACACAAAATGTTCGCAAAAACGACGATAATTGAAATTTGTTCATTACCAATCAACCAAACTTAACGGATATTTGGCAGAGTACAGAAAATATTGAAGCCAAGCCGTGTTTTTCTTCACGTTTAATGTTTTTCATCCATAATTCCTCTTGACAGAAGCTGCAGTGCATGTGTTTCGACATAACCTTTAAATCAATTATGCATCGTCCCTCGACTGCCCATTCATCTTTCGGCACAACTACTTTTTTTCGCTGCTTTCCATTTTCTACTTGCATTAACCGACGATTGTGCTGTTTTTCACTTTGAATCTTTCTCCCATGTTTTGATTTTCAGCGAATACAAATACTGAAGTTGCGAAGGATATCTAAGTCGTAAAATACCAACTACTGAGAACTAAATTGCGCGTTTGCCACATTTCAACTTGATTAATAACGTATTCTCTACGTAAATAAACAAAAAATGATTAATGACATTTCTAAACAGTCAATTGCATGCATTTCACGTATGTATTAGCGAAAATTTGATTATTCGGAGTTGCGAGCCGTAGCAGGCGGCCCGTGTTTAAGCATATGCTTTCTACACTTGCCGCCTGCCCCGCAAAAACCCTGAGCAAACTCCTTAAAGTTCGTAAGAGTGCGGAAAGATTACAATCTTGAAAAAAAAAAGTGACCGGAAGTGTGACTTGGCAAACTGACAGCTCGTTAACTTTTTCCAAACTTCATAAAAACATCTTTCAAACACAGTTCCGCACTTTGGTAGACTTTGGAGTCGAAGAAGTAAATCTCCAAATTAGCACTACTCTCCGCGTTTGAATTAGACATCTGCGGAGCGGAGGGGCGAAATATTGCGCGTCAAGTCGGGCGCGGATGAAAGAAATTCGGCTGGGACTTTAAGGGGAAAAAAAAAAAATATATGGCACTCAATTTCGTGGAATTCACACCATGTGTCCCGCGGCTACCGGGAACTCCCATATAACCGATTCCTTTTTCGTGACAACGAGACGAGCGCATACACAGTGGAAAATCGTTGTGCGGGTGTGCTCTCTGGGATGACAAGAGGAGACATCCAAGAGTACGAAAAAAAAGGTCTCCGGGAGGGGGGGGGACGATATCCGAGGGTTTGTACTCACTCTTGAGATAGCCAAGTGGAGTGTAGCCTGTTTGCCGTCTCGTTCACGATTGTTAGACGATCCTCTTGGATTGTCTCTTTGATCGCAGCCTCGCAACGGTCCTCATCCCTCTCAGGAGCCCATATAGCCCCCTCGGATATTCCTGCGAAACGAGACACATATATTCATGGTGCACACATGGTGACGCGAAACCCTTAATAGCAAGGGGACTATGAATCTTGAGGACTTTGGAGCGATCATTCCTCCAATTATTGGGACATTAGTAACGCTCTCGTTATTCCAAAACTGGCGAGACTCACCCCTATAGGGCCACACTAGTGTGCTGTTATTATTATTCTTTGGAACTTTGACCAAAAATTTACAGATCTAGCGCGGTTTTTTATTTTCACATTTTTTTCCACCAAATGTATAGTCAATTTGCTTTTTTTCATAGCCTTTATACGTTACGATCAAATATTCCTTTCAATCAGTGCGACTCAGAAGTGTTCCCCGATATCTTAGCCATTGTAAGGCAAAGAATCGAGCAATTTAAGGGGTTAAACCTCCTTGGCGCTCGGAAAAATAAGTTTGAAAATAAAAACAAATTTGACGCTACTTTTAAATATATAAAATAATTTTATAATGTATTTCACGAAAATACATTATAATTTTATGAACAAATAAAAAATGAAAAGAATTTAAAAAAATTAAAAATGACGGAGATATAAGTCGTTTAGTAGGACCTTCTTTTCAAAGTGGTGGACAAAATATTTCGAGATCTACTCAACCGATTTTGATGAAATTTATACCACATATTCTTCATAATATTATCTAAGATATAAGCATAGGATTTTTAAATTGGTTTCCGCGTTTATTTATAATTAATGTCTTTAACTCAATTTTTTTCTAAAAATCAGAATTTCTTTCAAACAGCTGTCGATTCTACAAAAAGAAATAATTTTTTTTCCCTATGCAACACTTTAGCTATTGCCTTTCTTTACACGATTTTTTTTCATTTTTTTAAATTTCTTCATGAACTATGATGTATTTGTGGAAAAAAAATTATTTTATATAATCAATAATGGTGTAAAAATGAAAAGAAAATGTTGTCCCTATTTTTTCGAGCGCCAAGGTAGTATAAAGCCTTAAGTCCTGAATCAACGGATGTGCGACCGAATAATCGAAGAAAAGCCTCATGGAGTTTGGGGTTTGCGTGTGGAAGAAAAAATTTGAGCACTCGGGAAATGTTGATAAATTTATGGGTGTTGAGTTTCCCGAGCAAGGTTACAGCCTTGTGGGGACCTCGAGAAGATCGGCTTTGGTCCAAAGGAAAAAGGAAGCTCCTTTTCTTTCGCTGGTGCAAGAACTTCAGCTCTCACTCTCTCTCTTTCGCTCTCCTTTCCTCTCTCTCTCTCTCTCTCTCTCTCTCTCTCTCTCTCTCTCTCTCTCTTTCTCTCCCTCCAGCCATCTCTTTTAGTCTCTTTCTCTTCCGTAGCTTTTAGGGCCAGGTATATAGTATTCTTCGTAGTTTCACTATCCCAGTTGTGCGCAAGGCCCACCCGCTGTCCTCAACGGAGATTTAGGGCCTGACAGATCCGAAAAAGATAAATACCCACCTATATTGGATTATCTCAGTCCCTCTTTTGGGGCCCACCCCCTGCTACTACCTGAACGGCCTATTGCACCACAGGACGCTCACTCTCTTTCCATCCATCGTTTTTTTTCCTCTTTTTCTCCTCTCCCTTCACCTTTCTGTACAACGGAAACCCAGGTGACAAGCTCTCAGATCTTTATCCCATACGCGCGGAGCCTGGAAAAAGATTTTTGGAGACTCGAGCTCGCAGCTATTCGAACTTGTGTCTTATGGAAGAGAAAAAAACGGACGTGTCCTGACCAACGAATGGTCGGGGGTTTCTACGTTTCCTATACGTTCAGCGATGAGACTTACGCCCCTTCGGTTGGTAGTAACTTATATATGCAACTTCATTTACGCGGTGGTTGGTCGTTTCATTTTGTCACGACTGGGAGAGAGAGAGAGAGAGAGAGAGAGAGAGAGAGAGAGAGAGAGAGAGAGAGAGAGAGAGAGAGAGAGAGGGAGAGGGAGAGACAGTCTAGGGATTTGTTCCTGATGCATTCTAGAAGCGCGCAAGTCCGGTACTACGTGCGATGAGTTCACGATGCATTTGTATGCATCGATACCTCTCTGCTATCGACATTCATTTTCAGGCAAAATTTCATCCGGACAAGAATTGAATTATTGGGCTTTGAATTTTTACAACATTTCCAGTATTTAAAAAATATCGTATGCTCACTTTGTTCGGATTTGTCAAATGGACGACAATTAAGTTATCGAGGTTCAATTTTATTATGAATTTGTCATTATTGAATAAATATTATTTACATTATTTTTATCTGTACACTCTTCTCAAGAAACGAATATATTGCTTTACAATTTTGGAATAGAAAAATAAAATATTCGTATTTATTTTCATTGTTTTTAGCGAATTTGAAACGCATCGAAAATTCTCTTTTACGCCCACTTCATTAAAAACAGATGCATTAATTGAAGGGGTAATCGGACAACCTTCTCTCACAGGCTGCGTCATAATTTTTAATTATCAAAAAAATGTTCAACTTTTGCCTCGCAGAGAAACTTTTTCAACAGTTTAAAGCCACGACGATTCCATTTGGCAAGCTTGCCCAATAACTTAACCCCTATTTAACAACGCTGATTAATGGTTAAACTAACCATTCTCACCTATACGTAAAAGTGTATCAACCTTAGCTGGTTCAATTGGTCCATTGTGCTTTGAAAATCATCAGGGCTCTTTTTTTATTATCAAACCAAACCAAACATTTCACTTGAAGCTACAACCAGAATACACGGGACGGGAAAAGCATAAAAAAACGTTGTGTGTCGATAGTTGAGCATATTTATGGGAAAATATTGAATGGAAATGGACAGCGTCAATGGCTATAGAGGGTCGAGCTTTGGTTCCTGAAATTCTGAAGACCAGCAAACGTTGATGTACATTTGCTCGTACACGTAATTCATTTCGGCAGACTGTGAAACCGGACCTTAGACAAACAAGGAACAAGATTGATAGATCGCGCAGCCTCTTTTTCTTCTTTCTACTCCCCTCAAAGTTTTAGGATTACAGATGGGGTCGCTATTCGACCGCGCGTTTGATGGACCGTTGAAACCACCAAATGTTCCACTCGGTCGGAAAAGCCACATGTAAAAACACTATCGACCCTCATTTTCCCACGTGATATAATCATAGCAAGACTGATGAAAGACGAAGCCAGTGATCTAGCGAGCATTGCATTCAAGTATACCCGAGAGCGAAAGACAATGGAGCGAAAGACGCTGCATCGAAGAACAAGTGTACATGCAGAAAGGGAAATAAAGACGAGGGGAAAGAAGTTTATTTCGATTGTTTCATTCCCACGTCGTCGCTTGATATTCGATCACGTGCTCGCCTCAGGAAGACGCGCACACATCCCTTCATGATCATATTGCTATTGTTCCGATTGGTATTCCAATCGTATCCTTCGTGGAATACGATTCTCCGATTGCACGTGCAGTTATGTATCTTCCTTTCCTTCAGGTTTTGAACGTCATCAAACATTCCTCTTTTTTTCCGCAATATTCATCGAAATTCTGCATTATCGACTGAGACTGTTTTGCAAACCTGCAGTCTAACGAGATTCCTACGAATTTACGAATAGTCTGGTTTCTTTTTTATTGACTTACCAAAAAGTAGAACGATCATCAATATCGTCTTCATGGCCACGATGGTTTATTCCGATGATGGTGTTGTTCGATCAAGACTGGAACTTCGGAATAGTGCACTAGCGATGACACTTCAACAACATAACTGCGTAACTTTTGGTTTTTTTTTTCACGATGCAAAAAACAATCGAGATGCTTTTGGATGTTGGTGGAGAGACAAGTCGATGGAACGATCTCGATGCACTATAAACGTATAGAGCTTGGATGCTTGCGCGGGACTGACGATCATCGGGCTAGCTTACCCACGCTTAAATAGGATTCTCCCCACTACCTTCGGGAAACCAGCATGGGTCCTTGTCTGCTGCACGCACAGGGACCAAAAACCGAAAAATTCTCTCCTCGTACAGCGGGCCTCACGAATCCCGCTGGGAAGGGTCGAAAACTACGAAACGTGTATGTCTTCAACCCCGAAACACTCGCCACGTGCATATGTGTTTGGGTTGAATCTTCGTGGCCGCACACAGTATCTCATACTGCGTTTCGGAATTCATGGAGCTACGTCCTCACTCCGGAGAATGTCTCCTGATATCTATCACTTTTGTATATGATCTATTTATCATGTTAGAACAAATACCAGAAAGGAAATTATGCGTGTCTGTTTTTTGTTCGGAAAAAAAATGGATCTCGAATGGTTCGGGATGTATCGGTTCTACGAGAATTTTATTTTTGATAGTCTGACTGAAATTTAATTATCCGAAGATTAGAAGGAGTACAGTAATAATTTTTTTTTCTGTACGATTTTAATGTTGAGCGCTGTAAAATCAATTGGGAAATGGTCCAAGTCGGAAATTCGTTGCTTCTTTATCATCTGTTTGTCCGATTCACATTCAATTGGGACAGAGTATAGTTTGTAACATTTTTTCATCATACGACCGGATGTTTTTTCGATATGGCTATTCATTTATTCATAACAAATTATTTTAATTGTTTTTTGGAAGAAAATTGAACTTGTTTTCTATAGCTTACCATTTTCATAATTTTCAACATTTCAAAAACGTATCTGGTCATACGAAAGTTTTATTATTATACTAAAAGTATAATTTTGGATTTTTCACTGATTGGCCATCCATCAACAACGGCACTTTCTTTAAACAATAACTGCGTTGTTAATCAATATTTTTCAATAAAAAAATCATACTCAAACTTGGCAAGATTATGTATCAATTGTCTGTAAAATCCCGACCTCGTCATCCAAATGCTCTCATCGGAAAAAAATATTGTAAATCGACCTGTTGTTTGGCCCCGAATTTATGGAGACAAAGTTTTCCCGATAATGAGGTTGATTTTTCAACAGTGGTTGCCTCGGAGAAGAAGCTTTGCAACCGAAATAAAATTTTGAGAAAACAACATGGATGTTTCTAATTTGCACGTTTTTTCCGAGACCTTCAGCAATAGTACGTGACGTTTCTTTTTCTTTTAAAGTTGTCCGGTATTTCAGAACTTGAAAAAAAAAGTGTCTCGTTATCGACATGTCGAAAGTTCGACATACTTTTTTTACCCACCATAGATCATTACTGTGGATTAGGGTTACTTTAATCAATATTGAAACTAAAATCAATATATCTCTTTAAATAATATCGTTAAAAAAATTGTGTAAAATGGGAACATCAACTGTTACTAGTCTTTTTATCTTCCAAATTACAATTTAAAATATTAAAAAATAAACGAGAAAAAAAATAATTAGTCGTGATCAAAGTTATACTGAGAATGAGGTTTCTTTGATACCGGCCATTTTCTTAATGAGAATCTGGAGTAAAATAAAGAAAATGAAGTAAAATAAATAAAGTAAAATAAAAGAAGAAGAAGGGGCATTTTTCCTAAAGAAGAAATAAACGGTCAACGGGATCGAAAGTTACAACGATTTTTATTGTTTTGGGGTTACTTTGATCAAACAAATATTACACCTTTACTCTAAATCACAAAAAGAGATCAAATTGTTCATTAGGAACATTTCGTGACCTACAATTCTGCAACATTAATATCATATGGGAATTCAACATAATCATTTTTAACGATAGGTTTCGGCAAGAATGATACTATATCAATGTTATCGATTTCAAATATATCTCCTTTAATTCTCGTGAATCTTGTTTTACTTCCAACTGATTTGAAACCTTCCACTAATGAAGGGTTCAATTCCATTATTTGGTAAACGTACTTGTACATTTTTTTGCCACGACTGAGAATACTAAGAATACTCCGAGACTAGCAATAAGGATATTACATGGTGTGAAATTGATCAATGATCAATGTTACACCGTCAAAGCGATCAAAGACACCCCAACGAAACAACTGCGGCCCATAAAATATGTTTTTCAGGATATGCCATACAACAAAGCATAATGGTGTAGTTTGATAAACATCTGACAAGGTGATTTTTATCAAAAACGTGTCATTGCAACACTCAACTTGTTATTTTTTTAAGGGCGGGGTAAAGTATTAAAATTTTTTTTTTTCATTTTAAATTTTTTTTTTAAATGAATGCATAATATCTCAAGAATATTGTGTTAAAATTTCAAGTCGATCGGAGTAAAATTGACGAAGTTATGAGTATTTGAGGCCAAGTTCTCACGAATGGGCCCGACAAGTTGACGATTTGCGAATTAGTAGAGCAGAGGAGCAAGCGGCGCACGACAGTAAAGAAGAAAGAGTTTTGCGTAGACAAACGCAAAAAGATGCTCTCGATCATCTTGATGGAAGCCTTTTGCTCTACGGACCTAGCATCGACGACTTTGAGTGAGTATAAGAAAATTATCGAGTTTTATTTTGAATTTCTAAAAATTCAAAGATAATTGAAAAATCTGAAAAAATTCATACGTATTCAGAAAAATGAACGAATCACGAAAAAAAATTGGGTTGCGGGGAAATTTGTTGACTAATTTTTTTTTTTCATCATTTTGTTAATAACATTTTGGAATTATTATTATGCAAAATTAATTTTTTGAGTACCTTTAATATGCATGAATTTTCTCAGATTTTTATGCAATCGAGAAGTGTTCTCAAACTTATGTGCAATGAGCGCTAAGCGACCAAACTCTTCTGCGTTTTTCAAACCGTTTTTCTGAGACTTGTCATATTTGAAGTCCGTGTGCACGATAACTCAAAATCTACTGGACCAATCGCTTTGAAATTTTGCACAGTACTTCTTCACATAATTCACCAGGTATTGTCGAGAGCTTTTTTGTTTTTTTTAATAATTACTAATTTTTCAACAACAAATTAGCCGATATTTTTTAGCGAAAATCGGGTTTTTGGCTCCCAAGTGCTACGAAAAATCGAAAAAAAAAAAATCCTCCCGTCATTACCTCGAGAAACATCTCCTTTAACAAATGCATTTTGATTTTTTTGTTTCAGATGATTCTGTTGCGAGTTATGGTGCACACCGCAAACCAACTTTTTTTCGAGGCGCCTCCGGGGTTTAATTTTCACTCGCTCAATTTTGAATATTTTGCAATGCAAATTTAGGAGAATGTTGTTCAAATGTTACTTTATTATATGTAAATTTTTCAATAAACGAACACTATCCGTTACGCCAAAAAAAAATCTTAAAAACATGCCTTTTTTTCGCCGAATTAACTTTACCCCGCCCTTAAGTTATTCGAGCATAAAGAATAGTTTAAATATATTACTTACGTTTTTTATATGTTCACGGTCACTTAAACCCATTCGTTCGTGCTGCGTCTGAGTAACGACATAAAGAGACATTCAGGTTTTCCAACCGTAAAAAAAAAACTTTCGGGTCGCCTTCAGGAACTTCGTAATTTGAATTTAAAAATAAAACAAAGTTTTTATCAAAGTAACCCCACGAATCAAAGTAACCCCAATCCACAGTATCAAAATGTCTTGCCTCGACGTCATAAATTTTGATTAACGTTACAAATTAATTCAACGTTTATTCGCGTCTTTTTCGTTTCCAAAAATTGAACGGCAAGTACGAGAGCGCCACGTTTTAATTTTTATCGTACTTTGTTGACCCCATCCCTTGAATGACGTTAAGAAAATATATTTAGAATACGGATCAAGCCCAATTACTATCGAGCCATCTGTAAAAGTTTACCCTAAACGTTATTCCTCACGCGAACAGTTCCACACCCCCCGCTCACCGTATACTTGAATAAAGGAGGAACGAAGGTACGAAGTGAACGTTTGAAAAGAACTTTTCCAGGTATATGATGTCTTTCACCGTGAGGGATAACATCTTTACTCGGATTTTTGGCACAACGAAAAGATTTTTCTGCACAAAGGCACGGACCGCCGGGCATAGAGCAGGAGAGACGACTCTATTCGAGTCGCACAGGATGAAGAATGCGACAGCATCCCCCTTTTGGTCCTTTGTGCATTGTGTGCACACAGGATCCCTACCGTCGAACGATTGTTACGAGCTTGACTCCTGTATGCTTCGGGAAGATTTGTGACGCCTCTGCGCGTGAATCCTCCAGATTGAGAAATTTCACTTGGGTGGCCCTGACAAGACGCGAGGGTGAAGAAAAAAAAAGGAAAAATAACATCTGCACTCCCCGCCGCTGAATTTAACGGGCATTTAGGGAAAAATTGATTTAAAACGGTACGCGCCTCAAAATTACAATACAATCATTCTCACCATTCTCACCTCCCACCCTGGCCCTCCTTGGTGCTCGCGAGAATTTAATTCCCTTTTATGAGATCACCTGCCCTTCGTCCTTGACGTGTGACAGCTTTTCCTTCGCTGGTCCACTGATCGTTCGAGTTTTCTATCTCGGCGAACTTATCGATCATTACGCGTTAAATTAGGAATTTGGAAGAAAAAAAAACTTTTTTTTTGCAATCTTTGTATCAGGGTCGAGGATGAGGACGGCTGGCGAGAACTTGACTAACACATACACAGCTGAGAGAGATGGCATTATATTGGAACGATGAAAAAGGTGGGATGAAAAGACGGGGTCGAAATTCTGCATATTGTAAATATTTATCAAGTTAGTCTTTGAAAAAAAGGTGCAAGACTTCCTTTCTGATTTTTAATATTGGGTGAAGTAAAAACTTCTCAGCGTTTTCCGCTAGATGTCTTTAGTGAGCCATATCTCACGATGTATAAATCGCATCGGGTCGTACTATACGGGGATTTAAAGGTGACATTACGCTTCAAAAAAAGCTCTTTGACAGTTTTGTGTTTGGTGAAGTCAGTTGTGTGTTACAGCGTTCCAAAATGGAGGTAAAAAAAGGAAAATTCGATATATTCTTCAGTACCACTACGACCAAGGTGAAAAGGCGGAGCAGGCGGCCAAAAAAATTTGTGCTGTTCATGGACCCAATACAGAATCGAATGCAACAGCAAAGCGGTGGTTCCAACGATTCCGTTCTGCTAATATGGACGTCGAAGATGAGGCACGCTCTGGTAGGCCAATCGTCGAAAATGTCGATAAAATCATGGAAATCGTCGAGTCGGACCGGCATATGAGCACTTATTCCATTGCCCAGGAACTGAAGATTAGCCAGAAAACCGTTTGGAACCATTTGCATAAAGCTGGTCTCAAGAAGAAGCTCAATGTATGGGTGCCACACGAATTGACGCAAAAGAACCTTTAGGACCGAATTGATGCCTGCGATTCTTTGCTGAAACGTAACGAAATCGACCCATTTTTGAAGCGGATGGTGACTGGCAATGAAAAATGGGTCACATACGAAAACGACGGCCGAAAAAGATCGTCGTCCAATCGCGGTGAGCCGGCCCAAACGATCGCCAAGCCCGAATTAACGGCCAAGAAGGTTTTGCTGTGTGTTTGGTAGGATTGGAAGGGAATCATCCACTATGAGCTGCTGACATCAGACCAAACACTCAATTCGGACCTCTACTGTCAACAACTGACCAGATTGAAGCAGGCGATCGACCGGAAGCAGCCAGAATTGGCCAATAGGAAGGGTGTTGTGTTCCATCAAGACAACGCCAGGCCGCACACATCTTTAACGACGCGCCAGAAGCTCCGAGAGCTTGGATGGGAGGTTCTATCGCACCCGTCGTATAGTCCAGACCTGGCATCAAGCGATTATCACCTTTTCAAACATTTGCAAAATGTTCTTGATGATACAAAACTGGCCTCAAGAGAGGCTTGTGAAAATGAGCTGGTCAAGTTTTTTACCAATAGGGATGAGGACTTCTTTAATCGCGGAATTATGAAATTGCCTTCAAAACGGACAAAAGTTATCGAACAAAACAGCCCATATTTGATCTAAATCGGATAATCCTAACTATGTTAATTTCATCGTCGAACTAAAGCGAAAAAACGCTCAGAACTTTTTACTTCATCTGATATTTCATGCTGCTCTAATGAATTTTTTCAGACAGTCGAGGAATAATAAAACGGGAAATTCAACCGATTGCAACCTTTTCTTTCTACAAGATATTTTTTATTCAACAATCCTAAAACTTTTTCCCCCCTTTTTATTTCATCCTACTTTAATGAACCTTTTTTACAGTCAAGTGCGAATACAGATGTTTGGGATTTTTTCCGATAGTATTTTAGCAAAAAGTCCATGCACAAAGGGTGGCTATTCTGGTATTAGTATAATTATAATTATAATTTATAATTTACGTTAATCGTTAATCATCCGAGTATTAGTATAATTAAGGAAAATACATGTTTGCCTCTCGATATAGTGGCATTCAATGATATATATTACACAGTGGGTAAAAATGTGTTGGCGATTTTTTGAAATAACTCTTTGAAAAAAAGACGAATAATTTTGCAGGTTTTTTTGGATTTGATGGCTTATTTTTAATATTAATATTGTATGTTAAAATTAATTTAGTCAATGTTCATTCCATTAATATACATAATATATATTAATGGAAATCCTCAAAAAAAATCTTTTTTTAGTCACTATATATGTCACTATACAATAAGTATTATTTCCCGAAATTAGGCAATCATTTTTAACTATTAACTATTAATTATTATTATTAAGAGTTAAAAATAAACATTTATTATTATTATTAATTTATATATATATATATATATATATATATATATATATATATATCCTAAACTCGAATTTTTGATACATATACCAATAGCTCGTCGTTAATAATTATTCTATTATTTCTGAAAACAATACATAATCTCCCAAACAATATACAGTGATAAGTAAATTTTCAAAATAATAATATATAAAGAGAGTAAAATTGCGATAATAAATTTTCGAACACTGCAGAATTATATAGATACATAGAGAATTATATAGAGAATTCCATATAAAAGGATTTCTTTCTTTGATTATTTTAATAGTTTCCCACTCCAAGAAGCGATACAAGTCGTGCCCTCTCTGGAGGGTTTTCCACACTCGTTTGCACAGCGCCTCGGCGGTACTGCTCTCGAACGGTATGCCTCGCTACTATTTATCACTCGCTGAAGCAATATCGTATTGAGACTAGGGAAACTGGAGAGAATTATTGAAACAAGGAGTCAGCAGTAGCAGTTACTTTAGAATTATTAGGTTAAATAAAAGCAAAAGCACATTGGCATTTTTACTGTAATTGCCATGTTTCGGCAGTATCCGCAAATTGCATGATAAATATGGATTATTACTAGGATGCTGAAAGTCATTGGTAAGTATGAATTAGAATAATTATGTGCTATATAATTATTGAATAATATGATTACGATTACTGTGTAAAATCTTCAATTATATGTGAATATAAATAGCTATGGAGACCTACTTGGATGAGTGTTCCGACACTTGACCGCATTTTATATTATGTTCGTAAAGGACTTTGGACCAATGTACTTTAGTGGTCGAGCTAACAATAAGCCTACCTCGTGAGTGACACTTGAGTTTAAGGAGTTTCGGGACAAGTGACGAAATGTTACCATGTGATCCAAATGTATGTAGAAGATTCTTTGTCATATACTCAATACACACTCTAAATTTGAAATCAATCGTCTACACCGTTTCCATAAAATTTACAATTGAAAAAAAAACACTTTTCAACATAGGGAGATGCTTACGCTCATCGCTGATCGGCACTTTTACACATTAAATCGTGTGGAAAATATTTTAACTGTTATGGAAAACTGTCATACCACTCGGTACATTATGACAATTAAGTCACCCAAAAATTAAATGATCCTTCTACACCGTTTATTAATTACTAGCTTCTGCCGGCGGCTTCGCCCGCATGGAATTCGGCTTGAACCTATTAGCTGTTTGGGTTGAGCACTTCAACATCCCGTTGCACCGCTATTAAGGGGTGGTTTTGAAAAATCCTAAAATATACGTTCCATTATTTGTTTTGAAGAATATTTATATGAAGTTTTAAGTTGACACACGCATGGGATACAATTTTTCATACAAAATTTACACCCCATTTCACCCCCTTAGGAGTTGATTTTCGATAATCCTTTCGAATCCTTTCACTACCACCGACGCGAAAAGAAGATGGTTTCATAATTCCCATATTCGAATAACGCTGAAATACGTATTTTATTAATTGTGTTGAAGAGCATTAATACTAAGTTTCAAGTAAATCTGACCAGATATTTCTTTTACCATACAAACTTTGCTACCCCCTTTTTCCCTTACGGATTGTAAGTTTCAATTTTGGTGTGTACATAACAATGTTGGTGGGTTTGGTTTTGTTGGGGTTTGTTGAGGTTTGTTGAGGTTTTTTGGGGTTTGTTGAGGTTTGTTGGGGTTTGTTGAGGTTTGTTGAGGTTTGTTGGGGTTTGCTGAGGTTTTTTGGGGTTTGTTGAGGTTTGTTGGGGTTTGTTGAGGTTTGTGGGGGTTTGTTGAGGTTTGTCGAGGTTTGTTGGGGTTTGTTGACGTTTGTTGGGGTTTGTTGGCGTTTGTTCAGGTTTGTTGAGATTTGTTGGGGTTTTTTGAGTCTTGTTGAGGTTTTTGGGGTTTTTGGGGTTTGTTGAGGTTTGTTGAGGTTTGTTGGGGTTCGTTGGGGTTTGTTGAGGTTTGTTGGGGTTCGTTGGGGTTTGTTGAGGTTTGTTGGGGTTTGTTGGGGTATGTTGGGGTTTGTCGGGGTTTGGTTTGCTTTGGTTTGGATGGATGGATGGATGGATGATTTGGTTTGCTTTGGATGGATGGATGGATGGATGATTTGGTTTGGTTTGGATGGATGGATGGATGGATAGTGAGAATGTGAGAATGTAAGTGAGAGAGTGCGAGAGTGAAAGTGTTAGAGAGAGAGCGAGGAAGAAAGAGAGAGAGCAACTCGTTTCATTTCCATGTACTTTTTGTTATCACCTGAAAAGTCTAATTACATTTTCAATGCCATGAAAGAATTGCACTTTGTGTAATATCTGTACATTTTTTAAATATAAAATAATTGAAAAGTACGCATCGACATAACATTGAAAATACGTTATTAACACGCTCGTGTAAAAATAATAATAATCTTGAATGCAAATCTCGAAATTTATTACAGTAATCGTATCGTTTTCGAACGAAACGTTGGCGTCGAGAAGTTGGCGCCCTGCTCGAGAACAATGGAACCCCCCCCCCGATTCCCCCTAAAGATAAGCTACCCCAAACCCCTTATTCGGTACGATATTTACCTCCGATTCAACTCCCATAAAACAATTCCGCAAATGCACTTTTCCAAAGAATTCTTTTCTGCTTGAACACACAGCCAACACATTAGCCACACAGAAATGCGAGATGGCGAGTCGATTACGAAAGCATAGAGTTTACGAGGAAAGAAAAGGCCTCGGAGCAAATTCATTTGTCCAGGTGAATTTGTAAACATGCGGTTACGAGAAGGAGGAGGAACTTAACGAAGACCAATCGGATGAGTAAAGATTACATTGGAGAATCCGATCACGTGCCGAGCCAAGGCTTGTTATCGCATTATTATTGTTTTATCATCGCGCAATCATGCGTGTAAACTATTGCTTGATATGCAGCGTGCCCTTCGCTGAAAGACATTGTTCGGCGAAGTTTTCATCACGCGGGATCATACAAGCAGATATGCTTGAGGAACTCTCCATTGTGGAAATTCGTGCAGGCAGTATTCTAATCGAGAAATTTGAAAAAAGTCTATTTTTTTCGTATTTATTTAAAGTATAGGCACTTGAGAAATTTAGAAATTCCCAATATTTACACAGTCATAGCGATTTGGATACGACCGAATTGAGAGACGGCACCGCCGCGAATCGGATAATCAGAAGATTCTATAAGGAAGCTAGAACTGCTCGCAGGGAAAAACGACCTTCAGAAAATCATCATTTCGAAATGGTGAAATGCACACTTACGAGGCAGGAATGGCCGATTGATATAACGTAAGTATATATGCCACTTAGATAGTTGGGTTTGTTTGAAATTGTACTTAAAACTTGAAACGTTTTTTTCTCGAAGCTACTTTGTTCAATCTGGTTGACATCAAATCTCGAGTTCTATTCAACGAATTAACTTCACATTTCGAATGAACTTTCAGTATATCTATCTCTATCGCCCTTATCTCTGGCATTGCAAAATTATTATTATGACTATTGAAAAAAAAAATTAAAAACAAAAAAGGGCAAAAAATTAACTTTTTTTTCAAACAGTCGGTGTTAAATTTTTTCTCTCTGGTACCTACCATAACGACATTTTTATTGATCAAGACAATTGATTGTACTTCTGTTTCAGATGAATGGGAGTTTTGGAATCATATCAACCGCCTCAAGCTTTTTTCTCACGGCCATATTTAGAGGCCCAAAAGTTTGTCAATTTTTATTTTTTTGTACAATTTTTTTTTTGTAACTCCTTGGCATATCAATAAAAAGATTGTTAAAAAAATGGATACGAAAAATATTTTTTGATTTTTTCATCGAGCCCGAGAAAACGCCCGAAATTTCGACCTCTGGGCTACTGCCTTCAATGTCACACTTCGGTGGCGTGATCAACGCGTGATTCTGTTCTCAATGCGTATTTTAATAAAGATTGTACAATAGAAAAGTGCAATTGAGTGTGCAATGAGAGAGCTGAGAGAAACATGAAAAACGAACTGAAATTTTACAGCTTCGCCGGTGCTGATGCCAAAGAGCACGCTGCTACAGAATCAACAGATGTACAGGAGCAGGTCGATAATTTGTTGGCCTAGTGTGGCACACTGTTCGGCAGTCTGTTGTAATCGAGTAATCACAACAGGGCGAGGCAAAGGGACAAACTGGCACACTTGCTGAAGGATTTTGCGATGCTGCACAACGAGGCTTGTCGAGTCTTGCAAACAAAGCTCAAAGCTGAGAGATACAGGAGGAAATGTATCGGAAGTGGAGGCTAGGCAAGCCCACTACAAAAGTCGTTCGTGCCAGCCATCGTTCTATAGATTTTATTTTTTATTTTGAAGACTCATTCAGGACACTATCAAGTGATTACCCTCAAAATTTCAAAAGGCTTCACCGTTCCGTTTTCGAAATATTGGCAATCAAAGATTTCATGGTTTTACACATGTTCTTATGGGGAGCAGTGGAAAGTTTCACATTTCACGCAATAACTTCGAAACTTTTCTAAAGATTTTTTTTAAATTCTCAATTACAGAGAAACATATGACGAAGAGGGTAAAAAAATGATGAATTTTGACCGCCTAGTTTCAGAGATATAGCGATTTAAATTAAGCAATGTCTAGCGACGCTAGCGCCACGAAGCGACTAGAGCAGACGATGATTGAAATTGGGCGCCACTAGACGGCACTTACGTGACTAGACTTGGATTTGAATTAAAAAATATCTTTATTTGCATGCAATACATGTTTCTTACATTCAAATATATTGTTATTGCGAAGGAATAAATATAGTATTTGAATTGCTAGTATTTTTATTTGCAACCAGCTAATTTACCATATTTCTCATATACAATACATATCCTTCCGTGTTAACAATTCTGAGTGGTGATAAATTATAAAAAATATTTTATATACCACAACCATGTTTTCCTCGCTTTTTCGTGCGTGTAAACGGTACGTAATAGGGGTATTTTACGTACCAGTATTTAAAAATTGTGAAACGTCCCTGTAGAACAACAGCTGTCGTGTGAGAACGCGCCGAAAATCTCTAGACGCGACTACCGGACCTAAAAGCATCCGCTCAACGGATATCATACTGAACGTGTAGAACACACGATATCCCGGCGAACAAAAGGACAACACCGCGTTCTCCCCGCTTGGATAACGACACGTATTCTTAAAATACAAAAGAGAGACAAGTTTAAGTACACGTGTCGTAGGCCAAGCGGAGCGAACGCGGTGTTGTCCTTTTGTTCGCTGGATATCGTGTGTACTACTCGTTCAGCATGATATCCGATGAGAGCGTATGCTTTTAGGTCCGGTAGTCGTATGCAGGGCTTTTCGACGCGTTCCCACAGTCGCTCGTCAAGTGCTGCCGTCAGCCGTTAGGTCGAGGAATTATTACGTACGTTGAGGCGTTATTTGCGGGAAGTAATACAACCTCACTTTCACGTGACATCGCGACAAAGCATCGTTGATCTCGCCGCGGCATAAGTCATTAATAACAAAATTATTCATTTTTCGTGCATGAGAAGGGTGACGCTTTGTTGAAAAATATTAATAAGATAGTATGTTAAAATTTGCTGATGCATTTCAAAATTTTGTTTGGTGTCTACCGGGGGCTCCGCCCCCCCCCCCTCCACCCCCGCAAGGCGCGTGCGATACAGTTTCCATGTCCGATACACCTTCCATGTGCGATATAACCTTACGCATGCAACACAGCTACGGCACATGGTTGCAGCTATATGTATTTCATATTACAAAAAAGCTCGGAAAACATGGTTTTGGTATATAAATAAACGTGTGCACCGCGGAGACCAGGGCTTTTACCCCTCGCGCGATGTTTGCAGTACTTGTCTTCGCCTCGCGCGCTCGTCTGCGACTCGTACTAAAAACATCGCGCTCGTGGTAAAAGACCCACTTTATCTCCTTGATAGACAATGTACTATTGTATCGCCACTATTTCGGTATATACAAGAGGATGTTCCTCTTGCGTGAGTATCAGAAGATATTCAATTTCCACGTATTTCGAAATACACTCGGCTGACCACGAGCGACAATGTGCCAAATTCATGGTGCGTTCATATGTTTCGCGCACTCGGTCATATACTCGCTCAGAATACAAATGGCTTGGGGAAAAGCCTCGGGCCCTGCGCCACACTCCGGCCACAGAGCGTACTACTGCGACTATAAATTCGCTAGTAAATTCAAATAAAAAAAAAAAGAATCTAAATAACGCCATTGCGTCTATACGACTAAATATTTGTTTGAGTCAATAATGCCAAACACGAAAATTATTAAAAGCACATACATTTTTTTATTACTCAACGGTGTTAAGGAGTTTCAGGACAGCTTATGTTTAGGGGGGAATTTTATTATTGTGGTATTCCACACACCAATATTTCGTTAAAAAACGGCACGATAACTGTAATAAATTTCGAGTTGTGAATTTAAGATTATTATTATTTTTACACAAGCGTATTAATAACGTATTTTCAATGTTATATCAAAATGTATTTTTCGATTATTTATATTTTAAAAAATGTGATAAATTTCGTGACAACACACTGTTTGTATTGCAAGTTTATTTTTACACGATTGGCAACACTGTTACCGCAAGCGTCAGCGAGCGCAGCAACTCACGCAGTCCATTGAAAACCAAAATTTACATTTCTTTATTAAACCGAATCAATTTTGAAAGATGAATGTCAAGTGTCAAAAATAAAATATATCACTTCTCTTTAAGGTAGTAGTCTCGGCAAGGCGTTTTCTATAGATTTTTTTTATTTTCTGGACTCATTCAGGACACTATTAAATGATTACCTGCAAAATTTAAAAAGGATTCACCGTTCTGTTTTCGAGATATTGGCAATCAAAGATTTCATGATTTTACACGTATTCTTATGGGGAGCAGTGGCAAATTTTACATTTCACGAAAGAACTTCGAAACATTTCTATAGATTTTTTTTTTCATTCTCAATTACAAAGGAACATATGACGAAGTGAGTAAAAAAAATCATGAATTTTGACCGTCTAGTTTCAGAGATATAGCGATGTAAATTAAGCAATGTCTAGCGACACTAGCGCCACGAAGCGACTGTATCTACGCATTAGTAGCCGGAATGGATAGTCTGATACAAAAGTGAGAGTTAGGTAAACATTATATTAGGCGTTTTCACCATTACTTTATAAATTTTTGCATTCCGATAAGATGTACCACCTACATTATAAGGATATTTCGCAATATTTCGAAGCTTTCATCGATTGAGCGGAGAATAAACTTTTTAACGTGACTGTGGCGAGACTACTACCTTCAAATGTGTTTTATTGAACATATAGCCGCATCACGGCGATTAGTGGTATTCAAACACGCGCGCCATTAAGCACTCATACGACGTTGCCACACTTCGCCTCTAAGTTTTGTCGACAGGGGAATAACTAATCGTTTTCATTTACAAAAACATCAATAATTAATAAGCGGTATAGACGGTTCGTTTAATTTTTGGGTGACATAATTGTCATCATATTCTGAGGAGGTTTGACAGTTTTTCTTAAAATTCTTAACATTTGTTAATCCTATTTCGTGCGTAAAACTGCCGATGAGCAATGAGTGTAGGCATGGTAAAAAATGTTTTTCTTCGATTGTAAATTTTATGAAACCGGTGTAGACGATCGATTAAAAATTTGGCGGATGCCGTTAGTATATGACAAAGAATCTACTGTATAAATTTGAATCAAACGGTAACATTTTGTCACTTGTCCCGAAACTCCTTCAATACATATTGATTTAAATAAATAAATATATTTGAAATAAATTTCTAGAATAGTTGAATTAAATTAAAAAAAATACATTGATTCCAAAGTATGCAATGCTAGTTGATTTCAATCAATCTTTTTTATCAGTGCACCTACATATATATAACACTTTGTATGTTCTATCGAACCCGAGCCTCTATTGATTTATCTCAAACATGAAGGGGTTTAGATCGGTGAAGAAACTTTATTTACATAACATGGTATAATTTATTCGCTTTTCGATTACCCATCGAAACATCGTATTTATAAACTATGTACATTCAACAATCGACAAAGATACTGTTCGAATACAATACTAACAACATTTTTCCAAGCAATCGCTAAGTGATAAAAAGTTATATGAGTATTTCTGTGTACGTACACATCGCTGTGAAAAAATGGTATAAAAATGGTTTTGTCGGGCATTGGTAACGCGGCATCGGACATCGTATTACACAATATTTCTGCGATATAAAAATATGTAACAAAGTATAATTACAGTTATAACAAAGTTTGAACTCGATGCCACTGCGACGCTGCGCTTGCGCAATATTGCGAAGAACATCGCGCAGCAGCTGCTACCAGATGAACCTAAATTAGGAATCTTTTGCCGATACCTTCATTTCGGAGCTACTCTCCAATGGTCCTTTTTGTACTGAAGATCTAGAAGAAATAAGCGCCATCTTGCGTCCCGACAGACACTACGAAATGGCCGCTCGACGAATCTAAAAATAGCGCGAGTTTCAAACGAATTCGATCCTACATACTTTTCCATTGTATAATTCCTATTCCTTTATTCGCTAATCTGTCGGCTTGTCCTTCCAACTCTGGAAGATCAAAGCTGACGATCAAATTGGTCATTAGGTACAGTATATATCTTGAAAAAAAAAAGTTCGTTTGTGGTCCCGAAAATCACTTGCACTTTGAGACCTGTCCGACCTGAAAACCGATTTCCCGGAGCTTCCGCGCCATCTTTAACGGTCGAGAGAAATCGCAATCGGAGATTGTTCCTCTGTACTTTGAAAGAACGTCTATTCTCATATCAGAATTGCTATCGGGGAAAATACATAGCAATTCGAAGCCTGGCGATTCGCCCCGCCCCCCCCCCCCCCCCCCCCGCATGAGTTCGAGTCTCTCTCTCCACTATCGTACCCAAAATTTCGATTGTTCTATCTACATCCAACCCCTCTGAATATAGCTCTTGACGAGATCCCTCAATCTGGTGTAAAACATTTCGGAGCACGAGTTGAGCATGACGCTCGCGACATTTCGTGAATTCGGATCGTGCACGTCGACCTCTTTCGTCATAATTTTCAACATAAATGCCGAATGGGTGAACTCGATGTAGGCGTCCTTGGACAATTGTTCATTAAACTGTTCACGCTCGTACGGCGAAGCGTCGCATCCCATTAGCCTCAATCTCTCGACGAGGGTTGAGTGATAGAGATGGATGAGTGCGTTGCTCTCGTCGATGCCAACGCCGTGATTGACGCCAGAGCCGAGGAAGAAAGCGAGCTCCCTGGTCGGGCTGAGAAACAGATAATTCTGAAAATCGACGAACTTAACGTCATCGGGCGACTGTGTAACCGCGTCACGATGAAACATGATGTTGTTGATCCAAAAATCGGCGTGTATGATGGTTGACCAGGGTTCGACAGGTGGTGCAAACCAACAATCGTTGCCTCGACCAGCCTCGAAAGCCTTCATGCACTTCTCGTAGTGTTCAGCGAGCACCGGATCCTCCTCGATGTTCTTGTGCATCTCGATCATCGCGTCCTTCCACTCGTCTGGATTTTTCATCTCCAAGCACTTCGAATGGACCTTCAGTATCTCGAAGAAATCGGCCCTCTTGCTCTTCATCGCAATTCCGAGAGCGTGAAATCTCGCCATCGCTCGTACCGCGAGCTTCGCGTGCTCGAAGTCAAGACCCGCGTAACGATCGCCCGTGTAATAACCCTTTGTCTTTAGATTTTCCATCAATATCACCGCGTCGTCGTCGAATACGTCACTGGGCAACAACGACATTCGGGAACCGTAAAACTCCGGTCCTATGTCGAACGCCTCACGTATACCGCACTCGATCTCGAACTTCCTATACGTCGGCAATATTTTCTCGTACATGAATATCTCCTTGTTGAAGGTGAAAGGACTGTCGAAGAAGTCCCGTTGACGCTGAGTCGGCGGTGGTATCTTCGCTATAAGATTCAATTCCTTCGTCTCGTTATTACCCTCGTCGTTAGTCCTTATCATCGCGTCGACCTTCAGTATAAGACTCCCATAATTTTCACCCGGTGGCAAAAGATTCGTTGCCGTGTATTCCACCAACGCTAGATCCTTGCCGAGCTTCTTGTGCAATAACGATTCCAATTGTGGAATAACGTGCTGATCGGGAATACGGTAACACTCGTCGGCCATCTTTCGAGTCCTGCGAATACTTTCAGCACAACTTACGGAATTGCTCCGTCGACGATTAATTCAATTGTTTATTTATTTCTTCACTTCTTTCCTACTATTATCATTTGTTTTTTTTTTTTTGTATTATTGTTCTTTATTGACTTATTATTATTACTCCTTATTATTTATTGATTACTATCGGTAAAAAATGCTTTATGATGATCGATAAACACGTTTGATATTCTTGACGATCCTTTTGAATTTTTTCCTCCTTGTTTTCTTCAACAACCGCGACCAAGGATTCGTAAATACCGATCGATCTCGAGGGCACGCGGTGAAGCAAAGAAAATGTTATGTATCCAAATGCTCGTCAATCGCACACGGCTGCGGGAACGATACTGATTCCTTGAGCCTCGGGAGTGTGAAATCTCTCGTTCGAATTTGTCGGCCTCACTCGCGCGCGCTGCTTCGAACGGGAAGAGACCGCGGGAATTACGTAACTTACAATTGACATACACCCGGAGCAATTTGCCGGGACCTTGGGGTTTCGACGAACACACGCGAATCGTGACTGTCCAGTCAGTCGTCTAATCGTAGTTGGCCTCCGCTAGTAGAACGGCGCGGTCGTGTATGGACGTGGATTTCTGTAAGAGAGGGACAGCGGGGGAGGGGGCGGAGGGTCGGGGAGGGGGTGCTCTGGTGTATGGAAATAGTGCGATGCGGAGAGATACTCTAGGAGAATCTACGAGAAGTGTAGAGCCGAGGTAGATCCGATCACACGTAGATGACGACGCACACGAGAAACGAAAACTCGAGGAGAGGAAAAAACCGGTTTTTTTTTTCGCTCGATTTTTATCG
Organism: Ophion ventricosus; assembly: GCA_963932345.1. Taxonomy (NCBI): domain Eukaryota; kingdom Metazoa; phylum Arthropoda; class Insecta; order Hymenoptera; family Ichneumonidae; genus Ophion; species Ophion ventricosus. The sequence goes on from OZ010711.1 coordinate 14,337,735, forward strand.
TCGCCTTTGGGTTTTTAAATGTAGCGTAGCTGGAAGGTGGGGGGAATTGACACACTTTTTTTCACGTGCGTCCTGGGCTTGAGGGCAGACTACCGTCCATGTAGATGAAAAATTCGATTTTTTCTTAAACATAATTTGCATCCTTAAAGTGTTTGGAACACGTGGGTAAAAAGATATTTTCGTGTCTGAAGTATTTTAGAATCTCTGCGCGATTGAAAGGAAATTTACGGGGCCATCAGGAAGCGATTTTTGTTAAAAATTGATTTAGAAATATTGTTTTCGTCCGTTGAAGCAAAAATAAACCGGGTAAAAATTGAGTTTTTTTTTTCAAACGGCTGCCATTTTGTCATTCAGGGGTTTTTCAGAAAACAAAAAACGATAAGGACCCCCAAATTTAGTGTAGTTTAATCATTGTTATCCGGTTTTTGTTGCAGATGAACTGGCAAGGCTGTGGAGCGCTTGCGCAGGCCAAAACACACCGTGCATGGCTTTATTTAACGAGAGCTGGAGCCGCCATTTTGGATTTTTTTGTTATAAATAAAATTGAAATTTACTCTCCATTGATAGAAGAATCATAATACCCATTTCCAAAAGTATTTATTGGGAGTACAAATTAATTCGGTCCGTTTTTTTTGTGGTAAAAAATTCATTTATTTCAAAATAAAAGGTATGAATAGATTAATCAAAGTATTGTCCATCGCTGGCTACTACTTTTTCCCACCTCTCAGGAAATTTTCGAATTTCATCTCGAAAAAAAGTCTCGTCGTTTGAGGCGATCCAAGTTTTGAGCCAATTTTCGATTTCTGCGAAAGAAGTGAACCGGTGACCTGCTAAATCCTGCTGCATCCGTCGGAACAACCAGTAATCAGAAGGAGCAATGTCCGGAGAATACGGCGGGTGCGGTAAAATATCTCATTTGAGCGTTTCCAAATATTTTTTTACGACTTTTGCGACATGAGGCCGAGCGTTGTCATGCAGAAGAATAATTTTGTCATGTCTTTGCTCGTATTCCGACCGTTTTTCTCATAATGCACGGCTCAAACGAATCAATTGTAGTCTATACCGATCGCCCGTAATGGAATCGCCAGGTTGTAGCAGCTCTTTGGCTCATTTGGCTGTCCAGGGCGAGGCTTGTCTTCAACGCTGAAATCACCGTTCTTAAAGCGTCGAAACCATTCCCTACATGATTTATCAGTTGGAGCATCATCATCATAAACTTCAACAAGCATTCGATGCGCTTCAGCTGCACTTTTCTTCCAATTAAAGCAGAAAAGTAAAACTTCCCGCAAATGCTGCTTAGTTAACACAAAATTTGACATATTCAACACAGTAAAAAACAAGGTTTTTAATGGAACTCAAGGCGATATAAACTGAATGTTATTGACCGATGTCTAACCTCTCTGAAACCACCAAAATCAGCTGTCACTATGAAACATTCATAACAGCCAGAGCCATCTCTTGAAAACGGACCGAATTAATTTGTACTCCCAATATTTTATAGAAAAAAAAAATTTCCGAAGTTCGTGCATTTTTCATGCCTCTCGACGATAACCTTCCCTTAAGGCGAAGTAGAAGGTGTACCACGTGACATATGAGTGCGAGAGAGATAGCTAAAATTTTCGAACCGAGATTTCTCAAAGATGAATAATTTTTTGGGCAAAAGAGAATCATCAAGCTCTGTGTCAGAATATTCTCCAGAGCCTGATGCTTTGTTTTTCCTCAAAAACCTTAACCATTTATGAGAAAACTGGGTTGGAAAATTTGTGAGCTTATGTTGACCTTGTACATGCCCTTAAGGTAATAGGGTATACCAACCAATGAATGGACAAAAGCTGATTTATATATTTTTTTAAGTAAACGATATGAATCGTCGAGAAAAACTCGGATAACTATAATTTAGCAAAAAAAAAATCACAGTTGTCGTTAAACGAATTTCTTAGTTTAATATCAAATGTTGACGCTACATGGAATTTTTCTATTTTGTGGTACTGCACATTGTGTAACTTAGTTACGATACGGCTGTGCACTTAAAGCGTTCTAAAGGCGGAAACAAAAGTTTTTATGAGTTTTGAGGGTAAGTATTACTTTTATTATTTAAGCTAGAACGAATCTTTGATTTTTTGCAAATTTTTAAAATGAATTCGTAGTAATAGTCCAGAATTAGACGTGTTTATTCACTGGTGCTGTATTCTAACCTCCCCGTGCAGAAATATTGTCATGGATACAGTCCGATTCGGACTAGGATCCTGGTTTCTCAATCGGGATCCAGTCGGATATCAGATCGGATCCGGGAGCGAAATGTAACGCTCGCAAATCGGATTTCAGCCAGGATCCTAATCCGGAACTATTAAGGACTCTAGTCAGAATCAAAATAGAAATTTTGCATAGGATCCAGGCGAGAATCCAGAACTTCTAGAACAAGATCTAGATCCATATCGAATCGGATCCCAGAGATGAATGTAAAAATTAACAGGAGATACCGATCCGTATCAGCTGGAGACGCTGGACGTTTTCTGAAATCATTTATTCAAGGATCTGAAAAAGATTAGGTAAAAATTCGTGCTACAGTATAACTGTCAAAACGTATATATTTTAATAACAGAATTTCGAACAAAATTTTTTACATTTAATAAGATTTTTCGAAAAACCATATATTGATAAACATATTTCCTGTAGACAAGTGATATAGGTTATTTCTTCTAAGTAATTATATTTAACCCTTTCTGGTCACACTTCCAAATTCAATCACGGTGAACACACTTGGGTCGATTCTACCCAGTCAGTTTTCAAAAAGGTATTGTGACCAAACTATTTGTCCGAAGTGGTTCAAGAAATTACGGAACATGCTTTGAACTTTCTACATGATCTACGAAAATTTTATTTATAAGAAATAAAATAGCGACATGTTAAAAAAAATGCATAAAGAGGTGAAAACGCAAAAAGGCACTCTTCTGCTAAAAAAATCATAGTTCCATGAATTTTCAATATTTTTACCTAAAATTTGGACGTGATACTCCTTAGATATGCTACTATTGGGAAAAAATAATAGCATAGTGTGCGTTCCAAAAAAGGTATTTATTCCGACATGTGAAGAGGGTAAATTTTATGGTATGAGGATACTTCAAACTCCAGGTAAGATGGTGAATACAGTCCCTTTCAAAGCCGGGAACTATTATAGATTTACACCAAAAATTGATCGACAAAGAAGTTATTATTGTCTAAAGAAAGTACTGCCGTTGCTGCATGGCCAATCGGTGTCGCTGATTCCGGCAACCAAAGTCATATGTAATGAAAAAAAAAGAAAATCTACTTTTAATATAATAATCAAACTTTCGTATGAACGGATACTTTTCTAAAATATTGAAAATTACGAAAATAACAAGGTGTTGAAAAAAATCGATTTTCAACTAAAAAAAACGACATTAACAATTTGCTATTAATAAATGGATGAATATTGAAAAATCATCGAACCATGAGATAGAAAATGTTTTAAGCTAAGTTCTATCCGAATTTGAAATGAATCGGACGAATAGATTTTGATGTACGACTTACACGGTTAGATAAAGCATAAATTGGAAAAAAACGCAAAACGGTAAATTGCTGCACGACGAAAATCGTCGTAATTGGCCCAATTTTTGGAGTGCTTACAAAACCTTTGCTGTAAGTTGAAGCTAAGATTCTAGACTGTAAAACTACGCAATAAAAAAAGACGCTGATGTTATCAAGTGCGCTTTTGATCATGTTCATAGTAAAACTCTTTTTTTCGACTGGCCACTCCTCACCCACTACTTCAATAGATTGCCGTTATTTTTCTTTTTTACAAGCGGAAGTCGAATCAACGACTGTGTTCAGCACTGTAGTCTCGCAATCCCCGTCCCACATCTATCCGGCATTCGAGATCCACCAGAAACTCCGCGGGCTTCGCGTGCTTTGACACACATTTCAACGCGCTGCGTTCTTTCGCCGCGTGTATACGTATGCGTGTGTATATACAGGGTGAGACACATAACGTGTTACAGAGCAATAGCACTCAAACTATTGATCATATCCAAAAATGTTTCAGACAAAAGTTTCAGTGTTCGAGAAGGCCGTCATACTGAATCGCCCTATTTATTTATCGGTGGAGGCGCTGAAGCTACGTCTAGGTCAACTCCACTTTTTTAAATGGAACCATGTATTTTTTTTTTCGATGACATTATTACCGATTTTAAGACGAATTCAGCGACCTACAACACAAGGTCATTCTAGTCACGCAAAGTATGAAAATAGTCGAAAAATCGAAAAATATCGGAATAATCACTTTCAAAGGATCCACTAACCTTGGTTTGGGTCTACCTACAGAAGATGCTCAAAGTGATGACCCTCGACTTGTAAGCACTTGTTAATTCGCTCATGAAAAAACCGTCTATCTTCAGCCAACATTTGTGGTGCAATATCGGTACGTGCTCGGCGTATTCTTTCTTTCATGTCGTCAGGCGTGGTAGGTGCTACCGCCATTACGCGTTCTTTGACAAAATCCCATAAAAAGTAATCTGGTGATGTTAGATCTGGCGAACGAGATAGCCCAGCTGCAGGGCCGCCTCGTCCTATCCACTTTTCACCAAAAATCTCATTCATCACTTGTCTTGAACACAGAGTAAGAAATGAAAACAGCGATCAAACAAGTGTTTACAAGTCGAGGGTCATCACTTCGAGCATCTTCTGTAGGTAGACACAAACCAAGGTTGGTGGATCCTTTGAAAGTGATTATTCCGATATTTTTCGATTTGTCGACTATTTTCATACTTTGCGTGACTAGAATGACCTTGTGTTGTAGGTCGCTGAATTCGTCTTAAAATCGGTAATAATGTCAGGCTTGAGTGCTATTGCTCTGTAACACTTTATGTGCCTCTCCCTGTATATATGTGGGAACACAAAATTTATTGCCATACATCGACGAGGTTAACGCACCCTGAAAGACAAAGTCGCGACGCTATGAATTTAAATTCCCTGCTCGATACTCACTCGCATTTACTTAAAATATTAATGTATCTGCATAAGCTTAGAATTAAAAACCAAACTATTTTTTTATGCGTAGTTTTATAGCTTAGGATTTTAACATTAATTTGCAACGAAGATTTTGTGAAAACTTCAAACATTAACTGACTTTTGGCGATTTTTTTGAAGGGTCAAATCACCCTCTGCACTGTAAAGTTTTTTTCTTTTTTGCGCGTTTTTGTTTATGAAACTAAGTTTTATGAAACTATAATTCGTATCTCAAAATCTATTCCTCCGATTTACTTTAAATTCGGACAGTGCATAGTTTATAACATTTTATATCGTATGACCGGACGATTTTTTAAATATGTTTGTCCGTTTGTTAATAACAAATGATTAAAGTTGCTTTCTTGTGGAAAAGCAAACTCGTTTTTTTTACAGCATGGCATTTTCCTGATTTTCAAACATTCCAAAAAGTATCTGGTCATACGAAACTTTCGTTATTATAGTAAAAGTATATTTTTTATTTTTCATTTCAGATGACGCCAGACCCACCTACACCGGTTGGCCATGCAACAACGACGTCACTTTTTTCAAACAACAATATACTTCATTGTGTAAGAATATTTTTCAATAAAAAAACTCAAACTTTGCAAGGCTATGTGTATGAATTGTGTGTAAGATCCCAACCTCGTCATCCCAATGACGTTGACGTTTGCATCGTTGGAATGCAACGAAAGTTCTATTCTATTTTTTTTATTTCTTAATTTTTATGATCGATCATTTCTTTATGGATTAAATTTGTGGATCTTTAATGAAGATGAGAAAAACCATTTAGGTGATTTTCCTAACTTAAATCGGCGAAAACGATATAAGCAATTTTAGACAAATTAGTTTTCGTTGCATACCAACGATCCAAACTTCTACATCCTTTATCCCAATAATCTCATCAGAAAAAAAATATTGAAAATCGACCTGTTTTTTCGGCCCCCATCCTATACAGCCTCTTTAAAGAAAAATATTGAGAATTTAAAATTTTCGTGTGAATTTCCCAAAGAATTGCTTTCTACCTGCAAAACCCTGAATTACATGTACACGTGTCTACCTCGATCGGTCGTTCACTGTTCATATTCGTCAATAACCTTCGAAATGATTTTTCAGAATTCGATACTTCCGTTTAGTGTTTTTTTTTTTTCACGTCAACACTTGCCCCATTGATGGGTGCGTGTATAATTAAATACGATCTCCTGACTCAAGTCTTTTCCCGCCACCGTCCTCGATAAAGTTAACGACGGCTGCGCCCTGAACAAAACTCACCGGGATATAGCAACGAAAAAACAACGCTCTTTCGTTGCGACGAAAATTTATTCGACGAGTCAAAAAAGGGGCCAGTTTCCAGATCCTCGAACGACAAGCGCTGGTCCATCAATCGCTGGTGAAAAATAATGCACGCGAAAGGCTCCAAGTCATGTGGCCGCCTGTTACAAATGATATTATCTCGGTCATAAAGCATGAATGATTATTTCATCTCCGCTAAACCAGTTCCTCATATACATAGGGTGGCCCGAAAAGTGACATCCAAAAGGAAAATCTAGATGCCATGCATCAATACCTATCCAAATCACCCCTACAATCTTTTTCAGTTTTCCAAAAAAAAAGCATTTTTTTTTGTTTTCCTGTAGCCTAAGTTATTATGTTTTTTCTCTTCTGTGTACGTACTTTCCTCTTGAAAGTTTGTGATAACAATTGGGAGTCATTTAGACTGGTATGAGTATTTTTTTTAATCATCTGAACTTTAGTGACTGATCCTCTCAAGCTCAATTTGTAAACGTTGTATCAAAATCTAAGGTATTTACGTTAGTGTTCAGTTGGTCATTTATTTATTGCTTAACAGTATATTTTTCTAACGATAACACAATTCAAGAAAATCGCGAGAAAAGTACACGCACGAAAAATAAACAAAAATGCTTTTTTTCGAACAGTAAAAAAGATCGTAGAACATACGTGATGATGATTCGAATAGGTATTGATACGAGGCATCTTGATTTTCCTTTTGAACGACACTTTTCGTGTCACCCCGTGTGTTTCACGCGTTTAACAAGGTGGATAAAAAAAATACGATAATTTTTCCATTTCCGCGTTTCACGTTTACGTGGATCACGTCGTTTTCCTCGTTCTTTTTTTTCGCCTTATTTAAATTGCCTTGCGTGCCACGAATCGTGAGTAATACGCGAGGTCATTAAACTCACCGGCGTGTATTTACGCACGAACTGACGCGAGAATGCCGAATTTTACGTACAGTAGAACACCGTTTGGATTTATGGACCCGCATAATTTATGGAACGGAGCCAGCACGAGTTGTCCCTACGGATTTTTCGAGCCACCCGCCCCCCCCCCCCTCTTCCGTCACGATTTTTCACAAAACTACGTCTATTCGTATATCTACATTGATTCGGGGCCTGATTATTTTTAAGGGGGTTACGCCACCATGCTGACTCGAAAAAATTGTTTTTTCTTTGTCAACTTTTTAGTTTACTGTATCAAGAATAATATCCGATTAAATCGGAATGAGATGCGATAGGAAACGCAGAAAATTAACATTTTATTTTGCTATACAGAAAAAAAATGATAAATCCGTAATAAAGTTTAATTAAATGAAAAAAAATTGCCCTATTAACTTGTCACTTTTACGCAAAATTCTTTGGTACTTTTTCTCACGAAGTACCAAAGATGTTTACGGAATATTGATAAATCTTTTTGCAATCAACATTTCTATTTAAAAATGTTGTTTTATGCAACCGTGCTCGATTATTTTTAAAGATCCATACATTTTGAAAACCTCGGTACTTATCTAATGTTTTTTTATCTTATCTTGTGATATCGACTTATCTAGTGTTTTACATCCGATATTATGCTTTGGTATTTTACTTCAGGCTCGATCTTGAAAAATTGGAGAAATTCCAATCTTGAAAAAAAATGACTTCGCACCGTGTGCCGCTATTTTGTATGAAAAAAATTGTCAAAATATTTTGTTCTACTCTCCTTTGTGTATACATTGAGAAACCAGTGCTAAAATTACCATACGACGCGGGAACACCTGGCGGCGACGTTTTTTCTCACCTATTCGGGAGATAAGATTATTTACGTATCGCGTTGTTATCCTTAAATCACTTTTTTTTTACAAATATTTCCGAGGTTACCTCAATAATGGCAAATTAATACCTGACATTTTCTAAAATTCTTCGCGACTACCCCGATTCTCACCTGGAGTCTGAAATTGGATAGACCAAAAATATTTATCCAAAATTTCAAATTAATATTTCGCAGTCCTTTAGATCACGATATTTCTGCAAAAATGTTTTCTTGTGAATGCAACACGTCAAAATTCGTGAAAAAAATTAACGGATCGTGATTCTTGGGAATAATTCAATAAGGCCTTATATACGCGAAAAATTTCAAAATTTTTAATTTTTTATTTATTTTTGATTCCATTAGCCTGAACGGTTAGGAATATTTTAAGCTTTACAGAATTGATGCTTTTTCAATTCTGTAAAGCTTAAAATATTCCTAAGGAAAGAAAATTTCAAAGGAAAGCATCCAGGATGCTATTAAGTAACGTAAGATTGCATTTATAATAGATACCGCGCGGCGCGGCCGACCGCCAACTTCAAAGCCGTTTTTCCACGATTCATTTTTTTTAACCTTGTGAAAGTTCTAACTCTTGAACGAAGGTTCAGATCGCTTTGAAATTTTTACAACATATTCTTAGTATCATCATCTATCGTGTGAACCACAGAAAAAAAAATTTCAATGACACAAAAAAATATAAAAAATAAAATACCGACAGAAAATTGAGTAAAAAAATTTTAAGTTTCAAATTTTTATTATAATAATTTTTTTAAAAATAATATTGTTGGTTCACCCTGAAGATACATTCATTATGCACATATAAATATGTTCATTTTTTTTCAGACACCCACATCGATGCCGAGAACTTTCACCAACAACGCGCGCGCAAAAAAAAAACATTGCTTTATTATGTTATATCTCCGCCATTTGTTAATATTTCTGATTTTTTTTACATATACTTAACCATGTGCATAAATGATCTGTAAAAAAAATGTTGTCAATATATGTGTCATTTTTTTTAACCGCGTCTAGAAAAGTACCTTCGAAAATCGGCGAAATCGCGTATATAAGGCCTTAAATCTAATGACATACTTTTACGTTCAAGAACACCATAATTGATGAAAATCATTCTCTTCTGCCTTGTTAACATTTTAATGTGACTTGTGCACAATGTCGAATATCGATTCTCCTCGTCGATGGTATCGAGAGTAGAAACAGTGAATCGTCGTTTTTTCCCCTCGAGTCTCATCGATTGTCGAAATGTTTTCGTCACCAACAGTCTAGTGACACTGAAGATAAATCGCGTCCGCTTTTATAACTGTATGTACCGACAGAAAAAAAAAATAATGTATTTGTATTATAATGTATTTATGTACGTATTATAAAATTATAATATATTTCATTATTGACTAAATAAAGATACTTTATAGTATCGTACGCGTGATCAATAAATAAAATTCAATAACGTTAGTTGCTGTATTTATATAATATTTAATATAATTCAGTAATCGATCTACGTAATCAAATTACCATAATCAATATTCAATTATTTTGATTGTTCAATTTCTCAACATTATTTGAATGATACATTTTTTTAGCATTGAATTACTAATATTTGAGTATATTTGCTCTATTTATTTAATACTCAATATAATCGGTAATCAATCTTCGTAATTAACTTACCAATATCTTCGTAATCAATCTACTGTAATTAAGGCAGAACACCACTGTGACCCCCTGTTTTTTTGCCATTTTTCAAGAATTTTTTTTTGTGGGAAAAAAAAGAGATATTCGAAAATTTTTTTTTGTTTTGTTCGTTGTTTATTGAAGATACATAAAAAAAAAATTAAAATTTTTCACGCCCCATGGTGACGCTGGGGAAGCTCCCGCGTCAGGTACTGTTGCCTCTGCAGTGGTTCGCGGCACGCAGCAGAACTCTCTTCAAAGTCGATCTGAAAAAAATACCGAGTGTTTTCGTTAATAATATGATATTTTGAAGAGAAGTACATAGGGATTTGAAAAAATATTGATTTTTAAAAAATAGGCACGCTTTTGAAATTAAAGGACGATTTTCGAGCAAAATTTCTCGTCGAAAATAGGCTATAACTTTTTTTATTATTGAGATATCGAAAAAATCCTATGTACTTCTTTAGATAATCTAGTTTTATTGATGCAGTCCAAATTTGAAGTCGATCGGATAAAAATTGCTCGAGTTCTGCTGCGTGCCGCACTCAAAAAAGTGGTTTTGAGAAAAACGCGTTCAAAGTTTTAGGTTTGTTACTTTATGCGATAAATTGGAAAAAAATTTTTTTACCTTTAATCAGCGATGCCGGCACCATATAGCTGGCCTTCAAGAAGCAAATGATTGTCCCTAGCATCTTTTCTCGAACTTGTAGAGGCTCTTCTTGCCTCTTTTCAGCGTCTGTGAGCGAGCACTCCGCCAGCTCGATCCGCGCTGCGTCGGTTTCAACGCAAAAATTGAAACAATTTGGGCCGATAGTTATCCCCAACTCCTCCAAAACTTTCATGAGGCTTCTCAGGCCATCATTGAATAATAATACCGCGATATCAGCTGCAATATCGACGATTTTTTTGCTCCCGGACTGACACTTGGGGGCTATTGCCAAAACTGATTTGTTGTAGCTTTCGTTGTTGTTTTGCGTGAAGCCGCCCAAACAACGCTGCAGCAAATCGTCTCTGCTCAAATTTTCGAAGACTGGCGTAATTGCCTCCAATACTTCCTCAGGAAGAGGCGGCTGCGCGGGACCCCGAGCGTCACGGAGCGCTGCACCGCTCCACAAAATATTCAATATCTCCGAAAATAATTATTTTTTCGACCTGGGTCCAACGGCATCTTAATCTTAAATGTATTTTAGATTTTTCTAGATGGTTTTCAATAAATCGATTTTTTGAAGCCGTCACAGTGGTGTTGTCCCTTAAAGTTCAATTATATTTACTGTTCAGTTTCTCACCATTATTTTCAAAATACATTTTTCTTAACATTTAATTATTACTATAAGATGAAGTTTTTTACTTCATCTTATTCTGAGCGTTTTGTTGCTTTATTTCGAGGATGAAATTAACATAGTTAGGTTTATCCGATTTAGATCAAATATGCGCCGTTTTGTTCGATAACTTTTGTCCATTTTGAAGGCAATTTCATAATTCCGCGATTGAAGAAGTCCTCATCCCTATTGGTAAAAAACTTGACTAGCTCATTTTCACAAGCCTCTCTTGAGGCCAGTTTTGTACCATCAAGAAAATTTTGCAAATGCTTGAAATGGTGATAATCGCTTGGTGCCAGGTCTGGACTGTACGGCGGGTGCGATAGAACCTCCGATCCAAGCTCTTGGAGCTTCTGGCGCGTCGTTAAAGATGAGTGCGGCCTGGCGTTGTCTTGATGGAACACAACACTCTTCCTATTGGCCAATTCTGGCCGCTTCTGGTCGATCGCCTGCTTCAATCTGGTCAGTTGTTGATAGTAGAGGTCCGAATTGAGTGTTTGGCCCGATGGGAGCAGCTCATAGTGGATGATTCCCTTCCAATCCCATCAAGCACACAGCAAAACGTTATTGGCCGTTAATCCGGGCTTGGCGATCGTTTGGACCGGCTCACCGCGATTGGACCACGATCTTTTTCAGCTGTTGTTCTCGTATGTAACCCATTTTTCATCGCCAGTCACAATCCGCTTAAAAAAATGGGTCGATTTCGTTAAGTTTCAGCAAAGAATCGCAGGCATCAATTCGGTCCAAAAAGTTATTTTGCATCAATTCGTGTGGCACCCAAATATCGAGCTTCTTCTTGAGACCAGCCTTATGCAAATGGTTCCAAACGGTTTTCTGGCTAATCTTCAGTTCCTGGGCAATGGAATAAGTGCTCACATGCCGGCCCGACTCGACGATTTCCATGATTTTATCGACATTTTCGACGATTGGCCTACCAGAGCGTGCCTCATCTGCGACGTCCATATTACCAGAACGGAATCGTTGGAATCACCGCTTTGCTGTTGCATTCGATACTGTATTGGATTCATCAACAGCACAAATTTTTGTGGCCACCTGCTCCGCCTTTTCACCTTGGTCGTAGTGGTACTGAAGAATTTATCGAATTTTTTCTTTTTTTACCTCCATTTTCGAATGCTGTAACACACAACTGGCTTCACCAAACACAAAACTGTCAAAGAACTTTTTTTGAAGCGTAATGTCACCGTCAAATCGCCGTATAGTATGACCCGATGCGATGTATACATCGTGAGATATGGCTCACTAAAGACATCTAGCGAAAAAAGGTCAGAACTTTTTACTTTACCCAATATATTAGTGTATTTGCCCTGTTTATTTAATATTCAATATAATTGAGTCATCAATCTTCGTAATCTATATTCCATTAAATTTCATGTTTACTTACTCACCATTAATTTAATAAATAATTTTTTTCAATATTTGATTACTAATATTTCATTGTATCGAGCAAACATTTTTTGCCACTCACTCCATCGCGTTATACCGTTTTTGCATATGTCCCCATGCAAGTTTCTGCATTTATTTTTATTTCATAATTTCTTTCCAATAGATCGGAGGTTCGGGCATTTTCGTGAATTCGACGATTGTCGGCACTTCGTCCCGTGCCTCGTTTATTTTTGAAGAGCTGCGCGTTTTGTTTCTCTTCTCCCACTTGTGCACGTACAACTCGTAGATACATTCGATAGGCTTCAAGATGCTAAATCCAAGAAACATACTGCACAATCCGCCGTAAGCGCCTGTGAATTTCATTCAAAGGATATCAGATGTTGGCACGGTGTAAAAAAGAAATATATATATATATATATATATTGCGCGTGAAAAGTAAAACTCAAGCAGGAGGAACTCCAAATTGTTAAAAAAATATTCAGCAAGAATAGTAAGAACTATAAAAAGAAAATCAACATCACCCATTGCAAATGGTAAACACCAAAAATTGGGTATTTCATTCGCCATGATATGTTAAGCGCATGGAGATAAAACGGGCTCAAAATTGACGCATAATTGACGAAATTAATGAATAAGTTAGTTAAATTAATAAGTTGATCAAATTAATAAATTAATCGAATAAATAAGTTAATTCAATTCATATGTTAATATTGAATTCCTAATTAAATTAAATTAATAAATCAATTAAATCAATACGTGAATTAAATTAATAAGGTAATTCAGTCATCTCAACAAGAATTAAATTATTTGTATGTTTCAATTGCCCATAAATTCAATAAAAAGCTACGCGAGAAGAAAAAAGACAGCGTAAATCGTAAATACGAAAAATGGTGAAACAATTCAACAAAATCTTCGATATTCAACTTATGTAAGGGCAGTCAGTTATCAGATATGTTTTAAAGAAAGTAATAATCATCATCATCACACGGTAGGCAATGCGATATCGTTGCGCGAACTCCGAGTGGAGCAGCGCAATTTGATTGGATTTTGTTGTCAAACGAGTTTCGCGTACGGTAGACTTTTATCGCACATATATCGAGTGCATAGAGATACCGAGTTATAAATTGTATTATAGTCGTGAATGACACAGATTTCGCGTAAATAAAAATATATGTATGTGTATACGCGTACTCACTCATTAAGTCGTACCAATAGTACATCACGTCTTGTCTCAATCGTGGTATCGTAGGGTGCTCAAAGTTGATAGTCAGGACTATGCTGTCTTTGGTTACGTTGTCCGAGCTATAACTACAACAATAAAAAATCCTCTAAAACACCATTTGATATGATCGAGAATTGATTTAGTACGCCACAATTGTTCATTAGAAATCCATGCTATACCGATATTTTTTTCTGATCATATGATTATTCTTGCAATGACAACTATCGAATTATCGAATTAAATTGAAGCGAGACTACGAGTCTAGAGATCAGAAAAAAAGGTGAATTCCGAAAAAATGTTATGAATAGGTACCTAATTGATTGAATGAGAATTCCGTTTAGCGTTCATTCTACATATCTCCGAGTATCTATACAAATGTTTTCATAAGATTTCTATCTCCGAGTAATGAGAATTCCGTTTGGCGTTCATTCTACATATCTCCGAGTATCTTTACAAATGTTTTCATATGATTTTGTAACAAAATAGCGGCGCTCAACCTGGATAAAACGAGTCACCTTCGTCTAACAGTGTTTTGCGGACGGCAACATTAAGGCCCCACACCACGGTTCGTGCACGGTACGAGGGTGTATTTTTCGTAATTATTTTCAAGCAAACGATGAATGGAATTTTTTTTATTAATACTCATAGTCAATATATACATATAGAAAACTGTATACAAATTTTTGTACTCGAATCTAAAGTATAGTTTGCGGTGTACGCCGCTTACAAGAGGACACTCCGACGAAATTGCTGCTCGGCGGTTGACAGCGATTAAGCCGTACGGTTCATCTGAAAAATAAAATAACAATATATTTCGAAACTAGACATATAGGTTTCCGGCATCACGAAGGGGAATTTCGATATCTAAAAAAAAAAATGGCGGACCAGCGAATTTTATTTCCGATTTTCATGAAAATTTTTTATCGTTCATAAAAAAAAATAGAAGGGGGCCATTTATATAAAAATCCTTACGTGGTGCCATAGAGACTGGATTTTCGAACAGTTTAAGACTTGGCGCATGCAAATCAGATGAATAGTTTTTTTAATATGTTGTCAACCAGGTTGAAAAACATAGTTTCGAGAAAAACGCGTTCAAAATTTTACTGAAGGATAATTCAACATACAAACTAAATTTTTTATTTGTCTCTTTTTTTTGTTTCTCACCGTTAGTCAACTATTCCTGGATCATACGACAGCTCCTCAGCATCCAGAGACTCATCATTTTTTTATGTTTTGCACGCAGACGACCCTCATGCGTGCTTTTTTCGGCTTCGTGCTCGGCTTCGCATATTCGCTTCTCGTCGATGTTTTGACAATATTGGTAGACTGTTTCACCAATTTTTATGTTTAATATCTCCAATACATTTATGAGGCCAATATGACCATTGTTAAAAAGTATTGAAGCAATATTAGCGGCAGTTTCAACTGTGGGTCTGCCGCTCCACGATGTCTTTGGCGCAAATTTCCATATAACAGAGTTCAAACACTCGTTGTTATTCTGGTGAAAAGCGCCTAAACATCGTTGAAGAAGCTCGTCTTTACTAAGGTCCACGTATATCGGTTTTATTGCCGCACATCCCGAGCAGAAATTTGTTCAGGGTGAAATCCGGACCGGATCAGGCTGCCACAATAGCAAATCCGGGCCGGATCAGGCAAATTTAGTCCGGCCCTGATCAGGGATGTAACGCTTTTGCAAATTCAGGTCCGGATCAGGCACCTTATCAGGCTCTGATCAGGCGCTTTATCAGGCCCGGATCAGGTGCCTCATCCAGCCTGAGACATGCGTGTCATCTGGCTCAATCATTTGATTAATTTTTTGTTTAAAAATAGATCAACATTTATTAAATTATTATCGCAGTTACACGTTATCAAGTTTACTAACGTTATTAAAAATATGAAACATATGAAAACATTTTTTTAAAGTTTAAGTTTTTATTTTACTTGACTTGATCGTTTAGTTTTTGTTCCGGTTTTGGCGATGACCGTCCCAATCTTTCCGGCCCAATCTGTCCGGCGCAAATCATGCGTGCCTGATCAGGGCGCCTTATTGATACCTGATGAGGCTTCTATACGGCGCAAATCAGGCGTGCCTGATCAGGCCACCTTATTGATCCCTGCTCAGGCCCCTGTCCGGCGCAAATCATGCGTGCCTGATCAGGGCGCCTTATTGATACCTGATAAGGCTTCTATCCGGCGCAAATCAGGCGTGCCTGATCAGGGCGCCTTATTGATCCCTGCTCAGGCCCCTGTCTGGCGGAAATCAGGCGTGCCTGATCAGGGCGCCTTATAGATCCCTGCTCAGGCCCCTGTCTGGCTCAAATCAGGCGTACTTGATCAGGGCGCCTTATTGATCCCTGATCCGGCCCTGATGGATCCTCAGGCAGCCTGATTAGATTTCTGCTCGGGATCTGCCGCTCGGCGCGGTCGTGCGCTTCGAACGGTTTTACATAAAATGCTGCATCTCCGCCAATTTTACAAACTTCTTTAAAAAATTTGGTTAGAGCATTCTTAACAAATGTATCTTTCAGAAAATTAAAAAAAATGACAAAAAATTTTTTTTTACCGTGGTGTGGAGCCTGGTACCAATACTCGGACGGGTCCCACTGTTCGGACAGCAGTTCGAATATTTCACTATATTAGCAATATAATTGACAGGTAACGAAAAGTGACGCTTGCATTCTATTCAGCCTTCAATTATTAATTGATTACTGGAAAATTGTACGCTAATAACGAATTTTAGTAGTAAAATTGACGAGTCATATCAACGAGTCCGTGTCATTCGTGTGATGAATGAACTTTTATAAACCGAAGAGCCAAAGAGTTGCGATAATTTGTGATAGTAATACGATTTTATTTTTTAATTGTTTTCTAGACTAGATTTATAACACATGGAAAGCGAATCGAACCGACTTTCCGACACAGTCGTTACAATTCGGCTTGAATAAGGTTTTATATAATAATTACAGCGTCTCATTGATTGGGATATCTATCACACGCATGTACCACGGTCGAATCTCATGTCCGTTTACTCATGTCCGATTACTGGTACGAGAGCACGTAGCCGCAGAGACCCAATCGCTGGTCGCCAAGCGTTGTCGGCTTCGTTTCGCTGCGTACCTCGCGATAAATTACTTATTACTAACTTAATCTGTGATTTTGAAAAAAAAAGAAGTAAAAAATGAAGAGAAAATCAATCGGTACGTACATGTGTCCCATATTTAGATAATATAATAGATAACGTAACTAGTCGCGACGCAAACAAAATTTGAGGTTATGGGGCCGTCTTTACGCGAGTTTATACGGCATCGATGGCGTCTTTTTTCTCACCTATATATTCGAAATGTACCCGGAGGGTAACTTTCTTAACTAATATATCGAATTATTACTTACGGGGGTCAAGTGTCCAAAAAATTATGAAAATAACACTATGATGAAATGACACAAATAAATATAACTTTTCGTAACGTTCAATAGTTTTATTTGTGCTATCATACCACATATTTATTCTCAGAATTTTTTGTGCGAATTGACCCCCTTAGCGAGTACGTATACCGACTTTAGGTATGTTTCTTGTTTATAGGTTATAGGGACGTGTCCAAAAATTGGGACTTGATAGTGTCCGAACACAGAGACGTAACACTAACAGCTACCCGATAATTGGTACATTTGCTATTATTCAACATTTAAATGGATAAAAATAAAAATATTTTCCGGCAGTTGATGCATGTATTTTGAAAACTAAAACTTATGAGCTTGATGTTAGTTCCGGTCATTTTTTTAACAGTCCTTGAATGAATAATAAATCCTATAATCTAAGGACGCTCTTAACCGTCCGAGCATTGGTACCGTTACCTTACAACGCCAATTCTTTACCGGTCGACTTGAAATTTTTTTTGGAACCTTATAACGTTTACATCGAAGTATGTAGGGGATTTCCGATATGTTTTAACAAGTATTTTAATACTTTTCGCGAAAAAAAAACTTATTTTCGGCGATTTATGTTTACCGAAAACAATTATTTTTTACAAACATACGCCATTTAATCAAAAATCGATTTTTTTCAAATTCCTAACGTACTTCGAAGACAAATCTTCTCCAGAACTCAAATTATTTTGAATTTTCGTTGCCGGTGAAAAATTGAAGAAGAACTCCTGCCGGCTGTAGGACACGATCAGACAAAGGTGACTAACTTCATCCAGCTTCAGCGCAGCAATGTTGTTACAAAATGTTGTGAAAAAATTTGTAAAGCTACTTCAAGATACGTACAATGAAGACCACTAGACGGAAATTTCATTACATCAACTGAACATTCCTAAAAAATTGTCGACATTCACCTTTTTCCCGAGCTCTAGACTGATAGTCTCCCTCAATTGGCAGACAAGTTTTAAAAAACCTACTTTTGCACGAAGTCAACGAAGTTGATATCGTAGTGATGAATCTCGCTGCCACTGACGGTAACTGTAAAATCAACGGCTTCGCAAGACGGCAGACAGTCGCAGGCCAAATTTGTTTCGTTGTTGTCCCACGAATGCTCTGTCTTCTCGACCGTTGCTGTTTCGATGCTCCACCATTTGTCTATTTTTGTTTATCGTTACGTCAGATACGTTATTATCTTTGAGTAAAAAATAATTATTTTGAATAAATTATTCTACGCTAGAAAGTCAATTCCTCGTCCTCCAAACTCTTCACTTTTGACTCCTCATTTTCTCACACCTTCAAACGCCTCAATTTTCTGTACATTCGTGAAAACTTACACCTGTTGATTCTCAGACAATCCAGATCCCTGAGAGTGCAGTCCCTCGTGTTTGCTGAAACGAGTTTATTTATTAATTTGTCATATAGCTCGATCGACGATAGGGCAATAATGAACTTACTGAATTCTTTCGGATAGGGATAGAAGAAGGGAACGCAACCGCAAGTTTTGAAAATGTCACGAGACCTACACAGCATTAAGCATTGACTGTACGAGTATGAGCCACCGTATTCCTCATATTCTTCGCTACTGAACAAACAGTCACGTTTGCTCTTGTCGAAATGTACCACATCCTGTATCGAACCAACACAAAACATAACGTTTCTGAATACTACGATGAAAACAATTATTTTGCGCACCTGAAGAATATTGCAAACAAACCGCATAAAATATATACACACACATGTATTCTTATTATCTTATTTACATTATTATCTTTTCAAATACTAAAACAGGTGTATTAAATAAAAAATTGATCCAGATGTCAAGGTGCGTGTTTTGTTTGGTGGCATCAAAGTATTTTAAGTATATAATAATAATAATAATATGCTTACAACAATTATATTGCACAAAGCAGAGCGGAAACTTTGATATTTTGTTTATACTGTCCTTAGAGCGGTGTCGGTCCAACGCTGACTTTTGTATTAATTATAATTGACCGAGCGAAGCGAGGTCTCTCAATCAACTTGGACAAATCAGCTTTTGTATGTTTGTCGTTCATGCTAATACAATTCTTAAGTTCAAATATGAGCGAAATCGGTTAAGGGGTTGCAAAATTATAAGGGTTGCAAGGTATCAGTTCGGGGCATTAAAATCGAGGGAAGCGAGGTTTCCGTAAACTAAAAATGTAAGAGACAGACAGAAAGATAGTTACTTTCACAGACGAGAGGAGATTGGGCCGTTTTGCAAGTGTAATAGTGAGAAGAAAAAAAAAAACAAAAAATACATTGACAGAACATTTCTTTTGATATTGACTAATAGTTTGCCTCGAACTGAGACCTCGCGATTTTCCGTTTTTACCCGACTGCCAAAAAAGAAGGGAGGATGTATATGTATTTTACGTACCTTCATGTGTTTCCGACATATCTCATAAACTACTTAACGTACTTTGAGAGGTAGGGTGTCAGTCGATGCGTCTTCACTCCGAGTGTCATCTATGTATCTATATCTATTAGGTGTATGACTTAATTTTTACAGATTTTTTCGTCGAGCTTAAAATTATATTTAAAATAGAAATATTTTCGCAGTCTTTTGTGGTTTTGAAAGGATTGGACCCAAGGTTTCAGAACACCGATCGACAAGTCTACGCGAGTTACATAACCTCTCAGAATAGCAGAGTTTACAATGGCAACTGATAAATAGCACACTCAGCACTGCATTTTATATGAATTCCAACAAGGAAAAAATGCTTCTAAAGCACGGGAATCAATTTGTAGTGCACGGAGAGAATTAAATGTTAAAAATTACCGTGCAGTAACGGTAACCAGATGACAACCCTGAAACTTCGCTTATTATTACTGAGTAAAACACAAATTTTCACGAAAATAAAATAAAATTTCTTCTTCAGATAGAACATTTTACCAGATTTTCTAGTAAATTTTCATGTGTAACAAAATACGCACAACTTAAATTTAAAAATATATAATATCAGCGAAATTTTACTGTGCATTTTATTATTTTATGCCTTTCAAAAATGTCTATAAAAAAGTATCGTCTTTATAACAGTTATTTTAAGATTTATTATAAAATTTAATGAGTGTTATAGGAAAATGTATTGTCCTCTCGGTAAAAATTATCGTGTGCGCTACCCTTCTTGTATAGTAAAATTTTACCTATGTATTTGAAATTTTCTGCAACGTGAGTTAAAAAAAACTTGTCGCATACGAATTATTATGCTTTTCTCACTTGTCACCACATTGAAATATATCACGGTAATTTTTACCGTGAAATTCACGACAAAAATTACTTTTTAATTCTCTCCGTGTGTTCTTCGTGCCGACGTTGTATCTTATGAAACGTGTAATTATTGGTACAAACGTTTTAGAACTGGTGATTTCGATCTTAGTGACCAGCCGCGCTCTGGACAGGATATGAAGGGTGTGCTTTATTACGAACTCCTGGAAACTGGTCAGATGGTGACTGCGGAACGCTGCAGCCCACAATTGAACAAACTGAGCGAAGAACTTGATCAGAAAAGGCTATTTACTGGGCAAGGAAGCAGGCAAGTCATACTGCTTGCATGACAACGCTCGACCTCACGTTGCTCGCGCGACTCAGAAAACCCTCTTGAACTTGGGATGGGAAGTTCTCCCGCACGCGGCATATTCACCAGACTTGGCCCCATCCGACTACCATTTGTTCCGGTCAATGCAGCACGCCTTAGTGGATAAACAGTTCAAAACGCTGGACGATGTGCGTAAATTCGTCGATGACTTTATCGCCTCGAAGCCTGCGAGTTTCTTTTGCGACGGCATTCGTATGTTACCTGAGAGATGGCGCAAGGTCATAGAAAACGATGGACTATATTTCCAAGATTAAGTTCGTTGTTCTCTATTTTTTTATATTAAATAAATTCGCTGAAAAATCTGTAAAAATTAAGTCATACACCTAATATCAAAGCACATGACTATGTCCTGACTGACTATCTGACTGACAGATCAACAGACAGTCCAAACGACTGAAGATAGAAATGTGAAATTTGGAGACTAGTTTCCTTCTATGATGCAAACACCCACTAAAAAAGGAATTTGTGGTATTCAACCCTCAAGGCGAGGAAAGGGGTGGCAAAGTTTTTATAGAAATTTAAAAAAATCTGGTCGGGTTTACTCAAAATTTGGTACTCGTGCTCCCTGACATAATTAATGAAAGACGTATTTCAGCGGTTCGCGAAATTCAATCCCTAAAGGGAGAAAGGGGGTTGCAAAGTTTGTATCTATCTTTTATGTATATCTATAAACGGACATGTCCTGACTGACTGACTGCCTGACAGATCAACGCACAGCCCAAACCACTACAGATAGAAGCTCGAAATTTCGACAGTAGTTTCCTTTTATGATGTAAACACACACTAAGAAAGAAATTTGTAATATTCAACTTCTCAAGGGGTAAAACGGGTTGTTAAAGTTTGTATGGAACATTTTATTCTATTGGGTCAATTGACTTTGAACTCGGTATAAATAATTTTTGAGGAAAATAATTAAACACATGTGTAAGCATTTTCCGAAACAACCCCGATTAAGAGGTGAAAAAGTGTATTGAAGTTTGCATGGAGAAAAAATTCTTGGGTCGATTGACTTGAAACTTGGCACAAATAGTCTTTGAGGAAAATAATTAAACACGTGTTTAAGGATTTTTTGAAACAACCCCATTTTAGAGATGAAAAAAAGGTGTTGACGTTTGTATGGAAACAAGATATTCCATGGGTCGATTGACTTGAAACTTGGTACAAATCGTCTTCGAAGAAAATAAATAAACACGTGATCCAACATTTTTCAGTAAAATCCAATTTTAAGGGTTAAAAGGCGGGTTAAATTTTCTATGAAAATAAATTATTCCACGGGTCAATTGACATGAAACTGAAAGGACATGTCCTGACTGACAGATCGACGCACAACCTAGACCGTTGAAGAGAGAAACGTGAAATTTGAACGGGAGTTTCCTTTTCTTATTTAATCTCCTACTAAGAAAGGATTTTTCGGAAGTCAACCCCTAGGAAGGTGAAATGGGATGTAAGAGTTGGTATGGAAAATTGTAGTCCTTGCATGTATCAACTTGAAACTCTGTATAAATTTTCTTCAAAACAAATAATAAAACGCAACTTTTAGGCTTTTTTAAAACAACCCCTAATGCGGGGTGCATCTTCTAATGAAGTTTCTATCGGCTAAATTCAACACGGGCGAAGCCACGGGTGGAAGCTAGTCTATATCTATAAAAGAACATGCCCTGACTGACTGACTGACAGATCAATGCACAGCTCAAACCACTGAAGATAGAAACATAAAATGTTGACAGTAGTTGCCTTTTACGATGTAACATCCACTAAGACAGGATTCTATGATATTCAACTTCTAGAAATGTGAAAGGGATTGTTACTACCCTTTTAGGGTAGTAAAATACCACCAAAAAAGAAGGGAGGATGCACATGTATTTTACGTACGTTCATGTGTTTCCGTATCTCATAAACTACTTATGTTTTCATTGTTTATTATTATTATAATTATTATTATTATATTTATTATATCAACTACTATGTTTTCATTATCTTTTCGTTTTTTTAAATTATACTGCAAAAAAAATATTTAATTTAAATAGGATCTATTTCAATTGAATAGATTTTTTCCTTGTCCCCCGGCCTACTACGACCCCATTTGTTTTAAACATTTTTTTTTATTTGTTTAAGCCATTCTTTTTAAATTTTGAAAATAATCAAATTAAATAAATAAAGATTAAATTCAAATCAAATAAATAAAGATAAAACACGATATATCTCACGAATACGAGAAAGGAATGTAGCTTCATGACATAAAAGTGCGATGAAAGAGAGTTCAACTATTTTTCTTTTTTTCCTGTTAAAAGGCTGTTATTTGAAACAAAAATAAAGATATCATCGTGTCTTTTATTAATAGGCGCGACTATTTATGTATAAAAAGACTAACCATTTTCCTCAACCGCAGAATGTTACAACCGTCTTCTAATGAAAACAAAGTCACGAAATCTTTGAGAGACTGAATCGTGTACCATTTTTCCGTCTGTTTCTTTTGTCTTATATTATCAGATGAAAACAAAATATAGATTTATTAGGAATTAATAAAATATTTAGTTATTATACGATATTATATAGATCTTGAATTGGGAGAAGGGCAGGGAGGAGTTAAGGAAGTGCGGGGAAGGGGGGGGGGAGCGGAAGAGGGGAGTCAGGAGCGAGAAAATGAGGGGTATGAAAGGAAGGAGAAGGAGGACAGGAAGAACCAGGAAAGGGAGAGGTGGGAAAAGATAAGAGAATTGAGGTACAATAGATGGTAAAAGGAAATAAACGCGGAAGAGATTCCAGGGTATCTGAAAGCGGGATGGGGAGAAGAGAGATACAAGAGGGTGGCGAGATTTAGGATGGGGAACGAGATGAAAGAAGGCAGATACTGGGAGGCCGAGGAAGACAGGGAGTGTAGGATATGTGGGGAAGAGGTAGAATCATGGGAACACGTGCTGGACAGGTGTGGAGTAGGGAGCGGAGAGGAAAGAGGAATAGGGGAGAGGGTAAGGGAGATACTGGACGAGGAGGGAGGGGGAGAGGCCTGGATGAAAGAGCTGAAGAAACGGAGAAGGGAGAGGGAAAGGGAAATAGGGAGGAGAGAAGGAGAGGAAGAACGGAATGAAAGAGGAATGGAGTGAAAGGAGGAAACGGGAGTCGAAGCAGTGGACGGGGAGGCGAACTTTGGGATCGGCTGTATCGGTATAGGTTTTCCGCAGTTTCCCTATGCCCATGGCAGGCATGCATGGTGAATACGATACAGAGGGGGAAGTCGACTGCAGCCGCAAGGTGGGGATTGGGAAGTAGACGGGGGAATTGTGGATGGGAGATATAGAGGGGAGGGTGTGGAATGGGCGACAGAACGAAGTTTTGAGATGGATGGGGCTCGTAAAAAGGGGAAGAGCCTGTACGACTGGAACAAACCAATAAAAAAATAAATAATTTTTATAATGGAATGCAATAGGAATAATTTGATTTCACGAAAAATCTAGTTAATTAAAATAGAAAAAATCAAATAGACGCATCTAGTTAATATCAAAAGAAATGTTCGGTCAATGTATGTTTTGTTTTTTTTTTCTTCGCACTATTACACTTTCAAGACAGCCCAATCTACTTCTGCCAAAGTAACTATCTTTTTGTCTGCCTGTCTCTTACATTTTTAGTTTACGGAAACCTCGCTTCGCTCGATCTTAATGCCCCGAACTGATACCTTGCAGCCCTTATAATTTTACAACCCCTTAACCGATTTCCCCCATATCCAAACTTAAGAATTGTATTAGCATGAACTACTTGCCTACAAAATTTCATGAAGATCGGATCAGGGGTACGCAAGTTATCATCGAGCAAACATACAAACATACAAAAGCCGATTTGTTCCAGTTGATTGAGAGACCTCGCTTCGCTCGGTCAATTATTTTTACACAAATTACAGCTTGTCAAGAAAAACGATTTTTTGCAATTTTGAAGACGAATACATACATTTTTCAAAGAGTTGTAATTTTTTTTTTTTCAATCGTAATATCAGGATTAAAAAGTTTTTTGAAGTCATAAAGGTCGGTTTCGAGAATACTCCTGTTTAAATTTAATTTAAATGTCCTGTTTAAATAAAATGGAGAACTTGAGATAGAGAACTCGGTGCATGCATTTTTTTCATATCGGATAATATTATTCAAAGAGGTGAGATAAAAAAAAATCGGCACACTATAATTATGCAAACGAAGAGGGAGGATGAAAAATTGAGCTGATAAAATACCGGCGATGAATAAAAAGCGATGCCTCTGACTTTAACAAGTTTTTCGAAGCCTGGACCAATTATAATTTCCTTCGTTGCGCCACTCGGCGCATCCGGATAATCGGTCGCCGTGAACACCATAAGCTTGTAGCCTCGTGCCGGTAAGACATTGTAATAATTATCTTCAAATTGAGGATTCAAAAATACTCTGAGGCCGTACTCGTAGCCGACGTATTTCGATATTTCCATGTAAAATGAATAATCGGACTTCCCATTGCTGAAAAAGAAAGATATCTCGTACACTCTCTGCCATATTTATCGAATTTTTAAATTCTTTTCCAATCGCGACGATTCACCTGCTGATGGTGTCCGACCATCGGACGTAATTGAAGGTGCAACAAAGACCCTCGTGGGTCCAGCGCGGTATGAACAATTCTTCACACGCACGAATCTCACCGCCCCAACTGCAATGCTCGAAACTACTCCGACAGGGCGATAAAAGATGCTGCATTAATCTTTCGATATTGTAATCCTGCCCCCAAACTTGAACCAAAATGTTTTCAAGCAATTTTATGTCGCCGGGATTTATCTCCCAATTTGAGAACGTGTACACGTGGCCCATATACATCAGCAATTCTCGCAATTTTTCAAACGTCACGTTGCCGACTCTTCGAAACTTTTCCATCCGCGATCTACAAGTTTGGCCAATCTTTGCAACTGATTCTTCATACAAAAATAATATAATAATATAGACATAAAATATTCTTTTCGTCGTATTTCTAATAAGTTTTTTTTCTTTTTCTTTGATTTTGCAAATCAAGAACCGACCATAGTTATGGAAATCAAACAAAAATCATAGTGGTCGATGAAATTTGTTGAAATATTGTGTTTGATAAATTTTAAAGGATTACAATTCTTTGGCAAAGTGCGCCACCTTGCGACGACTCAGAAGATTCACAGAGCATATCCCAATCGCTGGAAAAGTAATTTTTTGCACTGGAAACATGTTGTCTTCGATCGCAGTCGCCGTGGGCTTCGATTGATACATTTCCGTTTCGTCGAATATCATAAACATCAATACACCGAGTGCGAGCAAATAAACGATAACCGTTATGCATCTGCGGAAATATTATTTTTATTAAAGTGTTAAGTATAGTATGGATAAAAATTGAAGTTTATTCGTGAATTTTATTTATTCATGAAACATGAGGCATTCCAGGTCAACTCACGTGGTCATTGGCCTGATCCCCTAGTATTCAATTGACGATTTTTTTTCGGGCATATTTCGGTCCAAAAAAAGAGTTTATAGTTTCAGATTTTTATCACTTGTTTTATACCTCAGAAAATAACTTTTTTTCCCCATAACTTTTGAGTAAAAATAAATTTCAACCAGGTTTAAAAATCTGAATTTTTTTTTTCATAAAAGCTAGAACCGAAAACAAGTATTTTCATCATAGTTTGAGAGTGGGCCGAGAATAATTTATATTTTTTTTATTAAAGAAAAAAAAAATTTCAAATTTTGAAAATTAAATATTTCAATGATGGTTCCCTGTAGGAAAAAAAGAAAAATAAATCATATCCTAGTAAAAAAATGTACTCCCTATATTTCGAGAGTAAAACGCTGAAAATTCGCCCAATAATTAGAATAAAATTGAAAAAAGCTATTTTTGTTGAAACAAACAATAAAATAGAATGATTCAGTGGGTATAGATTCAACTTCCTCTACCGTTAAGGAGACTCGAGAATACGCTGGTTAAATTTCCCGCGCATTAATTCAAACTACTCAGTTCCACCTACCGGAGTGCACTTCGATCGGATAATTGGGAAGATAAATTTTTAGTAATTAGCGATTTCGCAAAAAATTATGCCTTTGTTATTAAGGATGCCGTCCCCGTTATTTATTTTAAAGATTTCCATAAAAGTTTAGCAATTGTGTCAGATAATACAAATCACGATGCAATTACTATACACATTTACACAAAAATGATAATAGGTTTCATAAAATCGATTAAGAAGGGTACTCTGGACCTTTGCAGGGCAGGCGGCACGAGGGGATCGCCTATGCTTAAACATCTGTAACGGCTGCCAACCCCGAATTATCAAATTTTCGGTTACGTAAAATAAATAAATTCCAGCTAATAAATATGTGGAATGCATATAACTGACTGTCTAGAAATGTTATTAATCGTTTTTTGTTTGTTGACATCGCGAATACGTTATTAATGAAATTGAAATGCGGCAAACGCGTAATTTAGTTCTCAGTAACTGGTAGCACTGAGCTCAGATACGAACGCCACATAGTGAGCGCTCATATCTGTCAAACTTCCTTCGCGAATGTAGCTTTTGTGTTCGACGAAATTGAATAGATGGAAAGGAAAAATCCGAATTGAAAAACAGTATAATCTACGGTTGAAGCAAGTACAAAATGTAAACAGCGAAAGAAGTATAGTAGTTGGGCCGGAAAATGAATTCGCAGTCGAGGGACGACGCATAATTGATTTGTAGGTTATGTTCGAACACATGCATTGCAGTTTATGTCACGAGGAGTTATGGATAAAGAATATCAAACATGAAGAAAGACATGAAAAATACCTTCGTTGTTATCATAAGGAACAAGAATAACAATAGTGATAAAAATATTTAAATATACTCTTTATGAATAATAATAATCTTTATGAAACCATGGTAAGAAATTTATAACGAGGAAGCAATACTTTGTGCGTGTTAAATTGTGGCGCCTATTCAAGATGGCCGATTTGACAGCAACGTTGCCATGTGTCGTAGCGCGCTTTATCGTTTTACTCAAATCAGCTACAATTTTCTGTTTTATTTCGAAAATATCTCGATAACGAGGCAGACAAAACGCTTCACTCTTCGTTGAAATCATTCATAAATATATCAAGAATTTCTTCCGCGTATTTGCATTCAATTTTCATCATTTTTATTATGTTGCAAAAGTCGTATCAGAATTATCGTATAGCTTTTGCTATGTCGCCCGTGTATAAGAGCCTAACTTCAATAATTAATTGCTCAACAATCATGCAGACGAATGACTTGGAATTTTGCACGGAATCGTAATACCTGTTCGAAAATATCCTCAATAAATTTCAGCGAAGTCTCATTATTAAGCGATAGCTGAGCAACCTTCTTAAGTATGGTGTTCGAAAAATTGATTACTTTTCGGACGGAGCACCACGACAATATAAAAACTATAAAAATATCGCTAACTTGTGTCGCCATGAAAAAACTTACGGTTACAAAGCGGAGTGGCATTTCTTTGCTACTGCGCATGGCAAAGGTCCATGCGATGAAATTGGCGGAACTGTCAAAAGAGAAGCTGCAAGAGCAAGTCTACAGCGCCAGAGTGATAAGCAAATAACAACTGTAACAGAGCTATATGACTGGGCAAACGAGGCTGGACGACTTCCAAATATAACTGTTCAGAATTTAAGTGCAGATTTTATGAAAAAGAAAAGCCGGCTATCGAAAAATCTTTTGAAAATGTCCGTAAGGTGAAAAATCTGCAAAAAGTTCACTGCCTAATCCCCGATGCAGATGGTATAGTAATTGTGAAAGATTACTCTACTTCGACATCCTATAAAAAAATTCGGATTCTCCCATGAATTGAAAAGTTTTTTTTTATATTACAGTAGAAAAAAGTTCTCTTTATACTTGAACTGTTACAATTTTGTTTCATGATTTTTTATAATAAATTTGTGGTTTGTTTCAACTAAAATAGCTTTTTTTCAATGTTATTTTAGTCATTGGCCGAATTTTCGGCGTTTTACTCTCAAAGTATAAGAAAAAAAAAATTACCAAGATATGATTTATTTTTCTCTTTTTGATTGATGTTTAAATTTTAAATTTTGTAAAAAAAACTTTTTTAATTAAAAAAAATATATAAATTATTCTCGGTCCACTCTCAAACTATGATGCAAATACTTGTTTTTATTTCTAGATTTTATGAAAAAAATTTCAGAATTTTGAACCTGGTAGAAATTCATTTTTACTCAATAGTTATGGAAAAAAATTTATTTTATGGGATAAAACAAGTGATAAAAATCTGATCAAATAACCACTTTTTTGAACCGAAATACGCTCGAAAAAAATCGTCAACTGAATCCTGGGGGATCAGGCCGATGATCACATAAGTGGACCTGGAATGCCCGATATATATATATTGGGTTTGTTCAGGTTTTTTCCACTTCTTTCTGGACTTGCAATTTAATTATTTTCGTAAAATTTAAAAAACGGGGCAAATATAACAAGACTTATATATATATATATAGGGTGACAACTATAAGATTGGCCATGTGTTTTTTAAAGGTCTTCCGCAGGGATTTTGCGGCAACGAAAAATATGATTTATAATTTCTTTCCAAGTCCTCTTCGAAAATAAATATACCGTATTTTTATGATCGGTAGTATACCCCATAAAAAATTGAGCAATGTGGAAAAAAATCAGAATTCCATTTCGAGAACAGCAGAACAAAGATAATGAAATTTCGAAAACGAAACAATCCGGAAAAACTTTTTCGTGCATCCCGTCATCGAGAAAAAGAATGATCAAAGATATATTTCAAAGTGGGATAAATGGAATTTCACTCAATTTAAAAAAGTTTTCAGGAGAGTTTTGTATGCGGTATTTAATTATCTTCAATCTGCTGAACTTAAAGTAGAATTTTCATTTTTATTCCAGGATACTCAATTTTTTCTGGCAAATACTACCTATCACAAGAATACGCTATATTTTTCTTCGTAGAGAACTTGAAGAACAAGCAAATATCATATTTTCCTCGGTTGCAGAATCTCCGCGCCAGGCCCTTGAGGCGGGCAATCAATTTAGATGCTTCAAAAAAACATTTTTTTTTAATTTCTTAAATCTCTAGCAAAATATCTTAAGAATACACACTGAAAATTTCAGAACGTAATTTGGATTTCTTCTAACGGTATGTATTATATATGAATGATAAAGACTCTCCGCTCGACTCCCAAGCGCGCTCAGTTAGCTAGTTTTTTTGGGTTTGTTTGTTTGTTTGGGCTTGTTCGGTTTTTCATAACCCAAATTTGGGTTTTCATAACCCAAACAATCTCAAACTCGACCGTTTGGCGATTAGCTCCAAAACATCTCCATTCTGGGTACAAAATAATCGAGGTAGCGACATTTCTTGCTGCTATTTTATTCAATAAAGGAAATTCAGCCCTACTCATGGTTATGAATGAACTACAAATCGTAGGTGGCAGGCAGAGCTACGGATATGCCGAGCAAATGGATCAGATTCGCGTGGCTCGGCAAAATAGAAAAAGTTGATTAGAGACAAAAGAAGCTCGAAAAGCTCGTAAAGAGGAAATGCAAGCTTCAAATGAGTTGCGTGAGGAAGAGGAAGGCCTGCTGTATGGTGCTGGAATCGCTAATTAATCGGTAAGACATTTTATCATTTGATTAAACACATTTAACTTTGAGTTTTTCGTTTGTGAAACTTTAAACGCGTTTTTCTCGAAACGACATTTCTTCAATTTGCGGGAATCATAACTCAAAAACTAATTGATGGATCATCTTCAAATTTGGAACACGTCTACATAATATAATTTATTAAAACATGAACTTAAAGTTGGAAAGATTAGATTGTTCAAAACATATTTATTATTGAACAATTCCGGGAAAAAGTGCTAAACATCGATCTTTTTTTTCAAACACGTTCCAACATTCAATTCCGATTTTGTTTTAAATTTAGGTTCATGTTCTTAAAAAAACATCTCAATAATGTATAAAAATTTGTTGGAATATTTCAGATTGCGAGCTGCACAATTCCCGCAAATCGACAACGACGATGAGGACACGCCAAGGGACACAGCGGATTACACCTTAATTAATGCATGAAATAACTTGAAAAAATTACCAGAGATGTATGAAAATATGAATAAATTATTGACAGAGTTGCGGAAATTTTCGTTTTTTTTTTCACAATAAAAAATCCAACAAATCATTTAATTTTCGGTCTCCTAAAGTGGTTGCCCGCCTTAAAAAACACTTGGCCATCTTCATATTATCAAAAATTCTTCCCTCAACTAAAATTTTTCAATCCTGAATGACAAAAGTATTAATAAAACCTCAGTTGAACACACTTACCTGTCCCACGGTTGCCTCATGAAGAGCATCCATTTTTTCCCACCTCTCGATCGTTTTTGAGCTTTCCACGGCGACGTTACCCACCTTCGATTGATCGAAAATTTCGCCCCATTGACACGAACATTATGCGGGTTTCGCACCGCCAAAAATTTCGCATGGTTACTCGCAGTGCGAACGAATCGTTCCGAAACTTGTAAGTTCACCATTGCCACTGAACGTTAGTGACTTTATTTCATAGCGTTACCTCGTCTTTTATCGAAATACACGGCACGGAAAATAGGGTACATCGAGGAATCGCGTGTACCAAATTTAGGGCCGCATCATCGATGTTTGTACAGGCAATGCTCGAGTGTGTAAACAATAAATGATCGATCGTCGTGAGAACACAGGATATAATGCAAATATTTTATTCCGTAATTAACAGTGATCGTAGGAGGATCTATCGTGAAACAAAAATATCGTGAAACAACTGCATTACAGAAAGTAAATGATTTATCAAATATTCCTTAGAACTTCGAGGGAAAAAATGTCAAAAATATATAATCAATTATTTATATATTAGTTCCTACCATAATTCGGTGGACACTTTCATTTTTCAAAAAATCTTTTATTTTTTATTCAATAATAAATGATATTCTTGTGTA
Organism: Ophion ventricosus; assembly: GCA_963932345.1. Lineage (NCBI taxonomy): Eukaryota > Metazoa > Arthropoda > Insecta > Hymenoptera > Ichneumonidae > Ophion > Ophion ventricosus. The sequence goes on from OZ010711.1 coordinate 14,369,477, forward strand.
ATAATTAGTAGTCCCCTCCGCTATCAATGACACGCTGCCAGACTGATGGGAGGTCATTGACCCCAGAAAATGTTTCATTTTCATTAAGGCTGGCAATTGCGGTGTTAATGGCGGAATCCAATTCTTGTTTGTTGTTATATCGATGGCCAGACAACTGAGGCTTCAGAAGGCCAAACAACTGACGCTTCAGATAGCCAGACAACTGACGCTTCAGATGGCCAAAGCAGTTGAAATCGCACGGGTTCATATCAGATGAATATGGTGGATGAAGTAGCACTGGTGTTCTAATGTTGCGATGTACCGCCCATCTTGGGATATATTCCTCCAAAAACGATTTATAGCGCTCGGCCGTCATTGTGATATTTTCCTCATAAGTCTTCCAAAACGCCACGCCGTGAACATCCATGCCCACTATCAGCAAGACCTTCCTCGCGTGCAACTCTGCGCGTGATATGGGCTCGGCTGATGTGCCTGGTCTGACCCAGGAGCGCGCTTGATGTCTTTGCAGGGGGGTGAAAAATTCGACCCAACTTTCGTCCAGGCAAATGAATCTTCTTAGGTCATCGTTGCGATGACTAAGCCACAACAAGTTCACACGTGCGATATCAACTTGCTTCTCCTTCTGGAAAGGCAGCAACGAATGAGGAACGCATTCGCCGAGCTTGGACACCAGACATAAATCGTCTCTTAATATTCTTTCTACTGATGCGAAAGGTACGTTCAGTTGTGCGGAGATGTCATTAATGTTCACTCTACTAGAGCCTCGCAACAATTCCTGGATTCGGTCTTTTCTTTCTTGTCTGGAAGGCGATCTTGGTCGACCCGACTTCGGTGCATCTCCAGTATTTGTCCGTCCCTCCTTGAACGATTTCATCCAATTTGTCACTGCACTTTTCTTGAGCGCGTTCTTGCCTACTGCTTTGTGCAGATTTCCTGATAGTCCAGCTGAATAATTCAACAGAACACACATTTTCAAAAATGCGCGTTGTTCTTGCACAGTTACAGACTTTGTCAATTCTTCTATTGTCGAACGACGCGTAAAAACAAATTGCGTATGTTTTCTGAAATGTAAACGTCAACACTACATAACAGTAACATAGCCTCAAACTTATCACAAACTGGATAGCAACTGTAAAAAAATAAAAGTGTCCACCGAATTATGATAGGACCTAATATATATTTTTTTTAATTGCAGACTTTTGCGAATTTTTTCATTTTTATCGCAAACTAAAACTGTATCCCCTTCGGTTAAGCGGTCACCCATGCATGTACCGGCCCAAGCAAATGCCAATTATATAAGAACGTAAAACAAAATAAAATAGGTTTTCATCAAGTTTCACGAGGTGCTCCTTTATCGACACGAATATTGCGAACGTTTTTTTTAGAATGGCGAACGCTGAAAGAAAGAAACGTTGAATTATTAGGTCGAAAGAACAATTCCAAAAAAGGATTGTTATTATTATTTCAATCATTTTTATTAAAACATAACCGATGTAGTATCGATCTCAATTACATTTCAATAATTCTGAAAGAAAATGTATGAATTATCGAAAAAAAAGGTTTGTAGATGTGCAGCCAACATTGAAGATTCCGTGAATTGGCTGAATTTTCGACGGAATTATTATACTATATATACGTATTTTAGGGGGTCCTGAAAAAAAAATTCGTTCCTTACCCCTTCGAACGATATTATTAGGTGTGAGGAATTCATGCCAAATTTGGGTTCTCTAACTCTAGCAATAAGTGGTAGGATCGTTTTCTTCGCCGCTTAATTTACAGAAAATTCGCTCATTACTGATTAATGAATGAATTAATATTTCCCAAATCCCGTTGAAGATTTGCAAAACCGACACTTGCAGCTTGACATTTTTATTCAATCTGAAAATTGTTTTTGCACAAATTACTGCTGTTCGAAAAAAGACTTTTCTTATTTCAACCAGAATAAAAATAATGATGCTGAAATTGAGCAAGATCTTTACGTTCTATGAATCATTGACCGGATCTGCGATATATTAATTACTTCTTGAGTAATTCAAGTTCGAACGTGAAGATCAAATTTCCTGTGCAAATCAAATAGAGGAACAAAATTATCCAGCGCTCCAGGAAATCGAGATAAAATATTATCCATTCAATTAGACGTAAGTAGGATAGTTCAAATTTAGCACGAATATTTTTTATACCTAAAAATATTGTTTAACCCTTCGTGGTCACACTTCCAAATTCAATCGCGGTGGTCACACTTGGGTCGATTCTACCCAGTCAGTTTTCAAAAAAGTATTGTGACCAAACTATCCGGCCGAAGTGGTTCAAAAAATTACGGAACATGCTTTGAACTTTCTAGATGGTGTACGAAAAATTTATTTGTAAGAAATAAAATGGCGACATGTTAAAAAAAAATTCATAAAGAGGTGAAAACGCAGAAAAGACACTTTTTCGCTCAAAAAATCATAGTTCCGTGAATTTTAAACATTTTTACCTAAAATTTGTACGTGATACTCCTTAGATATGCTACTTTTGGAAAAAAATAGTAGCATAGTGCGCGTTGCAAAAAAGGAATTTATTCCGACATGTGAAGAGCGTAAATTTTATGGTATGAGGATACTTCAAACTCCAGGTAAGATGGTGAATACAGTTCCAATCGAAGCCGGGAACTATTACATATTTACGCCAAAAATTGATCGACGGGTCGATTCTACCCAGGGTCACCACGAAAGGTTAAGAGCACGGACGAGGTCAACGCAACCTCGCAAATTTTCTAACAGACTTTTCTCATAGATGGTCAAGTTTTTTACGAAACACCAAAGCATCAGGCTCTGCAGAATTCACTGACGCAAAGCTTGACGATCATTGGATCAATGTGACTTAGATGGTGCTTCATCCACTGACCATTAAAAACCCTTCGGTCCGTTATAATCGTAAAAATCAGGAGTACACTTTCATTACTTCCCAATATGTCTGCATAATTGAAATTCGGAAAATGTGAAATTAAATTGTTGTAAAAAATTATTCAAAATTTTCGTAATGTGATCGTATTTAAAATTCCTTTGAGCCAAAAAGACCCAGTGTGTCAACCGAACGGTCAATCTCTGAGAAATCTCTGTTCAAAAATTTCAATCATCTCTCTCGCATATCCGGTACAGCTTCTAGTTCGCCTCGAAGAGCTAAGAAACCATTTTTGCTTCTTTTTTCCATCCCCTAATTTACAAGTGTGTATGTGTGTGTGTGAGAGTGAAAATTACTCGACTTCTGTGCTCAAAGAATTTTTCTTACGAACTGCAAAAATGCCGATCTCCCTAACGACTTTTGTACAACAAGCATTTTTTTTTTTTCATTTCTTTTTTACTATCACGGATTGTGTGGTTTATTGAATTCTCGCGATGTCTTATCTCGCAATTCAACAGAGTTTGAGCAAACGAGAATTAACCTATATTATGTCAAACGTTGGCGTGCGTTTATATTTGTTTTCCCTCGTAAATCGAGGCACCTGAAACACTTCGTGACACAACCGAACGTGTGACCATCGAAAATTTGAGTCCTAAAGGTAAAACCATTGATCGAGCGATCTTCAACGGAACGGAAAATTAGCCGACATAATGTTTCAATCGTTGGGTTAAATTCTTATGTACAAATTTGTATGTATCTTCGTATGAGATAAACACGATCCAGCGAAACGAAAAATGAAAAGATTCGTTAGTAAAGTACAAGATAATTATCGCTTATACAGCACATTGAAATACAATTTGAGCGATACAAAGTCAAATTCTCGACCAATCCATCAGGCGAGATTAAAGTGTTCTTTTTTGCAATTTTATTTTACGAATTATTCATGAAGTTTTGCCTCTCTCTCTCTCTCTCTCTCTCTCTCTCTCTCTCTCTCTCTCTGTTCCCCTCTCACTCTCTCAATCGACAAAATAGTGTGCACCCCCGATCGTCATATCTTTCTCCATTATTTGTACAATTCGTTTTCCCTTATCTCTATACGTTACGAACCGAAGAGCCAAAAAATTAGCTAATAAAAATATTTGCCATTTTCTTCTGTACTAACGAAAAAATCTTAATATTTCATACGTGGACTAGAGTAATTAACGCTATCCTGATTGAATCGTCTAATTAGTGCCTTTCTTTCGATCTTATGTACGATTAGTTTGTATCGCTTGGTCTTCGATAAACCAGAATGCGATTATTATTATTATTTATTATCGTTATTGTTATTATTTATTATAGTTATTGTTATTATTTAGCCTCGAATAGGTTGTAGAAGATATTCGGGCGCCAGATTCTTGAGACTTTCGTATAAACGTTGACAATTCTCGTTTTGATTTTATCGATTCGTCGGAACGATAACAACAGGGATGCAGGTTCCTTTGTATTCACTAATTTTTTTTGTTTGATTAAACGCGTGACCACTATTTTTTTTTGTCAATGTAAATCGCGTCGCGTGACGGGTTTTGCTGTATTTTGAATGGATATGAGAAGAAAAAAAAATATATATTTTCTCGCAACGATGCATTTATCATTTTTTTATGGTTGTGCATGGCAATGCATTTGTAAATGCATTATTTGTGAATGAAATGCATTTTTGCACGAATTTTTAATGCACTTTTTTCTCTCTTTCTGTTCGTCTCTCTCGCTAAGCGAACATACGTTATTATTCTATCGATACAGACTGTATAATTCAAAATGTACATGTATATCAAAGAGAATTTAATTCTAATTGTACAGACAACGAAACTCTTTGAGTTTGCTTACTTAATTTTTTCGCGCTGTTTTTTACTGCTTTTATTTTGATATGATTTTTTTTTGCTGCTCCTTCGCGCAGAGGCGATCCACGACAGCCACGGAAAAAACATTCGACTCTGCTTTGTCGTACATTCATAATCGCCGTGCGGTAAAAAAACATAAGAAAAAAAAGCTATCCGAGTTGTTTTCGTTCGGTTTTTTGTTTTGTGTTGTAGACAAGAAACGAGCCCCAAAGATGGGTCACGAGGAACACCAAGAGTGACAATCAGTTCGACGAAGAATATATATTGCTTCGATTAATGTATTTATAATTATAGATATATCGTGTGTAGTCTAGGATGGATCGAAAATTTGAAAATTATCTCGTAGTTCTTTCAAACAACATTATCAGGTATAAAGGAAATTAGTGAATGAATTTTTATTTTATTTTATTCACACGGGAAGCCCGCGCTTTGCGTTACAGCTTGAATAACTCAATAACTAGTTAATATTTTTCACGTCCAGTTGGATATTCCCAAAACTGCAGGTTGCAGCTTTAAAAATGTTTTTTTTTATATATCGACAGCGTAATTTTTACACAAATTACAGCTATTTGGGTGCATGTCATTCTGTCGAATATAAAAAAAACGGTTATTTCCTTAAAAGCTCAAATTTGTCGTTTATTATACCTGCTAATATTATTTGAAATGATAGGAAGACGAAATTTTCTTTCGATACAGTCTAGTATACACGCTCACGTACTGGACTGTTATTGCACTTCGAAAACTCTTTTTTTCCCCTGTGAATCGTACACTCTCCTTAAATTGTGAAGATATCGTGGTCTATTGAGCCCAAGAGATACCTCTTTCATTTTTCGATCGCACGACATATTTTTCATACGTTCTTTCGTACTTGAAGTCAGTGGTATTGTTTCAAAATATTCGAAAAGTGCCACTTCAAGACCTGCCTCCCAAGATACAAAATCCGACCTCGTGAGCTCGCTCGCCCTCAAAGCAATCGTTGGCAATTGAGTCTCCAAAGGGCCTGATCACATCAAGGATAAACGTTGCTTAAGTGCATCTCTCGAACACGAACCATTCTCGTACAGTGTAACGATCAAGTAAAAAATTTCCTAAACTCAAGAAGTCTCGAGTTGATATCGTTTGCAGACAAAACAACTGCGGTCATTGACGTTTGAATTACAGCGTTCATTAGCGTTTTCTCATAAGAATGCTGAATTGCCAAGATTGTAATACATATCTTCAACTTCAACATCAACATTGTTGAAGTTGAAGTTTTCTGAACACATCTAGAAAAAAAAGTTTTCTTTAACGTTGAACGGGGAAACACTCGACCCTCCTTAAGATTGAAACACTCTAATACGTATAAACCTCGGTATGTGTATGCAAGTGATGATAGTTGAGCGCAATTTTCCTTAACGATCCACGAGGCGGTATCTTGGAAATTAATTATTGTTCGTTGACCATTCATGTGTGTATTTACACTTTATGTATAATTATTAGGGTGTGGCGAGAAAAGGAATACGCAATATTACTCCCTCTACCTCGGACGATATTATTAGGGATATTAAAAATTCATGTCAAATTCAAACTCTCCGCCTCAAATCTAAATGGCGGCTCATTACATTTTTTTCTTGGTAAATCTTTTTTCCCTATTTGATTTAAGCGTCTAATTCTCACTTTAGATTCAAACGCGAAATTATTATTGATATTATTTTTACGCTAATTGCAGCTATTAAAAAAAGTCTTTTTGAAATTTCCGACGAGGAATTGTTTTTCAAGGATTTTTTTTCCAAGTTTTTAGACAACTTTTTCCCAAGATTTCCTTTTAAAGATTTTTTTCAAAACAGTGATTTTTTGTTTTTCAAGTGAGCTTTCAAAACGAGGATTCTTTTTTGAAGTTTTTTTTTAACTCATTTCAAAACAACGATTTTTTAATGAACTATACTTTATGTAAAAATAATATCGAGATTTTTTAATCTCTAAGGCTCAACTTATAGAACTTTCAATCAGATTTGTACAATATTAATTGTACAATAATAGATTTGTACAATTATTAATTGTTGAGTTATTCGAGTTTGTAAAAGAGCGAATTTCCCGTGTAAGTAAAATCGAGGAATATATTTATCCAGCGCCACTGATTAGATTTTTTTTAGTTAGAGAGCTGAAAATTGGTATGAATTTTTCTTACGCCTAATTTGGTGTTCCACCTAACAACATTTTCCCTCAATCGAAGTTTCAATCTTATCTTGAACTTGATCCAAGATTTTTCGTATTTGAGCAACATTAACTCATAATTAAAGAGCTCAATATAAAATTAATTGCCCAATTCATTTTTTTTCGCGAACCCTCATTTGCTCCTCATTCTTTCAATGACACGTCACGCAAAACAATATATTGGCGAAACGTTTGAAAAAGTTTCCGATAAACGAGTTCGCGTCGATCGTTTCGGGTTTTGTTCAATAAATAAACACAATGTACGTGTCGAAAAGAAAAAAAAATGTACACGTGATATGTTTTATCGATAATTACTCGTTGTAAATAACTGCGAATGCGGTGAAAAAAATCATGGACCAAATTCCAAAGTTTTGCATTCGGTGATGTAGAAAGGACTCGAACACTCGTACTCGAGATACGGAGCGCAACTCGATCGCGTTTCCCTCGTTGTGTCGCGTAAAAATTCGATGTATCGTGCATAGAAAGGACGTGTTTGTGTCTGTGTACATTTGTTTATTTGGTGCATTTTTCGATATGACTCGTGTCGCGATAAGGCGTAAAAAATTCTCAAAAGACTACATCGTAGTCATAAGTTGGGAAAACCGATCAATTTCCCGTTCGCATACGCGTCGAACAAATTCGTCGAAAAATCATTTAGGCCCGTTTTTTTTCTCTCTCTCTCTCTCTCTCTTTGCGAAGATCGATCGATATAATTAGTAAAAAAAAAAAAACGGTCTACGTACGGTTAGAAGACGTAAAAATTCTCAGCAGATCATTCGTGTCTACGATTAGCTTTACAAGTATTCGCACGAACGTCACTACGAAGGACATTAGGAGCGTTCATAACACTCACATAACTGTAGCCTACAGCGAATAAAAATGGCCTAGGAAAATTAAGTGGATTTATAGCATCACGCAATCACGCTCCGCGTGGTGGTTCAAAGCCTCGAATTTCGGTGATTAACGAGAAAGATACGCAAGGACAAGTGCGACGAAGCCTCGATTTTTATTTCTCTAATCTTACGTATAATTAAGAAAAAAAATGTTGTTCCGCGATCGATTTCCGGAATTCCTTATGTACGGAAGCATTCGGAATTAAGTACAAGTTAATGTGCGTGCTTATTCGAGTTAAGGAATTCCATACCTCCAGCATTTTCGAAAAATTGATTTTCTTTCAAATTGATTATTATTCTCTGTACTACAATGCGTTTTTTGGAAACAAATTATTGCGAAATGTCATTTAGGTACGAAGTTCCGAAGATAAATATGTCTGCGCGCAGATCGTAAGCGCGTTTTTCTCGAAACTATACTTTTCGAGACGGTCTGCGCGATAAGTTAACCAGTTTTTGATATCTTTTAATGATAAAATTCGGAAGATTTTGTTATAAACGTTCAAAGCACGCGATGCAACAGGAAAAAAAAGTTTTTTACTTCAAAATGTGATAACTTTTTTTTTCCCCAAATAAAAAAATGGCGACTCGGAAGACTGTAACATTACTTTACAAGAATCTTTTTGGATCTTTCGCATTGATCAAACCATAGGGTGGTTATCATGCGGACCTTAGGAAAGTGGATTTTCGACAGAGGCTTCACGATTAATTTATTGTAAAATAAATAGATTTAAAAAATCAATGTAGCCAAAGTACTAAAAAATAATGTACGATGTTTCCGGATTTCTTTTTATGTACCCTCTAAAACAATTCCCGAAAAAACGCCAATTTTTTGGCCCGACTGGAGGTACGTGGACCGTTAAGGACTATTTTACCTTGGCGCTTCGGGAAAAAATAGATGTGAAGATGAATTGTTCTCCTGGCGCGACGATTAAATATATAAAATAATTTTTATTTTTTCCAAATACATTATAGTTTTACGGGGGAAAAAAAAAAGGAATGACAAAAAAAAGTTAATGGCGAAGATATATTTAATGGCCTCGTTCTTTGTAAAATAATATTTAAAATTCATAATTTTGGTAAAAATCCGAGTTTTTCTTTTCAAACAGCTGCCAGTTCTACAAAAAAATGTTTAAAATTTTCTCCTATGCTACACGTTAGGTATTACCTTTATTTAGAAGAAATTTATTTTTTATTTTTTAGACGATGCCTGACAGAGAAAAAAAATCCACCATTGACAAAGACTTTCAAAAGAGGGTCCTACTAGACCTATATCTCCACCATTTTGTATTTTTTTTTAATTCGTTTTTTTTATTTGTTCACAAAACTATAATGTATTTGTGAAAAATAAAAATAATCTTATATATTTAATAGTCACGTCAAAATTTTTTTTAATTGTTATACCTATTTTTCCGATCGCCAAGGTGGTGTAACGCCTTAACGCTCCTCTGAGTTCCTATAAAAAAAGGGCTGCTGTAATTCAGATTTGATTTAAGGTAGTTCCCGCACGATTGCCTCTTTCAATTTATTAAAATCGATAGTGGATTTAAAAAAAACTGTAGTGTCTGTGAAATTTCACGCAATTCTGCCCTACAAAGCTCGAGATATTTGATATCAAGCGCAAATCGACTATGGCGACTGGCATCAAGCGCTGACGGCCAGTCCCGTATTTTAAACTTTACGAGTTCGCGCTCCCCGCCGCGCGAAAATTACCTTAAAACTTTCTCAAGTCCCTTCAAACTTCCTAAAAGTCCTCTAAAATTGAGTAAAAAGCTAAAATGCAAGCTTAATCAGCGAACGAAAAAGTGATTCGCTTTATCGTTATATAGCTCGCGAAAATTCTACCGATATGAAAGATAAAAGATAAATATATGAGAGTGCAGAGCTCGGCTCGTGACAACGAAATTAAGTTAAGAAGATCGGAATGGACTCTCGAGAAATTACGTTCGAGATGCACGAAAATTCTGTCCTTATCTCGACGATGTTTTTTCTCGTCGCAAATGTCCCGCGAGATTGGAAAACCTTTGAACGGCCACTTTGTGTCACGCAATAATAGCCAACGTCGCACCGATAAAATTACTGACGGCCGTCACTCCGCGAAGGCTATTCAGCGCCCATTGACGACGCCGACATGTTGACGATAATCATTCACGGCGTGGATAATCTAGCGGAGGACCTTGACCTTGATACACGTTACAGGGCACGTAGTTTCGGGTAATTCCGACGCTGAATTACGCAGCGACCAGCCTCCGTGGAAGAATGACGAGACTCTGAAGTTTCAAAAATTAAGAATCACATTGCTGCAGTAACCTCGAACTGGAGGTGACCGCCACATAATTCAAAGAATGGCAGTCATTGCTAATTTACAATTCGTTTCGAAGTCAAGGTCGGCCGAGATGAGGTTGACTCGGCGGTAAGTGTCAAGGTCATTGGCGAGGTGGCCTTTACGATACAGCTCAAGGTCAAGGCCATCGGCGAGGTTGCCCTTTCAACGTGTATCAAGCTCACAATCATCGGTTAGACAGTTTGCAAATGATTACCAAACTATCAATGATTTCGTCGGAACGTTTCTCTAGCCTTGCCTAGCCTCGAGGACCTCAGAAATCCTCATTTTCCCGAATGAGGAATCCGAGGTTGCAAGAGAAAGTGAAAAAAACATACAAAAACATAATACCGTGTCGATAAAAACTAGCACATAGTCTCGGAAGCGGGTGCGGGCACATTTTTGTCGCTGGTCTCCTGGACCTCGTCGGAGTCCCTCGTGGCGAGAGGTTTGGCCAATGTGTGCTCGATCTCTCGTGTAACGCTTATGGTGGGTCCGGGTCGTCTGGCAGTGCTCTCGTCGGCTCGATCGATGGCCGGTGTGCGTCTGAGGTGGCGATGTTCACTGGCGGTAAAGTATTGTCGGGATTGGCCATTGTGTTCATCGTTGCCGGAACTCGAGTCTTCGCCCCGTTGCATGTAACGCCTCTGTATGAGATCCTCCATTTGTTGATAATCGCACTTTTCGGCGTCGCGCAGGTGCTCGTTCTCGATGTGCCAAGCCATCTCGGGATCGGAATACTCGGCGACGTTGCGTCCGTCGCGACAGGGGGTCGGAGAGACCGGAGGTGTCCTCGGTGGGCTCAAAAGGCCGCAGTAACTCTCCAGCTCGTCGGTGATGCTCGTGTACTCGGCACGCATCGCCAATAGGGTCGATCGTTGATTCGTATTCGCGGCGCCAGCCGTCCCCGTTGCACCCAACACCGCGGCTCTTGGCTCAGCCCACTTGACCGCACGTGACAATCCACCGGGCGGCACAAGCAGAACAGCCTCGTCGGATTCCGAGCGCGTACGGCTGTTCTGCCGGGTCGTACGTTCACCCGAATCCTGACGCATCTCCGAGAGTGGCACGTCGCTCGTAGCGTCGCGCTCGATGTTCTTCGATTTAACGGACAAAATCGCCGCGTGATCGTCGATTTCCTCGCTCTCACGACTCGTCAACTTCTTGCTACTGTCCTCCGGCTGGGCTGACACGTCGCAACAACTCGACGACGACTCGTCGTTCCTGCTGAGATTCTCCCGAGACGTTTCCGACTGCTTCAACGTATCGTCCTCCAACTGATGATGCGCCAATTGTAGCACCGCCGCGTCCGTCAACGAACGCAACAGTCGCCTCTGGCGCAGCGTACTCGGCACCACAGCCACCGCTTGGGTGTGCGACTCGACCTCGGACGTTACCTCCGAACGTTCCGATACACGACGCGGCCTTATCTCAAGGTCGAGACTCGTCAGACCCTCGTTCGGCATGTGTGTCGCCATAAAACGGTGTATCACACCCAGATGAGCCACCGTTTGCTCGCTCAATTCCTCCAATTTACGAATGCGAAATTCAACCGCCTGAAACAACAAAATTCAGGCTATCGGGACACTCGTTTGTTACGGAATTTGCGATATTTTACTGGTTTGCTAATTGACAGCACGATCTGCTTGCGATGAAATTTAACGATCAAACCCGCAAAGCTTCATCTACCGTCTGTTTGAAAAAAGCGTGTACGGATACATTTTCTCCTGGATACCGTTGGAGGGTAGATTCGAACGGGAGTAGGTAGCGGGAGCGGTTTACCATGATGCTTCGTGTAGAAAGAGTCAGTTGTCGTTTGACCGTGGTCACAGACCATTATTGTCCGAAAAACACGTCGAAAAAAGACTCCCTTGGGCGAAAGAAAGTTTGGACCGCGATTGGGACAACGTAATTTTTCGGACGAAGAGCTTTTTTGGGCACGTGTTCTCATCAATCATACTCGCCTTATCGACACAAATAGACACCAAAAATCCGGAATGTCAAGCAATTTTTCCGACAGATTAGACTCATATGGATGCATTTGTTACCAGATTATGCAATGAAATTAATGGAAAATATGCCTCGGAGATGCTAGGCGATTATTTGCATAAAACATCGAGGTGAAAGATCTGGTAGAAATAATGAAGATGGAAGAAAAGAGGTAACCCAAGATGTGCCTAAAAGAGGTGGATATGGGAATTATCAACGGCAACTCGTCAAAATGGGGCAAGGACCTCTCCAAAGCAATGCAAGAAGTGACAAAAGGAGGAATATGGCAGGCAATAAGAAACAACGATATGAGAGGAATAGAGCGCAAAGTAGAATGAGGAATGAAAATCAGAACGGAGCAGGAAATTCAGAACAACTGATGCAGGATTGGATAATCAACGTTCTGCAAAGAGTACAAGAACATAAAATGGAACGCAGAAATGGAAAAATACTGAGAGGTGAAGGGCCTCAGAGGGAAAATGAAGGAATTATGGGCAAGGATAAGGTGAGTGAATATAGGGGAAGAAGGGAATAAGTGATATAGGGACAATAGCTGCCGAATTTACAGGGAAAGGGAGGCAAGTTTGGAACACATTTGTGCATGTGTGAAGGAACAAATCAGAGCGCGAGGAGTGGAAGAAGTAGAAAAGCTAGAATATAAAGTGGAGGAAGAACTACGACAAAAAATAGAGGAACTGGTTGAAAATAATCCTGTGCGTACATAAAAGAATTCGAGGCTTTGGTAGAGAAAGAAATGTCAGTGTTTAAAAAGTTGTAAAAATGGAGGCGCGTGTACAAAATGTGTAAGAACAAATATAAAGGGGAATAGTCCGTGAGGGGAAACTATGTGTAAAGACCCTTAAAAGGTATTTCCTGGAACTAAGAATACTACTACTAAAGCATCACGGTTTAGATCATGTAGTGCGCGTGTGTATCTTTTGCAATGCCTTCTCCCAAATAATTTTTGCGTTTCACCGTACGCCCTCTTGTCAAATAGACTGTACGTCCTTCGAGTTATCCCTAGTGCGCCTTTCTCAAGAATGCATCGAGATGAAGAACTCGAAGAGAGGGAAAAAAACGCGCCCAATAATTACCTGCATCGAGACATGCTGACTGTTCTCCTTCTTGTCAATATCCTCAATCTTCTGATGCATATTCTCAACGCGTTCAGTCGTTACTTTAACTCTCTCCTCGGTGGACATTTGAAGCTTGAGTTCCTGCTCGCGAAAATAGCCCTCGACGCAATCCTCCTCGAAGTCGTAGAGACGTTCCATATCGTCCGCCTCGAGGAATAGCTTCAAGCCGTTGTCGCAGGTCTCGCCGGATCTCATCTCGCCCTGGGTCACGTATCTCAATAAGTACTTAAACAACAAGTAGAGATGACAGACCGCGATTAGCGGTGGTGGAAGAACGGGTTTCTGCTCGTACTCCATTACAACTGTGAAACGCTGAAACATCCAGACTTGATGAGCAACCGCGTTAACCTCGATGAATATATTGTTGAACACGGCTATCAGAAGATTTATCAGAAGTATGTTGGCGACGAGAAGATAAACTGACATGGCGGCAGGTGTTATCCAATGACCGGGCAAACACGGATCCATGCCCGGCTCATCTCCGCAATCCGGATCTATGTTGTCCGCGTACACTTCACCGTACAGCATGAAGTACGGCTCCATGAAAATCTGTTGAACAAAACGTTGTATCAATACTCCGGATGCCCATTTCCCACGAATTATTTCTTTCGACGTTCAATTCTTCTGCGGACTCGCAACATCGGCAAGCTTAATTATCAAGATCTTGCAGATTGGAAACATAAATAATGAAACTGGTGGAATGAAATGACGGGAGATGTTTTTTTTTTTTTATAAAACCTCTCTCAATGACACTCTGTGTCAAAATCAATCGCTCGATGTCTAAAAAAACCGGAAACTTGGAAATGATCGTAAGCAAATTCAAATGGCAAATAGCTATCGATGGTTCTCTTTACCTACGAAGATTCAGACCAAATGAAATTATTTCTAAATTCGAGTGAGTTTGGTAGTCAAACGTTTCACTGGTGAATGTTGAGGAAGACTGATTTTTTCTCCTTTTTTTATGTGGATGCCTCCAATGGAAATCCAACTTCAAATTTCCGGAAGTTCCACTCCATTATTGTCAAGGGGAAAAAAAGAATTAAAATCAAGACAATTTTAAACAGTCGTTTATGAAGAATCGCGAATTGAGTTGGTACTTTATTGTCAATGAGGGCTGTGAATGTCAGCAAGAGATACTAAGCGCCACTCAATTCGCGACTTTTCTTAAGGAACCGTGCGAAACTGCTTAGATTTCAATGTTTTTGTATCTCGCGAAAACGATGCAGTGAAAATGATCGAAACTCCGAAGCTAAATTTTCATCAGACGGACGGGTCGTCTAAAAATTTTGTATCTCTAACATTCGTCCGTGAAACGTACCACCCCACTTAAGGTAATAGTTTCGCCAAGGCATTTTTCTATAAATTATTTATTTTATTTTAAGAATACATTCACGACACTATTAAGTGATTACGTACAAAATTTCAAACGGATTCACGGTTCCGTATTCCAGCTATTGGCAATCAAAGATTGCACAGTTTTACACGTGTTCTTATAGTGAGCAGCGGAAAAATTGATATTTCACGCATTAACTTCGAAGCTTTTCTAGAATGAAAAAAAAAATGAATTACAGAGAAACTTCGACGAAGTTTGTCAAAAAAAATCAAGAATTTTGACGATCTAGTTTCAGAGATATAGCGATTTAAAGTACGCAATGTCTAGCGGAGCTACAGGCACGAAGCGTCTGGAGCAGACTGGAGCCGACAATCTGGCAACGCTTTAGGGTTGACATCAGAATATTTTGGATTGTT
Organism: Ophion ventricosus; assembly: GCA_963932345.1. Lineage (NCBI taxonomy): Eukaryota > Metazoa > Arthropoda > Insecta > Hymenoptera > Ichneumonidae > Ophion > Ophion ventricosus. The sequence goes on from OZ010711.1 coordinate 14,384,520, forward strand.
TTGCGCCATAGAACTTGTTCTCACTTGAGACATCGCTGAGCACTGTTTGCAAAGAATATTCAAAAAGGAATTCAGGCCAAGTCTTCGTTTGTCTATAGTTTTCTGCAGCTTAAATTGACTACCGTACTTACAGCATTTTATATTCGCCAATTCATTGTGATTCACGATACGATGTCACAAATTTACGTTGTTCATAATCTCTACATTCTTATTATTCGGTTTTCTCTTTTCCTACGCGTCGTAATTTCGACCGCTTTTCCGTATTTGGTGATCTTTTTTTGTTTGGCAAATTTGCCTTTATGTCGCACTTGTTACATTATTATCGCGACAGTTCACAATTTTGCATTTCTGGGTTTGCGACATTGTCAAAATCTCCGCGCTCGCTAGACTACAATAGTATGTGCATATTCATATACGCTGAGTGTCTACGTATTAGTAGCTGGAATGGATAGTGTGATACAAAAGTGAGTGTTAGTTGATGTGGGGGACGTTGTTATTTTTGGAACTCCAAACATTATATTAGGCATCTTCTTCATTACTTTATAAGTTTTTGCATCCCGATAAGATGTAAAAACTACATTATAAGAAAATTTCACGATATTTCGAAGCTTTCACCGATTGACCGGAGAATAAACTTTTCAACGTGACTGTGGCAAGACTACTACCTTAAGCGTTCTCTGAAATATTAATTTGCGAAACCCAATACTTTAGAAATCCAAGTGTTCTAATCGATTTTTTCAAACCTCAATTCCAACGATCCAATTCCACACACACGTACATCCTAGAATTTATCTAGAAAAGTCCTTTTTACAATGTTTTGTAAAATCCCGAGATATTTAACATAAAAATGATAAAATAGAAGTTTTCTCTATGAGGCGGAAGAAAAGATCGCACTTACATCGCGCACAATCCTCCATTTGGGTTCGGCGTTTGGATTGAGAATGGCTTGCCTCGCTACCCCGAAGCTCATCAAAACAACGAGCAAAAGTACCACGAAGTATATCATGTTCTTGACCATCTTGCCCATCATCGTGACCAGAGGACCTACGGACACAGGGAAACGTCATTGGCAAAATATAAATGCAAACGCGCCGAGTCTCCAAAGCTATTCTCGCTTTTCGAGGGTTGAAGTTCAGGCTTACCGAGGTACTTGTTGACACCGAGAATATTCAATATCCGTAGGTACCAGTAGATACAATCGACGCAATACATTGCGCGACCGATGTCGAACGTAGCCGTTCGCAAACGTAGTATGAGACCAATTTGAAAGAATATTATTGCAGCAGCGTCGCACGGATTCCACATGTTCCAGGCCCAGACGCTGAACTTGTGGGACAATTTTGCGGGCTCGGAAGTCGCTATTTCGCGTACTTTCTCACAACCCAGAGTGCATATGTACGCTATAGCGTAGATCTCGGCCCACGATGGACAATCGCCCATGCGAACGAGTATGGAGTATGAGAACAGCAGCAAAAACACCATATAAGCAATCTGCAAGATAAAAACAAACCTCGCGTACAACTTGATCAATTTTCTTCCTTCCCAATGTTATGCCTTTCCGGGAGATTTTAGAATTCTATCCTGTTCAAACTTCAGCCCAGCTTCGACACTTCATCCTTTTCGGTTCCTCAATGATCTCCCGAGGGATTTGAAATCGCGCAAAACTTACAGCGTTAGCCCAGAACTTTGTGATCGGCGCAGTGTAAAATTCCCACAGTTTTTTCTTGAATCGAAGCGGTCTGTTGGTCTTATTGTTGTAATATTCCGACAGTAGTCCATAAGCGCGATGAAGATTATCGTCGATGTCCGTGAGCACTCTCCCGTTTTCCTGCACTATTGTCTCCTTGACTATAGCGGGATTGTGATCGGTGCCGATTAAAGCCTGAAGGAGAAACGAAGCGTGTTACGTGATGGCGGAAAATCGATCGGTTGACATCTACGGTGGCCGTAGAGGAAGTGAGGGAGAAGACAATAAAACGAGAGACAATGCAAGCGAGGATAGAGAGTGAGAGAGAAAGAAAGGATTCGGACGAGCAATCAAACGTCCATTGTTCTTTTTACAATGTTGAAGACGAAACTCGTAGCTATAGAAAAGACCTGAGAAAATGATGGAATTTACGTAGAAAGGCACGGAAATAGTACACGGTGAATTCGCCACGACACTTCGAAACCATTCCAGCTCTGAATTCCACCGGATGCTATCCTGCGAGATAAACTTCGTGAGAAGTGTATGCTACGAAGCGTGAAGAAATGTGCACATTGATACGTAAAGTGGTTTTGTTAGTAGAGTGGTGTGTTTTTTTTCATAAGCTAAACGCTCCAATTTCATTCCCGACTCTTTTCGTAATTCGAATTGCATGAAATGATTTCTGTGGAAATATTAATTTTACAGTTGAAGACATTGCGTTCGGAAAAATTGGAAACAGAAGCCAAAGAGATTTCGATTTTAATTGCCAGGATTCGGAATGTTTACCTTATCCGTAAAATGTCGACACTGTATAAAAAAAAAGGAGGAAGGAAGAATTAACCCGAAATGGTGTAACGCATCGAATCGTTCTTTGCCGTTACACATTCATGAAATGATCAAGTAAGCAATATACGAGCGTTGAAGATATACTAGCAGCCGTACATACGCTCCGAAAAGTAGTAAATCTTTTGCTAAATTACTGGTCTCCACAATGGGAACTAGTTCTTTAACGGGGCCTTGTCAATGGCTTTTCGAAACCTGTACATCCTTGACCGCCTGAATGGGTTAAAAAGATTTTTTGATCGAGGGAATAAACTATAAAGCAGATTTTATTTCGTTGAGTTTAAAAAACCGATATTGTGTTACATTTTCTGAAAGATTGGCGCCTAGAGAACATGTGGTGAAAATTCCAAGACAAAGTTCGAAAGATCGGCCATTAGGTGTACAATTAGTAAAAATTTTATATCCTTGCCAGCCCGCAAATTCAATTGGGTTTTTCCTCGTATTTCGAGGCTATCGACGTGCTCCACGGCCCAAAAAAATGAGCAATTTTAATGAACCAGCGCTTAAAATATTCGCAAAACTTGCGACCATAAAGTAAGCTACAATCACAATTTTAAGTTAAATTTTTACTTTTATTCATAAAGAAACTATAAAAAAATCGTTAATATCTTTTTTTAATTTGACTCATCACCGTTATTACACAAGTTTATGCACAATTATTATTGTAGCCCACTTTGTGCGCGAAATCGTACAGATTGAGAATCTCATTGATTTTTGTGTATCAAATGATTTCCAGAGGGCCAAAGACTTCCGCAGCGAAATTTTCATCCACGTAACTCGTACCACCGACCACCCGCCCTCTGACTCCCCCCTTCAGGTCGCCATTTCGGCCAAGAGAATGTTTTCTTCAACAACAATACACGTGTCGAAAATTTAATTTTTTCAACCCAACAAAGTGGAAATCTGCCGCAATGTGACGAGAATATTAATTGGAAAATGAATTGGAAATCAATGAAAGAAATGAGTAAGAGAGCAAAGAGAGAGACAGAGAGAGAGAGAGTCACGAGCTGAAAAGTGAAACCGTGAAAGGCCGAAGTATTATTGAAAAGAAAAAAAGAAATGAGACAACGTTCACGTCCCGGAAATCCCTCCAACATTTAAGAGTACCTTGATACCCTGTTGACTCGTGGATTTGTTGCAAATGCTGATACTTCGGCGTCGGCGTTTCTAAAAAAAAAAACGAAAACCAAACCGAGGCGCGTGCCTCGTGGAAATTCCAAAAATAACCGCCGTGTTAATGTGTTGCACAGTTTGGCCCGAGGGGGAGGAATGGATGGAGACAAAAGAAAATCCAAATGAAGTAGAACGAGCAAATATTTTAGTCTCCGCCCACCGAAGTAGTCGATTAGAAAACCACTACGTGAACGAAGTTAAGAAAGTTCTGCTCGAATTTTGAATGACGCGCAGAGCGGATAGAGTTCCTATGCTTATACACAGGGCAATCGCATTAGTACCAACCTGATTTTGTGATAAAAAAAAATAATATCTCGTAGCATAAAAAATGTATATAAATCGATATTATTATTTCCAAATGAATAAAATTGTACTATTTTACTTTATAGAGCATTATCAAAGTTTCTATTATTACTAAACTATTTATTTGCCATACATCATTCGAAGCGTGGAACTCAATGATGTTGCAGAAGTGATGTGCACGCGCGCTCACATTGGTTTGGCAACACATCCGCTGTGTTTACATCGCGTTTATATTAAGGTAATTCAGTCGAGTTTGGCCGAAGTCAAATTTCATCCGTAATTTAGATTTATTTACGTACAATTTAAACATATAAAATCTATGATAAATTAAATTTTTGCATAACAAAATATTATAAGCTTCTTTTAGGCGTGTAAATGATAAGTTAATAATTAATACCCGGAATAGACGAAAAAGTTGACTACCGAAAAAGTCGACTAACGAAAAAGACTCAACTTGACTACCTCTCTACACGTTAGGGAGCGAACTAACCTAACCTTACGCATAAGGTACTAGACTGCATTCACGAGTTTTGTCGTAAAGAAAATGGAGCGGGTGCGTGCTTCAACAGGCCGCTTTGCATCCTTTTTTTTAACATAAGATGTCCGAGAAGAAACATAAAAACATAATACGTGTATTTGTATATTTGTATCATAAAGCCTAAGAGTTTTTATCTAAGTCTGTATCTAAGTATTTTACAAGATTTATGTCCTATCAAGACTCTTGAGACGGTTGGAATGTTCCCGCTACAGAAAAAAAATAAAACTCTGCTTCCATTTGAATGTTGTTATACATATATTATATGTATATAATATATTTTATATGTTACATATATTATATATGAACCAATTGTTCCTTGTTTACTTCATACTTGCTTTACATTTGCTTGTGTTAGACAATATTCATGGAATATTCTCTGCTTACGTGAAATGTTACACTCGACCAAATTCAAATAAAGCGCGCGCGACTGCGCCGCCATGTTTTTTCCCCTAGTAACTTCTGCTAGCAAGAGAGATCCGGTGTATGACAAGGACAGAGGCCGCGGACTCGCATTAATTATTGAAATAACAAAAAACCCTGTGGTAAATCGACTAAAATCGTTGGTAAATATCTTTTATAGATATCAACCATTATAGTGGTAAGTTTTTTTTTTGGCCCTCAAACGATTAATTTTTCGTGTATATTGAAATTTCGATAGTTGGCGTGTCATCTGAACCTTATGCCCTATAAGAGCAATGTAAAGTTATTTATTAATTACACCCAAATTACATGGTAAATTAACTTAAAATTTTGCAGACTTGTAGAGCAAGGTCAACTCTTTCGATTAAATTTAAAAAAAAACAGGGTCTTAAACGTGTACCTCAATTCGACCGAACTACCTTAACACTGGAGAGTTAATTTAAAAAAATATGGAATCAGTTTTCAAAAAACGGCTTCGCTAGAACGAGAAGTTCGTTAGTGAGGCTATATTTAACCCAAAAATGTATGTTTAAGGTAGTTGTCTCGCCAAGGCGTTTTTCCATAGATTTTTATTTTTTATTTTGAGGACTCATTCAGGACACTATTAAATGATTACCTGCAAACTTTCAAAAGGATTCACCGTTCCGTCTTCGAGATATTGGCAAACAAAGATTTCATGCTTTTATACGTGTTCTTACGGGGAGCAGTGGAAGATTTCACATTTCACGCAATAACTTCGAAACTTTTGTGCGGATTTTTTTTTTCAATTCTCAATTACAAGAGGAACATATAACGAAGTGGATAAAAAAGTCATGAATTGTGACCGTTTAGTTTCAGAGATATAGCCATTTAAATTAAGCCATGTCTAGCGCCGCTAGCGCCACGAAGCGACTGAAGCACAGTAGAAGTCGATTACAGTAGTGTGTGCATATCCGTATACGCAGAGTATCTACGTATTAGTAGCCGGAATGAATAGTCTGATACAAAAGTGAGGGTTAGCTAAGGATTATATTAGGCGTTTTCATTATTACTTTTTATAAGTTTTTAAATCCCGATAAGATGTACAACCTACATTATTTTCGAAGCTACGAAGCTTTCATCGATTGAGCGGAGAATAAACTTTTTAACGTGACTGTGGCGAGACCACTACCTTAACCAAAAATGTCTACGTTTCTACTTTCTTACTCATTGGCCAACTTTCTTTATTGGCCCCTACTCTCTAGAAAACGCGCCTAGCAGACGGCGCTAGCTGCCCCTATCGATCTCGCAGTCTCGATCCTGCCCCCCCCCCCCCCCCCAACTCCCGCTCCCTCGCCCACTACAGCGCTGCTACGTGGAAGCCTTGGGCGCCCAAATCCCAAACAATTTACGAGCTTTTCGTTATATTTATTAGCTATAACTCATATGAGAGTTATAGCTAATACCTCTTTCTTAAGGAATTTTGATACCGTTCTATAGCTGCAAGAGTGGGGATGAAAATAAAATGAGTTTTCGAAAGGCTGCGAACTTCCTGCGAATAAAATTTCGTGTAAAAATATCATTGGAGAATATTCAACTCATAATATTATTGAGAATTATTTCCAAGCTGGCGAATGATACTAATAATTATTATTTTTGCAATTAAATATAAATATATTACAATTTTATTCAAGAAAACATAACCAATAGACTTGGCAACAGAAGCAGTCTCTGCCATTGGCATGACTGACTATCGCTAAAGCATCGTCGACTCTAAGTTATTTACATGGTGAAAGACGTTCAACGTACGTTCTATAAAGAGTTTTTGATTCGGGAACGTCGAGAAAGCATTGAAAATGCCGAGCCGATGAATAAATACATTTTATTATAAAGTTCAAATGCTGTTATCCTATGTAGTTCTCAAACATCCGCCAATTTTTAAATACCCGCCAGTTAAGGAGGTACGACTACTTCCTCAGGGTCAACAAAGAGACTAAATTTATGTTGCCCCACGGGTGTTCTGATTTATGTTAACTTATGTTGAAAATTCGTATTGTCGATCCCAAAGTACCAAATTTGTGGTCAATATTTGATATATTACATATTTACTAATAAAAACTGAAAAATTAGATCCTCAACGATTCGGGAGTCTTCACAACGATTTTCAAGCAGCAGCGAGATTCTGTAACTCGGTAGCGACCGCTTTCGTTATCGTTAGCTAACGACAGCCAATAAGAGGCTCCCTTTCTTCTGATCGTGCATGCGATTGGCTGTAGCTAGCCAGCGACAACGAAAGAAAACTGTCGCTACCGAGTTACAGAATCTCGCTACAGAGCTAGGTTATGCTCGCCAAACGAATCAGCTGTTACGCCCGACGTTGGCAAGTCTATGGGTACTATTTCGCCATTATGATAATATTGGACCGGAAGTTGAAACCGTTTTATAATGTAGTGCTTGAACTAAACGGTGAAGTTCAAATTTTCGATTTTTTACAATATCTATTATGTTTAATTTATCAAATTTCAGTTTTCCAACGACATTAATTGGATACGTGAGCAGCAAAATTGTGATCACCGCACTTCCGGTCGACCATCTACATAAGACGACATGCTTCACTAGCTCAAAGCGCTCGACTTTGCAATTTTATTACGAAAAAATTGAACGGTCATTATAGATCGAATTTTTCCAAGAGTGCATAACGTATTCGTCAACATCATATAAAAATTTCAGGCCCGACAGTTGGATTCGTCGTAATGATCGTACCTCCTTAATGCTTGACTGTGAGTGGCTCACTCAACAGAGTCAGTTAACACGGTGTCGCCACGTCTAATCTGCAAGTTTCGTTAATGCTCGAAAACAATCCGTTCGAACTCAAAATTCACATCTTTTTTCGACTATTATTAACGAACGGAGTAGAGAAACCACTTTATTATTTAACACGATATTTCTAACACTATAATCACGGTTTGCTCAGTTTTTTAATCTAAATCTCAGTATTATTTTTGTCCCTACAGCCCTATAACTGGTGTTTACGAGGTGTCACGTATATTACGAAATGGCTAAAGCTTCAACTTGAGCATTAAAAATCTCCGAAACTATTTTATGAAACCGATTGATTTATGGACAGTTAATGCATCCTAAATTAATCTCTCAGCGATATAAATTTCAATCGTCTACAAGCATTTCGATTTTGGTGTCGAAACTCCTCAAGTAACTGATAGTACCATTCACCATGAGACCCTATGTAATACGGTGGTATCTTTGCGATTTTTTATCTCGATAAGTTAGTGATCAAACTTGTTGAAATTTTGCAGGTGCAAGTAAAATACCGTTCGACAATTGCTATTAAAATTTCAAGGCTTTCCCACTTTTTTTAAGTCCGAGCAAAACTTCCTTAACGTCGTTACTGGAGGCAGGGAAAAGAAACAAATTAAAGATGTGCAAGTTAGCTACGTAATTCTCACCTCAACATCCGGTCCAGTTGGAACGCCCTGTTCCGAGTCGCTGTCCTCGTTCTCGTCCTCCAGAGCGATCAAATGTTCCTCCTGGGTCTGCGGCATCAGTTGGAGTTCCTCCCGTGTCTTGAACTCCAGCCTCGTTATGTACAACGGACACACAAGCCCGAGAACCACCTGAATATTGACGTGGCATAAATACACGTACAATAAGTTCATTTGGTATTTCGTGAAACGAGAGAACGTGATAAGAAAAATGACTATTTCCTTCGTTAATATCGCCGTTTATCGAATTACCTTTAGATTTGTATTTTTGCGTGTTCGCAGGCCACCCATCCACAAATCGGCGAGTATTATCTGACTGCAGGGATGCGCCAGTAAGGGACGATGATTGGCAGTTACCGCGAGAGAAAGGCACGTTTGGCCGGACCAGTTTTGCAATTCCGACGTCAACAGCTGCTGTGTCTGATCGTCGTCCTGACGATAGCAAAAATCTAGCAATTCCAGAGCTGCGAACAATAATCGTACAATTTTTTCATTCAACATCTTTATAATTGATTATATTGAAAAAAGAAAGCGACACTGGTGGATGGGCGGCCGGGGTTCGGCTCCGGCGGTACTTCGAGTTAAGCAGCGTTGCGCATGGCCGATACTCGGAGCAGCGACCGTTTAAGGCAGTATTTCTAGTCTAGAAATTTGAAAAAATCGATTTTTTTTATTTTCTTAAAGTATAAACTCTTAAGAATCTTTCCGCAAGAAAAAAAAAACGGAATACCCATTATTTACAAAGTTATAGCTATTTGAATACGGCCTGACTGAGAGGCGGCACCGGCGCGTATTGGACAATAGGAAGATTCTAAGAAAATTAGAACTGCTCGCAGGGAAGAACGAGATTCAGAAAATCATCATTTAGAAGTCGGAGAAGGCACACTTTACGGGGGAGGGATGACCGATTAATATAACTTAAGTATAACATGCCATTATACGACGTAGATAGTTGCCGTTGTCTAAAATTGTATTCAAAACTTTTATGTTCCTTCAATATATATCCGTGTACCGTCCCTACCTCGAGCATTGCGAAATTATTATTCCCATTAAGAAAAATTCAAAACTTTGACAAAAATAGGGCGAAAAATTAACTTTTTTTTCAAACAAACGACATAAAAAAAATTTTCTCTTTAGTACCTGTCATAATGACATTCTTATTGATCAAGAAAATTCATTTTGTTTCTGTTTCAGATGACTGGCAACTTTGGTAATGTCAACCGCCTCAACCCTTTTTTCAGGGCCATATTTATAGACCCATAAATTTGTCCATTTTGATTTTTTTTGCACATTTTTTTTTTTGTAAGTCGTTAAAACAACAATAAAAACGTTAAGAAATGGATATTAAAAATATTTTATTTGACTTGGTACGATGATGGACGTTTTACGCCCGCTTTGCTTGCGTAATACCCTCATTTTCACACCTCGTAAAATAAAAATTCGTACAATACTCGACGAAAAAACTTTTTCCAATCTCGTGTGATTGCAACACTCGACTTCGGTTTATGCTGCAAACTCACACTCGTTAGAAAAAGATTTTTCGTACTCGTATCATAATATACTATTTTGTTTTTTTTTTACCAACTCCGAAAAAAACGCCCGAAATTTAGGTCTTCGGACTAGAATACTGCCTTCACAGTGCACCGGCTGGCGCATCGCCCAACCAACGGAAAGCCAATACTTCTGCGACCTTGGTGTAGATCAGTGTTGGGCAAAATTTAATTGCTAGAGGAACTAAAGATTAACAATTAATTAATCGTTGATGACGACTATAACAATTAATAATTAATCAATTGTAATTGTGAAAACTCACGATTAACAATTAATTAATTGTTAATTGCTGTAATCGCAATTAACAATTAATCAATTGTTAATCGTGACTTTCCACAATTAAAAAATAATCAATTTTCAATCTTTTTGGTCTATTTGATTAAAAACTAACAATTAAAACTGATTATTGTATAGGGTGCTGCGTAAGTCTACAAAACCCAAACAAACACGTCGTATCTGATATCTGCAAAGTTAAAGAGGTTAATTGTTAGTTTTAATTGTTTCATAGAATAATTAAAAAAGTTAATTGCAATTGTTTTAATTGCGAGTTGCAATTAATATAGATTAATCCGAATAAATTGCAACATGCAATTAATAGTTCATTGCAATTAATGATAATTGCAATTAAATTAATTGCAATTACTTTTTTAGTCAATTGATGAACTGATTGAAAAGTTAATCGATTAACGCCCGACACTGGTGTAGATACTTGAGTTAAACATTTGTGCACCGGAGAATCAAAATAATATGGGGCCGCCTATACCGGTACGAGTTTTCCTCAGTTTCTCCGTACCCTTGGCAAATGCGCTATAGTGTAGTTTGAAAGTAAGCGTCCACACGTCAGCATCAAACCCATTGTACGGATCGCATCAACGGATTTTATTATTCTTTGTAGTTAGTCATACAAGTGGGTACCACCGATCCGCACCGGACAGACCACACGCATCGGACCGTCGGTAATGCCGACGCGATTTCTCCGAGGGGCACCTTTTCCCATGCGTGCCAATGATGTCATATGGATTGCCGATCAGCGGCCGCACGCCGAAATAAATGTGGTCTCACGATGTCAAGAAGAGCAACAAACTTGCAAGGAGACATACTAAAATACTGTAAAAATCTTTCCGTCGTCGTTTCCTAGATCAGGCAAAAAGGTATGATATTCTCTGTACTGCGATTTGTTCTTGAATATGTCATGTATCAATATATTCCGTTCCTTTCTTTTTCTTTCTTCTTCTTCTGCCAACAAGCATGCAACCACGACATGCTCTGCATCACTTTTCATTTTGGCTCGCACGCACTATTCGTCCACTCGCTACGAAACTCCGAATGCTAACGTTGAAAATCCGATTGCAAATGGCCGTGGCGTCGGCAATCCGAATGCTGCAGATGCAGTAGATGGCACTACGTCTAATAAATCCATTTGATGCGATTCGAACGTTGTGTTCCATACCGACCTGTGGACTCTTACCTTAAGACGGCTGTGGACGCAACGGAATTTAGGTTAGATCATCAAAGTGCGGGTAGGGAGTGATAGTAAAGTGTTCAATTAGAAGGGTAATATGTAAAAACTCGCAAGGGTATACGTTGGAACTTAGGAAATAAGAAAAACTATTATGCAAAACAAGATTCGTTCGAATTTTTGGAAAACCATCTCTGTACGCTGTAAAACTTTCTCAGTATCTCGTCTCTTAAATAATTCGCTACTAATTTATCATTCTGCTCACATATACTCTCGAATTCCTTGCCGTAGCTTCGCAACTCGTCGTAAACTTCAGTCTCGATATCGTCCTCGGCAGCCTCGTGTGCCATAGCTTTGTAGAGTTTGAGAGCGACGAGGGCCTTGGCGAGCGCCTCCTCGCCGTGTTGCCACATGAGGAGCGCCATTTGTTGCCTCTTGGTTAGTACCGCCCAAATGAGCAGCTCGTTGAAGGGATGATCGAAGAGCGGTGTGTCGCGATTCGCCGGCAACGTCTCGGCCAGTAAACTCATCGTAAGACTGTCGGTCTTACCACCCGAACCAGGATAGTAACGACCCGCGCCTATCGCGCTGCTGTTACGATGCGCGTGCTGATGATGCACCCCCGAACGTTTCATCACTTTCGCGTAGATCATGCGAAATTGACGCCTCGTGTAGTGCGCCCGATACGCGCCACCCATTAATTTGTTTATCACCAGACCAATATCGTGAAGCGTGTATATGTAGCCTCGTGGTATGTGCGGACGGACGTCCCGTAAAATGTAGCCCAACGTGTTCGACGGGCCTTCTTTCTGCGATACAAAGCGGATGTACCAATTAGGTATATTTTTCACGATCTTCTCTTTCGCTACATTGTATTATGACGCAAATCATTTAAAAAGTGCAGATTGAGAAAGTAGCTTTTTATTTTATTTTATTTTATTTAAAAAATTAAATCATTTCATTTGGCAAGTTGAGTAATAGAATAAAAAATGTCCTTTCATTGTAAATTGAAAAAAAAATCTTTGAAAACTTCTAAAAAGAATTAAAAAATTGTAACCGCAATTAAAAAATTCCATTAAAACAATTTCGTTTAAAAAATTTGAAAAACAATTTAACAATTTAATTTTTAATAAAAGTACAGCATGATTTATTAATAAAATACAGTCAGAAACTCGCGCAGTCCTTTCTTATGATTCTTTTTCTCTCAATTCTCGAACAAGTAATTTTTCTTTATTATTTGAGACATCGGGACAAATTTTTGTGCGCAAAAGGAATATAATGGAGCGTATATCCGTATGGAATTTGGCGAAAATCGGTGAAACATTTTGATTCGCTTAAAGTTTCTGCAATGAGCTCGTTGTTTTTTTCCATTATGAGTTTCTCAGAATTCGAAGCTTCGCTATGAAATAAAATGGTGGAGAAGCAACGGCCAAGTTTCTAATTTGTACGATTTTTTGGCTAAACTATCTCTTCATAATACTCCGTGTAAAAAAAAACACCGGATGTCTCAAACATCGAGAACGGTGCAGCATTTCGTATATTTTTTACTATGACAATTTTTTAAAATACAAATCATTGAAATGTCTTCCAATAAATTCAGTATCAACCATCAACGATTTATTATTTTTCTAGTACTTTAATCTTCTAAACATCTCAAAATTTACTTAAGTTTGTCAATGTATGTTTGCGATTCGAAAAATTCATTATTTTTTCGAAGCCTGTCACCGATTTTTGCAAAATTTCAACCATGATCCAGTAGTACTCTTCACGGGTAAAACGTAACATTCCGATATGTCCAAAAAATTGAGCAATCCGTAGAATCTTCTCAAGTTTTTCAAACTCTTATTTTAGTTGATCTGACTGAAAATATGCTTTTCGCTAAATATTTAACTCACGGTATTGTACAGTTCTTCGAGCCTCGGTATCGTCAAAAATTTCCTCATGGAAACACCATTTTCTAGAAGCAACTTCACAAAATCTATCCTATCGTGTTGTAGCGCCTGCATCATGGCTTGCTCGAGGGCTCCGGGTGGCCACTTCTGACCGTATACAAAAATTTCGCTACGAGCAATGTCTACTCTGTTCCATATCAGCGACAGTGACAATTGTTCCGCTGGGGACAGCTGCTGCGACTTGAATAAAGCTGTCAAGATCGTCTGGTCGAGTTCTTGTGGCCGATCTTGCGATATACGAAATACTGTTATCTGAAATAAAAAAGATATTTTCGATTCCCAGCTGCGAACTGGTGTGTGGTAAAAAAAAATGAAAAGTATAGGATCGTAAAGGTCATCGTAGACTCCGGTGCACGCGTAGTTGTCGAAACTCATGGGTGAATTAACAAATAAAAGATTTTAGGAACACAGAAAAAATAGAACAAATATACAGACTGTCCTATTTATCTTGAGACATCGGGATAATTCAAGAACAGCGCTATCGAAAAATCGGAAGACACGCTTCGAGTAAATTCAAAGAGGGAGTAAAGTGGCAAGCTAACTTTTTCATTTTCTGGACGTTTTCCAGGTCAATTTTTTAAATAAAAACTTATATTTTGTATAGCGACATCTTATTCTATGTAAAAAAAAATCCAGTGACTTTTGTCCGAAATTGTTTTCATATAGCCGTTATTTGCGGACATATTTTTAACATTTTTTTTAACACGAAACACTTTTGCTCACAACAATGTAGGCGACTCTTGTCACGATTTGATAAGGAACACGGTGAACGCTGTCATTGGATATACTTTCGTTGGTATCCACAGTCTCCTTTTTTAGTTTATCAGTTATCTAATCGCGGTATTAATTTTTTTTTTTTTGGAATTGGAACGTCGTCATTTTCAAGATCTTTTGTAATAAAGAAAAATTGCCGAATAGAAAAATGTTTCGACAGAAGTTACCAATAATTTCACGTGCAGCACGAGATACCAATATAGAAAAACATAGGTTTCCTTTAAAAAAAAAAGATTACCCTTGAAATCACCATAAAAACGTCCACTAAAACATATCGGGATTTTCTTATTTAGTTCGCTGTTCTCCGGTCATTTCGATGTCTCCAGATAAATGGGGCGCCCTGTGCATATATAAGGTGTAAGAGAATTAGTGCAGAAAAGGATGCTAGAGGTGGTCATTTAAGATTGATTTGACCTCAAACAGTATTATCCAAAGTCTAACGGTTTTTGAGATATTCGCGATTTTCGTTTTTCATCGGTTTTTTAACCTTTTAACTGTGAAAGTAAATACTTCCATTTTTTCAATGATTTGCACCAAAGATTTTTTATTTGAGGAAAACGCCACTAGGGGAAAGGTGTATGAGATGATCCCCCTAAGGGAGAATGCTCGTAATTTCCGAGATATTCAATATAATTGAGATCTGAAAGCGTTTACTATTGGCATATTTATCTAACTTACGGCATATGCAAAACATTCAATTTATTAGGGTTTCAATAAAAAGATTTCCTTTTTTTTAAACCTTATATAAGGATTATCTTGGACACCCCGGTGGTCAAGATGATCCTTAGGGTATGGACAAGATGATCCCCCCGGATTATCTTGCGGATCATCTTGCCCGTATTTTGGGATTTTTTTTTATTTTAGAGAAATTAGGTAAATATAAATAAAAATTTGCAAAAATAAATATTATGTTTTATCTCGCTCAACTAGAATTAAACTAAACCAGTCTTTTACAGCCAGGTTTAAATTACTTAGGCATTTCAAGTATTATTTATATCAATTATACATTAATGATGTAGTTTGAACATAGACAATCTTTTTATATAATTAAAACAAACGTTTATAACCAACATCAAATGTTAAATAAAAATTCTTCATCCTACAATTTAAAAAAAAACTTACCAACTTACATTAATTTCAATTTATTATTTATTTGATTTAAATTTAATTTAATTAATTTTTTAAATTAATTTATTAAAATTAAATATAAATTTAATTTATTGAAATTATTTATTAAAAAAGAAACCAACAAAACCAGCTTTTGTAATTACGCTGCATCACCGTTAACAAAAATAAAGTAGGTACGTTATTTGTTTACATGATCCCTAGGGATCATCTATCACCACTAGACAACGTCATTAGTTTCGTCGCAATTGAAAATGATCATCTTACCCCATGGGATCAACACGTACACCTTTAGCCTAAGTAGATACGTTTTGTAAAATAAATTGAATGCCAGTAGAGCGTCTATTTTTTTTTTCTATGCGTATTCAGTTACATTCTTGCTTTTGTTGAAATGGTTTTCTTTTACATTTAGGTGAGGATATTGACTGCTGGAAATGTAAGTCGACAAAGTTTGTATTCGATAGAACACACAGAATCTCTAGATCACGAATAATACCAAAATTTGTACACTTAGCGTAATAAACTCATACGAATTCGTTATTTGGTACGAAAACTCGGAAATAAAACCACAAACGAAAATAGCGGATAACTCGGAAACCGTTAGACTTCGGATAATACTGTTTTATATCAAATCGATCCTATACCACCTCTTCTAGCACCTTCGTCAGTTTTCTGCACTATCTCCCTAACAACCTGTATACATCAACAATAGAGCTTACAACTTACGATTACAAACCAAGACATACCAAATTCTTTTTACGAGTGCATTGTAACAATTCCGAATAAAGTTGGCTCGCTTGTTCGGGTGAAACTTTGAACGTTCTCTTGATCGTTTCTAAAAGATGTTCCCTCATGCCCTCCAATCGTCCCTCAGTCTCGCCGGAATCGCCGTCGATACTGTCGGACGCATATCTGTACAAAATTAAAACGTCATCCCGTAAGCAATTCTTCCAAGCTCAAATTCTGTCACGTAAGCGCGCAATTTACTTGTGCATAAAAGCTATGAGATCGGCAGCGCGACCGGAACCGTCGCAGACGACGACTGGGACCGGAGGATCGTCCGTTACGTATTCGAGTACCGAACGTATGGTGTTCGTGCCACCTTCAATGACTAGCGCCACCACTGGTATACTACTGTGTGTATCTGCAACGAGAAACGAAAAACGTTCGGAGCACGGGTCAGAGTACGCTCTTCGGTAAATACGCAACGCAAAGCAGCTTTGTTGGCTTCAATCTTTGTCGGAATCAGTCTCTGATGCTTTTTTTCTATTGATGTGATTATGAGTATTTATTGAGAGGTCTATGTAAGCTTGAAATTCCGAAAATACGATTCTTTTATTGCATAGTTTTATAACCCAGGATCTTAACTTTATTTTGTGATGATGGTTTTGTAAAAATTTTAAAAATTGACCGAGTTATGGTGATTTTCGTAAAAGGTCAGATCGCCCAGTGCGCTACAGCGAACCGTCCTGCTGCGATTTACCTTCTTTTTTTTCACGTATTACGAAGCGGTGCAAGTCGTATCTCAAAAATTATTCGTCCGATTCACTTCAAATTCGGGCAGAACATAGTTTACAACATTTTCTATCGTATGACCAGATCATTCTTCTAATATGTTTGTTTTTTATATGTTAAGAACAAATGATTAAAGTTGTTGTTTTTTGTCGAAAATCGAAGTTTTTTACTACAGCTTGCCACTTACGTAATGTTCAAATTTTCAAAAAAGTATTCGGTCATACGGAAGTTTTATTATTATACGAAAAGTACATTGTTTATTTTTTATTTAAGTTGATCCGAGTTGCCAGAACCACATACGCCGAATAGCCATGCAGCAACGGCGGCACTTTGTTTAAATTTTAATAACTTTATTGTTTATCAATATATTTAATGAAAAAAAAACTCAAACGTGACAAGACTAGGGTACACCGACCAGTGAATGGAGAAAAGCTGATTTAGATTCAAAATAAGCAAGAATACGAATTGTCGATAAAAACTCAATATAATTTAGCAAAAACATCACAGGCGTCGTTAAAACCAATTTCTTAGTTTAATGTCGAATTTAGATGCCACACGGGATTTGTCTAGTTGTGGTACTTGCATACCGCCCAACTTAGTTACGATACGGATGTGCACAGTAGGTGTTCTAAAGGCAAAAAAAAGTTTTTATGAGTTTTGAGGGTAAGTATTACTTTTGCTATTTAAAACAGAATCAATATTTGCTTTTGGTAAAAATTTTAAATTCGTAATGATAGGTTAGAATTAGACGTATCTATTGACTGCTGATGTATTCTAACCTCTTTCTAGTGAATGGACATATGGGCTCTGTTTTGATCATTCTCAAAGCAGGGTAAAACATTTTGCGCATCTGCTGAAAATTGCAAAATTGATTACTGTTAAGAGTTGACAATGTACATTTCATCGAATGTCATGAAATCGTTTCATTCGTTTTTTATTTATTTTTTTTCATTTTTACGAAATTTCATTTTCTGTTTCTCTGTCGAAAAAAAATTTGATAGTTTTTTGAGAATTTTACGTTAAGATGCAAACAAACTTTGTGTATTTCCTACGAAGTTGTAATAACAAATCCAATATTCATATGTATAATAATATGATAATTTTTGTGCAACACAACGATCTCCGAATCCATAATTTAATAAAAGTAAATATCAGAACGTTATCCTTACAGCGTTCATCTACACTACACGACCATTTACTGGCGGTCGAGGGTCCATTTACTGGTAATTTCGTCCATTCACTGGTGATTCAGTCGTTCCGCTACTCATTTATTAATTCCTCCAATACTATTTGTCGCAATCACTTCGAATTTTTTCCCACTATCAGAATATTTTTTGTTAGCTATAGCAATTCAAAAGTTTGTTTTCATAATATTTTCATTCCATTATATTTTATTCCTTCTGAATCCTATAGTGTCGTTATTCATCCAATTATGTTTATTAATTATGTATCAACTGTGTGTAAAATTCTCATCTCGTCATCCCAATAGTCTCATCAGAAAAAAATCTAAAAAATCAACCGGTTTTTTCGGGCGCCAAGCCTATGCAGACCCGTTCAACTGCATAGTAAACGGTTTTTCTCTAACTATACAGAAAACGTATTTTTTTAATAACATTGAAATTTGCATCGTTGGAATGCAACGATTGTTTTTTTAATTTCTTTATCTTTATCATTATCAAAAACTTTTTTTGCATAAATTATGGCCGTAAATCTCTTATCAGAATACGTAAAAATATTCGTGATTTTTTCTCAACCTAAATGGGCAAAAAATGTTATCAATTTAAAAGACTTAATTTTCGTTGTGTCCGAACGATGAAAATTTCAAGATCACGTTTTTTTATATATAAAACCGGTCTTTTTAATATATTGAAAACTAAACGAAAATTATTCATAGCTCGAAGAACAATATCACTGTTTTTCTAAGTATTACTCACATGGTTGTAACTTGAGATTGGATATGTACTTTTCAAGTTTACGTCGCAGGACTATTTCGGCTCCGTAACGCCCACCAGTGCCATTGTCAACGAGCAAGAAATAAGCGTGACGATTGTTCAGAACGGCGTACTTGGACCTAAAGAAAATTGACATTGTACTTAGCCGTATACTAACATTTTTGCTATGGCCCGGAAAAAAAATATATATATATATTAGAGTGCCTAAAAAAAAACTCTTTGATTCGGGCTCTCACCCCTTGAAATATTACACGATAATCAAACAAAGAAGTTCGTGACCGATGCAGCCTGTAGGTTCATTCTAGCTATTTGATTTACAGGTAGAAAAAAAAATTCAAGTCTGCTCTTCAGATACGGCGAATTCTCAAAAAATACGATGAATGGGCGTTAAAATTCAGTCGACGAGGTTCCTCTATAGTCAAGTGGAGTTGTACACATATTTTTACCAATACATTGTGGATAATAATTACACATACAATTGTGGAAAGTATGTTCCAAGATTTCTACACGTAAAAATGGCTTCATTATTCTATAACTAATATGTCAACTTTATATCCATATACTTTTTATCTGGCTACTTGTCTTGTCGGTATGGCAGTATGTAGTCATTACAGTGCCGGAGTAATAATATGTTAGACCCCGGTCGCTCTGATTACCCCCAAGCACACATTTACTTACACCGTCACTGTCGCTTCCCCACTTTTACCGACAATCGTAAGCAACGAACCTGACATGAAAAGCTGGAACTACGACCTACGTAGCATAAGACGGCAATATGGCCGCGACCGTGAGTTGACGTCTCCGATCGTAGTTGTCGGATTTCGTCTTCGTTTTTCAACGAAATAACTTCAAAAATGTCTAAAACGGTGCAGTGAAGTGATACGAATTGCCCTCCGGTCCGTGGTATATGTGAGTGAAATTTATAAGATAATTCTCTCAGCTGGTGAAAATGTGCCATGGCGAACGACGAGTCACCTTCGATTTTCGATAATTTACTGTGCTGGAAAAGAAAATTTGTCACAACGAGTGGGACCAGAGCGCCATTCTTACCAATCAAACAAATTTATTTTCTGTATTTAATCGTTCATTACGATTGTATTTTCGGCGAAATTCGACACCCACGATTTTTAGTTCCATTTTTTGCCATTTGGCGCTTTGTATGCCCTTGCTCGATGTGACAAGAGAACTTTATAGCACAAGAAATAATGTTGGATTATATCGACGATTGAATTGAATTGAAAAGAAAGGATTCTTGAATACAAATGCTTTAATTTGGGGTTATAAATCCGTTTACTATATATCATAATCCCACTGATTGGTCCAGACCACTCATCGATTGTATCTATCGAAAATCGTTTGCATTGGAAACGAAAACATTAATTTATCACGTGTAAATCAAATGGAGAATTAAAAAACCTCATGAATCACCTGTTAGAATTAACCTACAAGCTGCTCCTTTCGCGAGCTTCTTTGTTTCATTATCGAGTAATATTTCAAGGGGTGATAGCCCGAATCGGGGAGTTTTTTGGGCCAGTCTAATATATATACACTCCCATATATTTTTATATATTTATGTTTAAAGTTAAAACGCACCATGGCGATGACAGAGAATCATAAGGAACTTCACTACCGCGCCCAACGAGTTCGTGACTTTTTTCTAATATTCCCCATGGCGCTATACCAATACTGACGACACGGCCTTGCCTCTGCGAACGTTCGAGCAACAATGCATCTCCGACCTGACGGGTAACGCCTAAAAAATATACAATGCATTGAAAATGTTTCTTTGTTCAATTTTTTTTTTTGCTTTAAGAATTTACGTGGCTGTAATACCGGTGTTCGTTCCTCCGGTAAATATCCATGCTCCGGTTGTTTTGGCGGCTTTCAACAAACCCTTGCGCAACACCTTCTTGAGGCTGGGCTGTAGATCAAAATTGGAACGGCCGCCGTGTACGGTTATGAGCAATCGCGGCAATCCGAGATTCCATTCTCGGCACAAAAGCTGGAGAATCGGCTCGGGCCTTGTGTCGTGGGAAATCCTCACGTACTGCAAAAAATAGCTGGTTATTATTGTCGTCGGGTGGACAAGAAGGGCTGAAGATCCAAGGGTAGGACTAAGAGAACGGAAAATCGAAATATTAGGCTTTTCAAAGAACCTGAGCTTTCGTTGGATGCGGGCCACCCTGAAACTCTATAGTGCCGTAGGCGTCGGTTGGCGCTGGACGAGTATTCTTTCCCGGTGCCCATTGGTCCCTTTCGGCTTCCGCACCACCCGCAGTCGCGTAACTCTGCACGTCCGCGCCCGTACCGCAATGATGAGTGTAAGAGTGGCCGCAGCAGCATCTGCAATTTTCCGGAAGAAACAAAGGAGAAACATAATTTCAATGAATCAAACTGAAACGCTTTTAAGATGTCCTTGTAAGAGAAACAAATTGTTAATTTATTCCCTTAAATGTTTATGTCGTTGGTAAACATGTCGGAGCACCACCCCAAAATGGGTCGGAATGTTTTTTTTTAAACGATCCTCATCACTTGGAAATTATGTAATAATTTTGAAGGACGAAGGGAGGAAAACCCAAACAAACTATCGCTGATTTTTCTGGAAGATACAAACGATCCCGAACCAAGTACTATTACTACGATACGACAAACGTGGGCGGCTTGTTTGGTTGTTTGGCTTGTATTGTAGTTTAGACTTTTTGTTTCTATATTTAACTTTTTCTTTTGTTTGGCTGATTTTTTAAGTTTTTTTGTATGTCTAGATTTTCTTTTGGGTTTGTATATTTAACTTTTCGTTTGTTTAGATTGTTACTTTGCATTTTTTTATTTGTTTGCATTCTTTTCGTTTTTTTTGCTTCTGTGGGTTTTTTGTTTGTTTGGGTTATTTTAATGTTTGGCTGTTTTCTTTGTTTAGGCTGCTTATTATTTTACATGGTTTGTATGTCCGACTTTATTTTGTTTGGGTTTGTTACTTTGCATTTTTTATTTCCTTGCACATTTGTTTTGGATTTTTTTGCGTCTTTGGATTGTTTCGGTTTATTTGGATTTTCAGGGCTTCCACTTCCACAGTACCAATTGCAAATGCAAGCAATACCATTGCTCACATTTGTTTCGTTTCTTTTTGCTTACTTGGATTTTTGGTTCGTTTGGGTTATTTCAATGTTTGGCTGTTCTATTTGTTTAGGCTATTTGTTTCAGATTTGTTTGGGTTTGTTAATTTGCATTTCTTTAAATTTATTTGAGATTTGTTTGCGTCTTTGGATTGTTTCAGTTTGTTTGGGTTTTCAGGGCTTCCTCTTCCAAAGTACCAAATGCAAATACAAGCAATACCATTGCTGGCATTTGTTTCGTTTCTTTTTGCTTACTTCGGTTTTTCGTTGGTTTGGGCTATTTAAATGTTTGGCTATTTTGTTTGTTTGGGCTTTTTGTTATTTTCGGCTTATTTGTTTGCATGTCCGACTTTTTTTGTTTGGGTTTGTTACTTTGCAT
Organism: Ophion ventricosus; assembly: GCA_963932345.1. Lineage (NCBI taxonomy): Eukaryota > Metazoa > Arthropoda > Insecta > Hymenoptera > Ichneumonidae > Ophion > Ophion ventricosus. Next base: position 14,406,759 of record OZ010711.1, read on the forward strand.
TTGTCTGCATTTTATTTTTTTATCCTTTGGATTGTTCGGGTTTTCAGGGCATTCTCTTCCACAATACCAATTGTTATCCGATTTTTCAAATAATAAAAATCGTTAAGGAAAAGATTCCGATCAATTTTACCGTGGAGCTTCGATTCGTCATTTTTACCACCGTGTTTTCCATCGTTATTACTATCGTATCAATTGCCTGCAGTAAGTATTCCGATTACTCGTGAACCTCGATATCGTGATAACAAAACCATAGTAACTTTGCAAGATTTTTCGTGTTCGATCGTTTTTCAATATTATTCTCAATAGTCTCGTTCAATGATCATCAACATTTTTTTTTCTTGGTATCACTCGCTGCAGAAAAATATACCTCTCGAAGCAAGGACGTTCATTCACTGGAGCATAAGTAATGTATTTTACGCTCGTGCCAAGCCGCCATTCGCATGAATAACTGGGGTGAGAAGGAAAAAAGCACGTGTCGCTAAGCAGTGAACACAGATCGTGCAGGGGGGATTATAGTATTAAATTTAGCGCGGGTAAGAAAAAAATGATTATCTCCTCGATCCGATCACTTTCACACTGTGCACACATTGTCGAGGCTTGGAGACGATATTTCCTTTTTTTTATGCGTGTTGATCGAATAATCGTACACTGAAATATCGGGAAAAAACGTTTTTCGATATACTCTGACGATCGGATAAAAAATAAATATTTCGAAGCTTTGCAAACTAAATATTGTGTATTTAATTACTTTTTAGAACTTCCATATATACGTCTATATGTCATTAAGTGATAAAATAATATTTGAATAACGTTTTTAAAAGCAATTACGGTACTCAAAGCCTACTGTTGTGAAAAACAGTCATTTACTAAAGTGTACTCAGAGAAAAAGCTGATTAGTGACAAAAATGTCGGAGAGTCAGAAAAATTTGCGTAAAATTTAGCGGACTAAGAGCTCGATAAAGATTACTGGACAAATACAGCGAAGATCGAGACTCAAAAATTATCGAAAAATAATTCAAGATGGAACATTTCCTCATTGTTTAGCCTTTCCTCTCAGCTCACATCTCTAATATGTAACTATTATATATTTTTCGAATCAGGATATCATTCCTCGACAAACTCATACTCATATTGTAATTTTAAGATTTTTTCGTCTTTGAGTACCAAAGTAGTGGTTTTACGATTTTGAATATTATTACCTGACGGTAGATCATTTTCTCTCTGTGTTGCATACAAAAACAAGAGATCGTATTAGTTTCTCGGATAATCAGATTCAAAGACTTTTTAAATTTATCGTCAAAGTATTTCGATCAACGGAAAGGTCGGGATTTTCCATATATTCGGATTTTTGGCAGATTGAGAGCATTCCCCTCGCGCACCAGGATTGCGAAAACGATAATAACGCCAAAGCCCCTGTGAGTATATTACGTTTATAATTGAACTTTACGTAATTGCGTATTTATCTGATCGTGTACACTGAACAATTGTTCCCTTTTTACTCCACCAATGCCGTGATTAATTTTAGATTGAATTTACATCGGATAAACGATGAATAACAGACCTTTTTTTATCCAGCGGAAAAGAACGAAATTAGGCTACAGAAAAAAAAATGGATCAACCGAAACGTCGAAATCAAAAAAGCGAAAAAAAAATACAGCTAAAAACATCCCCGAATTTAACGACGTTAATTGGGCCGTCAAACCTCACCTGGAAGTCGTGATCACGTCGTATTCGGCACTTTTATCTCCCTGTATCTCTTCAAACCTATGAACCGAATGAAACAAAGGGAAATAAATCAAAACGAAAACGAAAGAACTAAGGGGTTACATACCTCCAACATTTTATTTTTAAAAAAACTTTTTTTTTATATTGTCGATTATTAATCTTTGCAGTCTTATGCGGTTTAAAGTCAAATTAATCCGAATTCTCAATTGAGAACGGAGTTACGCGGGTAAATATGGCCGTTTGCGCGAAGGGACGGGCTTAGACGCAGTTAGATTTGAGCATTTTCCTCGAAACCACATTTTTCGAGACGGTCTGCGCGATAACTTGAATAGTTTTTGATATTTTTTAATGCTGTTTTTTTTTTCATCTTCGAAAATATATTCTTCTCAGTCTGTCGCAATTCGACATGAAATAAAATGTTTTTACTTCGTAATAAGTTGCTGTTTTTCGAAATTCAAAAATGTGGCTCGACAGACTATAACTGTAATATTACTTTACAAGAATCTTTATGGATTTTTCGGATCCATATACCCATTGGGCAGTTATCATGCGGACAATGGGAACGCGTATTCTCGACGGAGGCCGAACAACGGACATGAACACGAATAATTTGTTGGTAAAAAAAAAGCAAATAGAAAATTTACGTAATGAAAGTACCGATAATTAATGTAAAATGGACATTTTTCCGATTTATTTCACGATTTACTCTCTCAATAAAATTCCCGTAAAACGCCAAATTTCGGACAGACTGGAGGTATGTAACCCCCGTTGAGTAACGAAAAGAATTAATAAAACACGATGTCGTCGAGAATGCCAGCATTCGTGAATTGCTTCGTTGATGTACTTCGGTGACGTGAATGTGCGGACTCGAGAGTTTCACTCGAAGACACAACGCGGGGAGGGGAGAGTCGATAATTATCAAGAGAAAAAAAATCCAAATTTTTGTTCACGAACGATCTTTATGGAATAATAGTTGAATGGACCCCTTGTAGAGAGCGCACGAATATACAGGGTGAGGCACATAAAGTGTTACAGAGCAATAGCACTCAAACTATTGATCATATCCAAAAATGTTTCAGAAAAAAGTTTCAGTGTTCGAGAAGGCCGTCATACTGGACCACCCTATTTTTTTATCGGTGGAGGCGCTGAAGCTACGTCAAGGTCAACTCCACTTTTTTAAATGGAACCATGTATTTTTTTTCGCCTGACATTATTACCGATTTTAAGACGAATTCAGCGACCTAAAACACAAGGTCATTCTAGTCACGCAAAGTATGAAAATAGTCGGAAAATCGAAAAATATCGGAATAATCACTTTCAAAGGATCCACTAACCTTGGTTTGGGTCTACCTGCAGAAGATGCTCGAAGTGATGACCCTCGACTTGTAAACACGCCTGACCATGCCTGACGACATGAAAGAAAGAATACGCCGTGCATGTACCGAAATTACACCACAAATGTTGGCTGAAGTTAGACGGTCTTTTCATCAGCGAATTAACAAGGGCTTACAAGTCGAGGATCATCACTTCGAGCATCTTCTGTAGGTAGATCCAAACCAAGGTTAGTGGATCCTTTGAAAGTGATTATTCCGATATTTTTCGATTATTCGACTATTTTCATACTTTGCGTGACTAGAATGACCTTGTGTTGTAGGTCGCTGAATTCGTCTTAAAATCGGTAATAATGTCAGGCGAAAAAAAATACATGGTTCCATTTAAAAAAGTGGAGTTGACCTTGACGTAGCTTCCGCGCCTGAACGAATAAAAAAATAGGGTGGTCCAGTATGACGGCCTTCTCGAACACTGAAACTTTTATTTGAAACATTTTTGGATATGATCAATAGTTTGAGTGCTATTGCTCTGTAACACTTTATGTGCCTCACCCTGTATAGAGTGAACGAGAGCAATGTGTCATAGACGGGCACAACAAATTATTGTTCAAGAGCATTTTTTTTCTCACTATTCTTGTAATTTGAATTGCATTTTTTTTTGTACGTGCAATTTTTTCAAATCTCCAATCGATTGATTTCTTTCCTTCACATACAATGCAAATCAATTAATTTCGCTTTGTGACAAAACGTCGCCACAACTTTCGCAATCGTGCAGAGCTTTTTTTACCGCGCCGTTCCCATTTCTTTGACCGTAAATCATTTACTTTTGCATTTATTGTGCGGGAAAATAGGAAAAAATGGGTAACGATTCGATAAATTTCGCATTCGAATAAATGCATAATGTTAAAAAATAATTCAATGCGCCCATCCTTGTGATGTATGTGGAAAATGTTCTAACGTGATTTTTTTTTCAATGACACATACAAAAATTAGTAGACACATTCAATGATGCTGATGTTCGAAGCATTAATACGCAAAGTAAAAAAAGCCGTGTAAACCAAATCGTCATCGTCATCATTATCACCACTATTCCATTGTCACCCTCTACAAAATTATTCAAAATAATATCTCGGATCGAGTGAAATACCGTTACGTATGTTTTTTTTTAGTTTCAACACAGTGCTTGACGGATTCTTATCGTGATAAAAGATAGGGAAATAAGGCTTGGTAAATCGTGCAGCTACGATCGACCAAGTGAATATTCGTTTTCATACATTTTATAGCTGTATTTTTTTTTGTTTTTCCACCAACCTGTGCTCATCTTTAGCACTCGGAATGAACTTGGAGCACTCTCGCTTCTGAAAAGTTGCCTCTATCCAACTGCGCTGCGTTGTCTGCAATGCGTAACAAGTTTGATCGTTAGAACTGCAAAAAATGAGTATTGAATTATTTCGTAAAAAGTAAACAGATTAAAAAAAAACAGTAATTGCTTTTGCGAGTGACAAGGGTTGCTGAGGATTTGCAGTTAATTGAGTTTTACTCAGTTTGAATGACACTATTTAATGAACTCGAAATAATTTCGTCATCTAATTTTCAAATAAAATATACGAAATAAAATTACGTAAATAATTTCGTAATATAATTTCGAATAAAATATACGAATTTGAATAACGGAAATAATTTTATATATTTTTATTTCATCATTTCGTATCATTTTATCTTATTCCATACAGTTTTATGATTGCGAACTAATGAGACTATATTTTTTTACTACTTCATACCTGTTAAATTTATGCTAAACACAACTTGATCGTTGCAAAACTGTTATTTTGTACTGACAAAACAATGTCAATCGATTCGAACGTGAACTCCGTCAAAATTTGAGTTAAAACTTAGTAACATTGCCAATAATATCGTAAATTATCGTGTATTTAATTAAATTCATTGATTTTTTTTCTATATTTTTCTATTAGGTGTACAACTTTGCTTCCGCCGTTTTTCGATAGATGGCTACAGCGGTAAGTGCTCGTCGAAATAGGCAGATTAAAAATGTCACACAGTAAGCTTGGACCTCTGTCAACGTAACGACAGCACCACATTAGTGAATTTGTGTTTGCATCATACATTTATTCTCGATCGACGATGTCAGTTTTCGACCCAAATTCTCATCATTTGCGGGCAGTTTCGATTTTTTGCTTCCATTTGAAGAAAACTGCGTCTGAAGTATTGCGAAACAATGAAATTGTTTTATTGTTTAACTGCATTTTATTGTTGTATTGATTGTTTAACTAATAAAACTGCACTAATAGTATTACGAAACAATAAAATTGTTTACTACTCCGCACTGTTGTATTTATTCTTAATGTAACTGTATGCGCCAAGGACAGCTAAATGACTAACAATAAGAGGATGTTACGAATGCGGCACGCGAAACGTGTCCTACACAGATAAAGCGAGAGAAAAAAAAGTTTGACATTATATATGGTTCAAAGAAACAAGCTCGTGAGACACTTTGTTATAAATAGGTGTGCAAACGAATGGAAGTGACTAATTCAGCCAAACGTCGATGAGAAAACGTCATAAAAATAGTCTCGTCCCAAGAACGAGCTCTAAAATATCAAAATACGACTTGTATTGTCGTATTGCAAAAAAAACTGCTGTGTAACGAGAAACATGATAGGGCTGAAATAAAAGTGTCAGGAGAGTACTGTGGAACGATCACGAGCTGAAAATTCAGTGATGAATATTAAAGACGAATCTCTGCTTAGAAATCGGCCGTGATTTTTTTTTATCAGAAATCTACAATCTAAATGAGCAAAAAAATATTTTGAACAGTCATAAGAATGAGGAAATAAAACAAATTGAGAATTTTCATTGCATTCCAATGACGCGAATTTCACAGTTCTCTCAGAATCCGTCCTAGACATCAATAACATAAATCGGCAATAAAGAATTTTGGATAACAATGGAAATAATAAAAATAAATAAAAACCAATTCTCATTGCCCACCACGTTCACTTCGAACTAGAGTCGCTTGAAAAATGAATGAAAATCACGGTGGATCGTCAAGCAAGAGTTTTCGGAAGATTCCTCCTTTTTGTTCTCGCGAGTTCGTGCAATCGTTAATCATCGCTTCTATCAGCAAAATCGTTTCAGCAAACACGAGATAAAGAAAGATACGAATGACTGTCAAGGGGATCGTCTTCATTGCCGATTTCAACGTTACCCACTCGTCAATGGTCCCCTTAAGATTTCCAGCTCACGAATCTCGTAGGGTGATATCCATTTTTTTCTCATTCTATTTCATGTAAATTCGTCACTTGAATTATATGAGAATTGATGAAGTGACGACTTCTCCATGAGTTTCGAGCAGTCGATTCGGTCGACTTTAGGGGAGGAAAGAAAGAATGAAGTAAATGGATGACTCGTATACCTTGGCTTTCTTTCTCTTCATCTTGGGAGTGTTCGCTCCGCAGATAACGCTTCCTATCGCCATATCGATAACGTTGCGAATTTCTTTCTTTTTTTTTCCTTCGCCTCGGCTTCTACACCGACTCTGATCGCTTCTTACATTGAGTGCAAAAACTAAAATAAACGAAATAATACAAAATAATAGGCGCAGTGCGAAACAAATCGAACATGGAAGATGAGAGAAAGAAGAGAAAATAAGCGACACGATGCGAGCTGTGTATTCCGAAACGATAGCCCGGTCGTGTCTGGTTACGCCACTTACCACTCGCACGATTTTGGTCTTCTCAATCATGCCGTTACATGGGACAGGCTTGTAGCCGCCTCGGCACTCTACGCCCGGATTCCCTCTACGGAAAATCCTTCTCTCGAACGTGACTCATCGATCCGAAGCCGCTTCCTCTTATTATCCATCCAGAAAAATATCTCATTATCCGGCTGACCTGCCAACTGCGATGCAAACAAACAGGGATGCTTAGATTGCCAAGAAACATTCCATAACCTTCGTTATGAAATAACTCTGTTTTCTGTTTTTTTTTCTGCACAGCGGCTACGCGGAGGATAGATTTTTTCTCATTTACCATTGGCTGCAAGGTACAAGAGAATTAGAGGGCAAAACTATTGACGATGTTCAGCCCGACACTTTTACCTGGTGCATCACAGTATTGCAGCCACTGGCGTCGAACATTCTCATTGAAAAACTTATTGCCAAGTCATCGATGTTTGAGTCGGTACAGCAATTTCTTATCAAACGTTTATCACTCTACAACATTTTTTTCAACATTGGCAAGCCGTTGCTACATTCAAACTTAGATCATACGCAAAGTGACTATTGTTAGTTTTGGAAAAAAAATGCATTATTTGTCAGGAAACAGTTATATTATAAAGAAATTATAACGATTTTTATTATAGTATTATTACCACTCAGTATAAAATATTTATCTATAGCCCATACACACACGCACACACACACACACACACGTATATATATATGGACCAAATATAAAGATTCAATACTTTATATCATATTTTTATATTGTAACCCAAATGAATGCAGTATCCTTTATATTTATATATGATTATCGCCGGCATATATATGGAGAATGGAGACTGGAAGACAAAAACTGGAAGTGGAAGCAAGAAGAAGAGCATCAAAATACCTAATAGAGATCCTGAAGATGAACGATGAAAGATGGCCCAAAATTTCCTTGAAAGAGAAATTAAGAAATTGGGAGAATGCAAGGGCATCCGTCTGGGTAACAGAAGTAGAGAATGCATTGAAAAGAGTGGGGGCTAACATTGAGAGGCATGAAGGTGGGAATGGATATACGAGCATTGAGCAAGCGATTAACGGAGGGCTGTAAAATCAGGGGAGACCAGACCATTCATGGGGACTGGAACCGCATAGACAACTCACCATACTGTCCGGAGTACAAAGAATGAAAAACAGACATAGGAGTAGGAAAATACTGGGAGAATGATAACACAAAAATTAGGGTCAAAGAAGAATGGACGAGAATGAGGTGTGAAAATTCGGGGAGAACTGTGTGCAAAGGATTTAAGGAGGAGAAATGCAGAATCTGAGGAATAGAAAAAGAAGATATGGAGCACATATGGAGATGTGGAGCATTTAAGAAAATAATAAGGAAAGAATTAAGGGAGGAAATTGAAGAAATAATACGAACATGGGAGAGTACCGGGAAGCGGTAGCTACAAGTTTTCGGAGGAGAGATCTCTCTGTGAATACCACAGGGCATACCAAAGCGAGGTAAAGACAAAGGAAAGGAAAAGGGATGTGGATCAGTGAAAGAAGATGTCAGCAAACGAATAAATAGAATATGTTTTCAAGAAGAGGTGGTAGAGACATATATGTGTATAAGAGAAGTGTAAAATATTCTAAAGCCCAGCAAGGCAAGAATAGCGAAATAAATAATAAAAATAAAAAATAATATATATGATTATCATTGTGTAGTAGAATATCATATATATATATATATATATATATATATATATATATAGAGTCAAAACCGGTTATAACGACATTAAAGGGACTCTGCGGTACTGACGTTGTAGCCGATAGTTGTTATAAGCGATACATGGACAGGTTATAACGACATTGAAGGGACAATGCAGTACCGACGTTATAGCCAATTCGCCGTTGTAAGCAATGTCGTTATAAGCGGTTTCGACTGTTAATATATGTGTGTGTGTGCACCGGACTATATCTGGAAGATGGAGGCAGGATGCAAGGGTATAGGGATAATAATGAAGAAAAGGGCGGCGGATTATGTAGGTACCATCATGGGAATGGAAGAGGAGAGATGGCCGAAGAATTGCTTGAAGGAGGAGGCGAGAGGGATGATAAACGGAAACGCGACGAAATGGGGAAGAGAACTGGAAGAGGCCATGAACCAGGCGGGAGAGGGACAAATAGGAGACACACTAAGGAGAAGCAACAGAAGGGAGTGGAGAACGAAGACAGGGAGAGCAGTGAAAAATATGACGGACCAAGAAATACAAAGGAACTGGGAAAAAATCGGGAGGTCAGGATTTTGCGCCGAATATAAAGACAGGAAGGAAGAGGTGGGGATGGAGGAATATTGGAGGAAAGGAACGACGAGGGGTGAAATCAGAGAAACCTGGGCAAGGATGAGGTGTGGGAGCGTGGGGAAGGAGAAAGAAAAAGGATTCAAGAATACGAGATGCAGAGTGTGCAACAGGGAAGACGAAACACTGACGCACATAGGGGAATGCATGGAGGCAATGACGCAAATGGACCAAGAGATGAAAAGAAATTATCAGCAATGGGTGGAACAGGAAGGAAAAATAGCAGCGGGGTGGAGCAGAGCTCTAAAAGGAAAGAAAATAGTGGAGGAACTGTGCGAAGTGGTCAGGGAATTCTACAAGATCGGGAAAAAGAGGGAGGAGAAGACATGGAGGGAAGGCTAGAAGGAAAAGTAGAGGAGAAATATAAATAGCAACATTGTAAAAAAGAAAGAGAACTTATTGTAAAAAGAGGAACAGATGGGAGATTGTAAAAGCCCGCAAGGGTGTACAAGCGGAAAATAAATATTATACTACTACTATATGTGTGTGTGGGTATATATATATAGATATATATATTAGGTGTAGTAAAAGGAAATCCATTATTTTTGCCTTCAATTTCATGCAAAAATAATGGATTTCTTTTTACTATACCTAATATATGGACTTAATCATTTTTATGGAATTCAAACTTAAGGGATAACATCACTCTAGGATTTTGAAAAAATCGTATTTTTTTTGGCTTTAAAAATACTTTGGGGTCATAAAAACAATATGCAATTGGTCCTGTAGAGAATTTTTTTTTTAAAGGTTCAATTATCGTTTTTCAACTTTAAACTCGTACAATACATCGTACGATTTTAACAAGTTTAAACGCGTTTTTCTCGTAACCACTTTTTTCAAACTGGGAAAAGGGATTACTCGAACACCTTTGCATGAATCGATTTGAAATTTTGATAGTAGCTTCACAATTACATTCTCTGTGGGAGTACGTAGCCGTTTTTTTTATTAAATGTAAACTTTTTTTTTATAGACAATTTACTGCTTATTTTTTGGGCAAAAAATTGATTTATTCCAAAGTGCGCCATTTTTTCAAAATATGAAGAAAAAAAATCCCTACGTAGTCCCATAGCTAATAATATATAGATTATAATTTTTTTTTATTTTCGTTCCAGGTCTTATACTTTACGAGAAAACCGTCCTCCCGTGAACCTATTTGTAAAAAAACACGTTTTTCAAGATGGGCTCTGTCGCCGCCATTTTTTATGAAAATTATAATAAATTTTTTTTTTATACTTTAATGTGTTAAATAAACCCTCTCAAAAGAAATCCTATTCCTTTTTTCATACTCCCAAAATAAATTGTCAAAGTTAGGCCTTATTTTCTGCCGCTAGAGTGGTCTTATCCCTTAATGGATAAAAATGTAATACATATTTAGTATATAATAATAACAATAATAAATGTATTATAATCCTTATAGTGTCTCACTCTCTTACTCTCTATCTCTCTCTTTGTTCAAGTACCATTAGTATTATCATATTGTTTTATAGTTTAAATAATTATTATTATTGTATTATTCTCATTCATATCTGAGTTTGCCGTATGGTTGTTACCAGGGCATGCAATAAACAATCAATCGATAAATCAATCAATCAATTAATCTCTCTCTCTCTCTCCCTCTCTCTCTCTCTCCCTCTTTCTCTATACATGGAGAGAAAAAGAGTGCAAGAGAGTATAAGAATATACAATACTTTTATCATTTTATAATTTAAAAAAATTACTAAATATTTATATATAGTCCATATTTCTCTATATATACACTGCCGGCCCAAAGTTTGAGTACACCAGTCGAAATTTCTTGCCGCACTAAAAGTTAGATAGCGGACTCAAAAATAAAGATAATCATATTTCCCAAGCGGCGTTTTAAAGCGGACAAATTTACCTTCATTTTGCCGTTTTATAAAAAATTTTACAATTTTTTTTGGGCCCGATACGCCTTTTTGAAAATGGCTATTTTTCAGCTTTTTTTGCACGTCTAAAACTGCCCGCATAACTTTTGGCGAATTTCTTCGCTCGTTTTTTCCATGACAAACTTAGAGAGGGTATCAAAACCTACGTTTTTGTTTTTTAGAAAGTTTCGTACGATTCTTTTTCGCCCCAGTATTGCATTTTTAGCTAAAAAATACATGTTTTAGAAAAATAGGCGTAGTCCAATAACTATGGGGTTTCACAGAAAATGTCGAGAGGGTAAAAAGTTGCATAGGTTCACACTGGAGTAGCCAGAATTTTTTCCGAATTTTTTTTTGAAAATTTTTTTTTTACCATTTTTATCGGGACTCTGATGAGTGGAGGGGCTCCATTTGGGAATTATGGGGTCTAGGACAATCTACCAAGAAAGAACATTTGTTTACTTTTTCATTTTTAATTAATTACAATTTATTTCAGAATTTTTTTAAAAATTATTTTAACAATTTTTTCGACTAGAACTCGGAGAATCATCCTCGGTTGAGTTTTTCTGAGAATTTTTTAAAAATTTTTCCTGCTCCAAAAAGTTTTAACGTGTAAAATAACTGAATATAAAGAACTTTGTATTAAAAAACGAGGCATGATTATTACTTTACACAATCAAGGCATATTATATCGAATTATCGCGAAAAAAATGAATGTCGAGATGAATGAGTTCTAGCCGAAAAAATTGTTAAAATAATATTTTTAAAAATTCTGAAAAAATTGTAGTTAATTAAAAATGAAAAAGTAAAAAAAAATTCTTTCTTGATAGATTGTCCTAGACCCCATAATTCCCAAATGGAGCCCCTCACTCATCGGAGTCCCGACCAAAAATTGTGAAAAAAAAAATTTCAAAAAAAAATCTGAAACAATTCTGGCTACTTCAGTGTGAACCTATATAACTTTTTGTCCTCTTGACATTGTCTCTGAAACCCCATAGTTATTGGACTACGCCTATTTTTCTAAAACATCTATTTTTTAGCTAAAAATGAAATACTGGGGCGAAAAAAAATCGTACGAATCTTTCTGAAAAACGAAAATGTAGGTTTTGATACCCTCTTCAAGTTTGTCATGGAAAAAACCAGCGAATAAATTCGCCAGAATTTATGCGGGCAGTTTTAGATGTGCAAAAAAAAAGCTGAAAAATAGCCATTTTCAAAAAGGCGTACCGGGCCCAAAAAAAATTGTAAAAATTTTTCTAAAAAGGCAAAATGGAGGTAGATTTGTCCTCTTTAAAACGCCGCTTGGGAAATATGATTATCTTTATTTTTGAGTCCTAACTTTTAATGCGGATAGCTTTTAATGCGGCTATCTAACTTTTAATGCGGCAAGAAATTTTGACTAGCTGCTTAACGCGACCTTTCGAGTTAAGCAGCATTGTGCATGGCTGATACCTCGGAGCTCTGACCGCTTGAGCCGTGCACCAGCTGGAGCATCGACCAGTGAGCTGATGGCCAAGACTTCTAAGGCTTGGTGTAGATATTTAAGGAAAACGTCTATACACCAAAGAATCAGTGCCACGATTCTATAACTCGCAGCGACAGTTTTTATTATTGTTAGGTCACAACAGCCAATGAAAGGTACCCTTTCTGCTGTAATCGTTCATGCCGTTGGCTGTTCTTATTCATCGACAACAGAAAAAGCCGCTACCGAATTATAGAATCGCTATGCAGAAGAGTATGAGGCTGCCTATAACGGTACAGATTCTCCACAGTTTTCCCTGCACCTTCGGCAAATGCGGTATAGTGTAGCTTAAGACACCTGCGGATGCGACGGACGTTGGGTCAGATAAGCAAAATATGAGTAGGAAGTGATAGGGTTCATTTGGCAAAGGAAGTAAAAACCCGCAAGGATATACATCGGAACTCAAAGAATGGAGGCTTATAAAAATGGAAATGAACAAAAATGTATATAGTTTATATATATATATATTGAAAAAAAAAAACTGAAGTGAAAAACTCAACCTTTAAGGTATATTTCATTCTACAAGAATCTTCACCCTACGATAAACTTCGAGTATTTGCGTCAATAATGTTTAGTTCCTTCAAATCCATGTTTTCATAATTTTCTTCTCTCCATTCTCTTCTGTACTGTATCGAATAATTTGTTTTCCATCCTACGCTAAGAAATGTCTTGCAAACCAAAGAGAAGAAAATTAGCGTTACTGGACAGTTAGGTCTCAGGGAAAATCGACAAAAAAAAACACCAGGAAAATACGCGAATCGAAGGTGACGCGGTAAGAACGCGGTACTCGTCAGCTTATACACGAGTTGAATTGCGAAAAGAAAAAAAAAAAAAAGGAAACTGTGGGAGTAAATTCACACGCAGTAACTTTTAGAACTCCTACGCATAGGTATAACCTCTCGAATGACGCGAAAAATACACGTGTACGTGTCGCGTAATGAGAGTTCGCGTTGTTCGACCGGTGAATTTTGTGGAAAAAGCATTGGAACATCCGACCCTTCGTGCCGAGTGAAATGACATCGCGTTGATGAAATTCGCTTTCGCGAGTAAAAATCCGCGCGATTTCGAGTGATCGAGAAAACATAACCTAACATCGCGAAATTTCGTGCTCCCGCAGAACGACATGCACGTAACGTCGAGAGCGCGCGCATCGAAGTTTCCTCCGTAAATGTGGATTAATTAAACTTACGTGCGAAATTCGATGGATCGCACAGTTGATAACATCCACCGAGATCAAAACTCAAAATTTTCACGCGAAATTATACTAATACACACACACACACGCGTATACGTAAAATGTGGAAAAAAAAACGATAATATTAACTCTGAGAAATTTCTCAACATCTCGCAATCTCCAAAGTGTCTTTGGCTCGTGAAAATTCCGCGTATTTGTAACCGTCTATCTTCAATTCGACTCAACAATTAATATCTTCGTACACATTTTCTTCTATTTTTTTTCTTCTCTTCTCTTCTTTCTATCACGCACACTTCTAAATCGCGTCCCGCGCGGTATCGCGAATGCCCGAGTGTACCGAGCAATTTTTTTTCTTTCTTTTCTCGACATAAGATGTACAATAAGATATTTATAAGTGACACACGCCACACACACACACACACACACATACACCACACACGCGCGCGCGCTCGCGCACCAACACACAGTGCAGAGTACGTCGAACGAACCTCGTCGCGTGTGCGCGCGCTCGCGGTAACTCACTGTGTACACTCGAGTTTCGCACGAGCGTGCGGGTGAGCATACTCGCCGTATCGTACCGAGGGCGCTCGCGTACGTATTTACTCTCTCGTGTGACCAATTAATGCCAATTATCACCGAGGAGACCGAACGTTCGGTAGTGTCGGAAAAATCATCACGCCCGAACGCGTAACAGCGCGTGCGGTGGTAGATTTAATGTAACACAGAGTGTGTCATTTGCCTAGCAGTGAACACAAGCCCGAAACATTTATATATATATATATATATATATATATATATATATATATATATATATATATATATATATATATATATATATATAGTACTGGACAAAAAAAGTACGCACTAGTCGAAATTACTTACCGCACTAAAATTTACATAGCGGACTCAAAAATAAAGGTAATTGAATTTCCCAAGTGGCGTTTTAAAGAGGACAAGTTTACCTTTATTTTGCTTTTTTAGAAAATTCTCTACGATTTTTTTTCGCCCCGGTGCGCACTTTTGAACGTGGCCATTTTTCGGCGATTTTTTGGCCGTCGAAAATTAACTTCAAAGTTTGTGGAACAAATTTTCCTCGGTTTTTTCCATGGGAAACTTAAAAAGAATATCAAAACCGACATTTTTATTATTTAGAAAGTCTCGCACGATTTTTTTTCACTTTAGTATTGCATTTTTAGCTAAAAAGACATGTTAAAAAAAAAAAGGCGTCATCGAAGAACTATAGGGTTTCAGGGGAAATGTTAAGAGCGTAAAAAGGTGCATGGGTTCACACTGGAGAGGCTAGAATTTTTTCAGAATTTTTCTTGGACATTTTTTTTACCATTACTGGTTGGAACTTTGATGAATGGAGAGGCTCCACTTGGAAATTATGGGGTCTAGGACAATTAAAAAAGGAAATTTGTTTACATTTTCATTTTTAATTAACTACAATTTTTTTAGATGTTTTTTTTTATTTTTGAAAATAAAAATGAAAAAAATGAAAAAAAATTCTAAAAAAATTGTTGTTAATTTAAAATGAATATGTAAATAAATTTCCTTTCTCAATATATTGTCCTAGACCCCATAATACCCAAGTGGCGCCTCTCCACTCATCAAAGTTCCAACCAAAAATGGTAAAAAAACATGTCCAAGAAAAATTCTGAAAAAAATTCTCGCAACTCCAGTGTGAACCCGTGCAACTTTTTATCCTCTTGACATTTCCCCTGAAACCCTATAGTTCCTCGATGACGCCTTTTTTTCTAAAACATGTCTTTTTTAGCTAAAAATACAATACTAGGGCGAAAAAAATCGTACAAGACTTTCTAAAAAATAAAAATGTCGGTTTTGAAATCCTTTTTAAGTTTACCATGGAAAAAACCGAGGAAAAAAAATTTCTACAAACTTTGCAGCAAAATTTTTGACGGCCAAAAAATAGCCGAAAAATGGCCACGTTCAAAAGTGCGCACCGGGGCGAAAAGAAATCATAGAGAATTTTCTAAAAAAAGCTTTTTTCTAAAAGTAAACTTGTCCTCTTTAAAACGCCACTTGGGAAATTCAATTACCTTTATATTTGAGTCCGCTATGTAAATTTGAGTGCGGTAAGAAATTTTGACTATTGCGTACTTTTTTTTGTCCAGTACTGTATATATATATATATACACACATGTGGGTGTGTGTGTTATTCAATAAATGACGAATGTACTTGAAGTACCATAAGCACACACACATACACGCATGAAGAATAAAAGGCTCATGGTAGTAGTCTCGCCAAGGCGTTTTTCTATAGATGTTTATTTTCTATTTTGAGAACTCATTCAGGACACTATTAAATGATTGCCTGCAAAATTTCAAAAGGATTCACCGTTCCGTTTTCGAGATATTGGCAATCAAAGATTTCATGGTTTTATACGTGCTCTTATGGGGAGCAGTGGAAAATTTCACATTCCACGCAATAACTTCGTAACTCTGCTACAGATTTTTTTTTTTATTCTCAATTACAAAGGAACATATGACGAAGTGGGTACAAAAAATCATGAATTTTGACCGTCTTGTTTCAGAGATATAGCGATTTAAATTAAGCAATGTCTAGCGACGCTGGCGCCACGAAGCGACTGGAGCAGACTAGAACTAGATTACAATAGCGTGTACATATCCGTCTACGTAGAGTATCTACGTATTAGCAGCCGGAATAGATAGTCTCATACAAAATTAAGGGTTAGGTAAACATTATATTGTGCGTTTTCATCATTACTTTATAAGTTATTACATCCCGATAAGATGTACAACCTACATTATAAGGATATTTCACAATATTTCGAAGCTTTCATCGATTGAGCGGAGAATAAACTTTTCAACGTGACTGAGGCGAGACTACTACCTTAAGATTCTTCTAAAGGGTGTCTCAAAATGACCTGACATTTTTTATTGTGCGCCATTTTTTTTGCAGCGAACATACAGTACCAATCTTTGACAACTGGCATCAGGAAGTATTGAGGTTTAGTCATGGAGAATTACACGAAATTCACTACAAGAACAATGCAGTTATTGCAGACGAAGTTTCATGGTCGTGTTATCTCGCGCCGCCGCGATGTGAATTGTTCACCAAGATCGTGCGATTCGGCGCCATTAGACTTCTTTCTTTGGGATTCTCTGAAAGGAAAAGTGTATGCCAATAATCCACGGACCATTCCGGAGCTCAAGGTAGCAATTGGACGCACCATTAAGGCAATGTGTCACACGTCCAGTCGGTAAAAATCCTACTGCCAAGTTTTCTCCTAGACGGATCATATTTCGGGCAAAAGAAGAGAAAGCGGTTGTTCGTCGTTCAACAGACCGGAACGTGTTTCTTTTCTTTTTTCCCAAAAATCAACCGTTTCAGAAATCATTGGGAATCTGCAAATCAGCTATCTCTCTCGCACTCATGGCCGCTCGGTCGGTGTGACACTTGGCCTTAATGAAATTACTCCGCAATTATGCCAAAATGTGATTGAAAATTTCATCAAAAGAGTGAACGTTTGCAAACAGGGATGAGGCGGCCATTTATCGGATATTGTGTTCCACACATAACCTCCATGTTTGTACCTTATACAGATAGATACATTTAGCCCATATTGGCATCATATGGGCATATCTTTGTTAAACATTTACAACGTAAATTCGTGAAAAAAAAGTGTTTCGAGGATAGTAAAGATAAAGAAATGAAAGAAAAGAAAATATCCTTGTATCTGAAGCTCGAATTAAAATCCGAATTTGTCTAAATTTACCACAATTGCTCATTGACTAACGTTGAAACACAAGTATCTCTCTGAAACTGTCAGCGTTGCGTAATTTTTTGTCTCCTTGTTTCGTCTCGCGACCAAAGTTATTGAATTTTCGCGCGCAAAAGTAGTTCGAAGTTTCACCGGCGCGAGCACCACCGAGATGTCGAAAGCTGCGATTCTTTCCGACCTTCCCATCTCGATCTCTACTAGAACGCGCGGAACAGCCGATCGTATCGCTTTATACGCAAAGAGACGCGACGTTAGATCGTTTCGAGCATTTGACTAAAAGAGCCTGAGCGACGACGCCCACTTGGCTTTGTCGATCAGTTACGTAAAATATGCAATTACGTACAAATAATTGATCGATCGCCGTGGGCACCACAGCGACGACGAAAATAAATGAATGCCTGCGCCTCATTGTTATTGTTGTCAGTGCGTCGAATCAAACGATCCAGTTTGTAATATATGATGGATTTTAATCATATTTACAAGAAAATCGATTATAAAAATCGACATGAAATAGAGAAAATATTGATATTAATAAATTTTTCTTTTTTTTTTTATCGTGGTAAAAGTGCGAAAAAATCTTTCAAAGACCGTTGGACATTTTCGTTGCACCGGGAGTTAGGCCCCTCTAAAACCCCGAGCGACGTCGACGTCCGTATGCGGGACTCTCATCCAGCTTCATGGGGGTCGAAAGGGAATCGTCCCTCTCGGCCAGGGTTTTCACGAGATGCATACCAGCTAAAACCCCCCTCCCCTGGCCAAAAAAAAAGGAAAAAATTTTGGTCATGACAGAGAAAACCACTTCTGTCTGAATTTTAACTTCCTATAAGCCTTTTATTCTACGTGTGTATGTGTGTGTGGGTGTATGCTTGTCGTACCTCAAGTACATTTGTCATTCATTGAACTATACGAGCTGGCACAATGAAGGAAAAACAAAAGTTGCGTCGCTATTTGTTCTGGATATCAGCCAACCGTTTAAATATACCCAAATTTCTTACTTCCTCATACTTACGGGCCTCGCGCGATGAAAAACAAAGCTGATTTTTTTTTTTTCATCCACGAAGATTCCAGCGAGGTCTCGTTACGCTCTCTGTAGCCCTGCGTCGAATTACAAGAAGTGTAGGAAAAGCCCGGGAATTTTGAAATAAAAAACATCATTAGTTGAAAGGTTCAGAGAGAATAAATGGAAATGACTTTTCGAACATAATGTGCATTGCATCGTGTTTTTTTTTTAAGGGATTACACCACCCCGAAATTTTTGGAAAATCGATTTTTTGCTTTAATTTTCTTCTCATAGTTTGAACCTTAAAGAAAATTTTAAGCTGAATGCGAAGTCTGTGCCTACAATATTAACAACGATATTAATTTTTTTCTACCGCACTGTGCAGCGCTCCCTTAGTTAGATTCACGCTTTGCTTCTATGAAACTAGTACCCGAGCATAGATTTCTTCGTGGATCTACCGATTCCTCTGTCAATTGGAGGTTTAGGAGGATACAATGAAAACCGCAACTGCATAAACGCTATAATATGGAAAATCACACCGAAAATAAATTTCAGTGGTATAAAAGTAGTTGAAATAGCTACTTACATCGCTACATGTATTTATAATGATCGCTATAGTAATACTTTATTAATATTACACGTATTAAACATAATCATAGGATGTAATTGTTATGACATGTGTAATAACGAAGACGAGCACCGTATATCGCTTGCTGAAAAACGCGCGCAAGAAACTACAAAAGAGGCTAGAACAGCTCGGAGAAGGTCAAGATTATCTCTCGAGGACCAGCAACTTACTGAGGAAGAACCCCAATATGGAGCAGGGATCACCGATTAACTATACAACAAGGCATGTCACAAATTTTCAATGTCTTTTACCGTTGAAGCCGCGTCAATATTTTAAACACGTTTTTCTCGAAACGACATTTTTCGAATTTGCGGGAAAGATAACTCAACAACAGCTATTCCGATTGATTTGAAATTTATACCACACATTTGTAAGATAATTATCTCAATCCATACGTAGGATTTTTTTTTCTAATGTTAACCGTTTTTGTTTAACCAGTGTTTTTAAGTAGAAATTTTATGTGAAAAACAAACATAAATTTCTGCATGATACCAAAAATCCATATTCTTTTTTTTCCAGAAAATCCTGTGTAGTGCCGTGTATTTAACCTAACTCAACAAAATACTTTAATTCTTTTATGTTTCGGATGAACCGCGAGGCCATTAGGGTTCTCGCAGATTGAAGGTGCAAAAAAAAACTTGACGCGCGCGGAGTCGTGTATCTCCTGCAATTATCAATATTTTTAGATTTAAAAAATACATTTAAGAAGCTGAAAACATGTACTAAAAGAGTGTATAGATAGAAATAAAAGATATGCATTAGTTTAGCTACAAAATATTCATGAATACCGAGTCTTATTCTAGTCTCTCAGGGTGGTGTAACCCCTTAATTACCGTCTATTCAGATTTCATGCGAAGGCTAACGGAATTTCTTCGTGAGACCAAGATTTCAAGGTTCCAAGAAATACCTCGATCAACAGTTGACGTTCGTAATAGATTTTTTAATCACTCGAAAAAATACGATTTGCTGGGCTCTGTGTGTGTGAAAAACAAATCAATGCACATCTCGATCGTTGCTTGGCATAGAAGGGAAAAAGGAAATTGAATTCCTTCGGCACATATCCGCAAGTTTCACGCAGGTATATACAGAGGGTCATTTGAGTCACGAAAGTTATGCACATACGGTGAGCAATCATGAGACGCGGTTTCGGCGCCAAATAATTAAAAATACTCGATACATATATATATTATATATTTTATATACACATATATATATATATATATATATATATATAACGAAAAGAAGGAACAGCAGCGATAAATACATAATAGCGCGTTACAGTGACAGAAAAAAAGGCGGCAATAGACAACTATCGAGATATTGACGTCTTCGGAAGTGACAATTGATACACACATACACACACACACACACACAGACACATATATATATGCCGCGAATGATTATTCAACACACACGCCGCCTTTCGGCCGAATATAAAGCCCCGTATCCGTACCGTGTTATTCGTCAGTTCGAAAACAGCCGCGTCCCTACAAGGATCACATTCGCAACTGCGTTTTCACACGAGTCTCCACGAGCCTTATCGCAAAACGAAAAATATTCATACCAACGTATACGTGGATTCGTAAGGAACGATATTTTATCGCATACGTGCCCGATCGGTGAAAAATCGACATCGATATTCGTCAAAGAGAAGAGGCGTAACCGCGCGTTCGTGAAATGGCCCTCGTTCCGTGTTGTCCGAGCTGGTGGCGCGACTGGTGGGAAGATTTCGAAAGACCACATCGTCTGCTCGACAAACATTTTTGCTGCGCTCTCAAACACGACGATTTCTTTCATCCCCTTGTTCTGCCGCCTTTCGATTGGTACTTTCGTCCATGGGACACCGTCCTTGAGAGACGTGTAGCTGTTTCGAAAAGTACGATCACCACAACCACCACGACCACCCCTACGCCCCCCGAAAACGGCAAATTTAGCATCACCCTCGACGTCAAGCCGTACTCGATCAATGAGATTGTCGTGAAAACGATCGGTAGTTCGATCATAATCGAGGCGAAACACGAGGAGCGTAAACCTGGCGACGGCTACACGACCACGGAATTCATGAGGCGCTACGAATTGCCGTCCACCTACGATATCAATGGTGCAATGGCGAATTTATCGACCGATGGTACTTTGACGATTACAGCGCCGAAAATCGGTGCACCCGGGCCCCAGGAGAGAATGGTACCGATCGATCGTCTCCGTGTACCAGCCATCAAATCTTAATCTCTTAATATTATTTCAACATATATAATAATAACAATAATTATTATTATTATTTAAAAAATTATTATAATACATAATTTTTTAACAATGATAATAAATTCAAAATAATAATAATAATGATAATTATTATTTAAAAAATTATTTATTTCTTATCGTTCTTTCTTCCTATCGATCTATGGACAATGAAATTGGCTTTTTGGTTGCTGTTTAGCAATACGAAGGACGATTTAATCGTAATGTGATTCACAATAAGCTCTATAACAATCTCTGCCAATTACGATGTATATTATCCGACTGTATCATAATGCATAATGCATTTCGTACGAGCTGAGCCTACCTATCGTATAATATAGCCATACAACGCTTATAGGAATTTCGAGCGCAGAATACTCGTATGCAGAACTAAACGTCTGTCGAATTACGATGTATAAATTATAGCCACGTATATCCGCCATTGCGAACGGATTTTTATCCTGTTAATCGTTATGTTATTGATACGATTGAATAAACGCTAAAATTGTTCATATCGGAAACGAGTTTTGTCGTTTTTTTTTTTCGATGCTCCTCTTCCAAATTGGATACTTTTTTTTCGTCCGTCGTTTTTTTTAAAGCTATGTTTATTTATATTTTATGAAAAAAAAATTATGTATGGAGAAATTGTGATTGTAAACATGTTTTTTTTCGTGAATTCGTTGGTGATTTTTTGGTGATTGTTTATTGCGTTATCTCGACGAAATATTAGTTTGCGCGAGAATGTACGAATGTACATTTTCGGTTGTTCGAAAATTGCATACTTGGCAAAGATTTTTTTTCCATTAAAAGTTAATTTTTTTTATTTATCTTTGGAATCGGAAAAATTGCATTGAGAAAATGTACAAATGACTATTTCTAATTTATTTTTAGCATCAGAAACATTGCATTGAGAAAATATGCAAATGGCATTTTCAAGTATCAGAAAATTGCACACTCATCGAAGTTTTTTCTTTCTTTTCATTACAAATGAATCTAATTTTTCGGACAACACACATCGTCTACTTTATTTTCCTCATTATTATTAACTGTAATGTTGGAGCTCCTGGAGACAAGGAAGCGGATCTTTTTTTACCGACGATTGCCGAAATAAAAATATCGATATGTAGCAAAAAAAAAAACTGGAATCGGGGCAAAAACGCGTCGCGGAATAATTAGTCGGGGGACTATGGACAAGACCGTGTTCATTCCAATACATCTATACGAAACCTGAATGAAAAAAAATGTGCTCAGACCTGATCACTGATCGTTAATTTATACGCAGTTTTTTATTTGTTTTTTTACTACAATTAGAAAAAAAATGGTCCATTTGTGAGTGTATCAAAGACGCTAAAATCTTTGGTATCGTCACTCGATCATTTCGTTCAAAGTGCGATTAAGGATCAGCAAATTCGAAAATCATGAGATTTCTCGTAAGTTCATCCTATCAAGTAAAATATCGATAAATTTTCAACGAAATTATTAAGTGCATCCAATTCGAAACTTTCCTTTTCTCTCGCCTGTGCACTCGTTACGCAACAATGATTAATTGCAAGCCAAAAATTATTTCAATATTTTAATATTCGACTGAAACATGTAAATACAGCACGTGACCATGGCGTTAATCTGCCGGAATAATTGCAACAATTATAATTCCATTAAATTACCGAAACAGTTTTATCCCATTCAAGGCTTTATATACGCGATTTCGCCGATTTTCGAAGGTACTTTTCTAGACGCGGTTAAAAAAAAATGACGCAAATATTGACAACATTTTTTTTACAGATCATTTATGCACATGGTTAAGTATATGTAAAAAAAAAAATCAGAAATATTAACAAATGGCGGAGATATAACATAATAAAGCAATGTATTTTTTTTGCGCGCGCGTTGATGGTGAAAGTTCTCGGCATCGATGTGGGTGTCTGAAAAAAAATGAACATATTTATAATTGCATAATGAATGTATCTTCAGTGTGAACCAACAATATTATTTAAAAAAAATTATTATAATAAAAATTCGAAACTTAAAATTTTTTTACTCTATTTTCTGTCGGTATTTTATTTTTTATATTTTTTTGTGTCATTGAAATCTTTGTTTCTGTGGTTCACACGATAGGTGATGATACTAAGAATATGTTGTAAAAATTTCAAAGCGATCTGAACCTTCGTTCAAGAGTTAGAACTTTCACAAGGTTCAAAAAAGTGAATCGTGGAAAAACGGCTTTGAAGTTGGCGATCGGGCGCGCCGCGCGGTATCTATTATAAATGCAATCTTACCTTATTTGATAGCATCCTGCGAATTTTTCAATTCTGTAAAACTTAAAATATTCCTAACCGTTCAGGCTAATGGAATCAAAAATAATAAAAAAATGAAAAATTTCGACATTTTTCGCGTTCGTAAGGCCTTAATCGTGAGGAAAAAAAGAAAATACTTGATCAATTTGAATTTGGCAAATAAAAAACGCGAATAAAAGTACACAGCGATCGATAAACTTTTAATTCTCGAGTAACATTAAAAGTGAAACTCGGGGTGAATATTCCACCTTTTAACTTCGAACCTAAAGCTAATTTTATTAATAAGTTTTTTAATTTCATTTTTTAATAGTTTCCATTAATTATTAATTTTTTTTAAATAATTTTTTATCAATTGTTTATAATTTGTTAACAATCTTCGATTAATTTTTAATAATTTATTAATAATTTACCATTAACTCTTAATATCTTTTTAATAATTTACCATTCACTTATTAATAATTTGTTAGCAATTTCCCATTAATCATTCATAATTTCTTAACAATTTCCCATCAATTGTTAACATTCACCCGTTTGTTTATCAAATGAAAAAAAAAAATCTTCGTTTTTCCCAATGGAAGCGAGTGGGAAATTTTTTTTTTTGCAATGCCTGCCCCGGAAGTGCGTTTTTCGATTGGTGTTTAGCGTGCGGAAAGTGGCTTATTTCTCAACAATGTTTACTTTCCCGCACTAGTGCGGAAAAAAATCTATTTATAGCTCATTTTACCGCATTGATTCACGAAAAAACGGTTTTTTTTTTTCACGATTGATAGTTTTTTTGTTCTACGATTTTGGACCGATTGAACAAACTTGAATGTAGCGAAATTCATGTGATATGAAACGTCAACTTATCACAGTCGTAATTTCTGACAAGGAAATGATCTGAACTGATCTGATATATTTGAATATAATTGTTATTGGTTTTGTTGAATCTCAAATCCCACTTTCGAGACAGTCATTACAAAAAATAATGTATGGGACATGTGCGAAAGAAAAACGAATTACATCGCGCGTAAGTCGCCGAATTCGCCTCGACTTATGGTGCATTTCTCACTCGTACTCGTGTGAAATGCCCCATAAGCCTTCGGCTCATGCGGCAACTTCACAAGCGATGGAATTCGTTGTTTCCCACACTTGTAGCATAAATTACTATTTCCTTCATTCGCGTACATGCGTTCTTTTTCCGGCAAAGTAACACGCGGCCCACGTGGAATATCTGGCGCTGCTTGTGACAACAAAGATTCAAGGTCTCTGCGGTCTCGTGAAAAAGCTATCGCGCGCTTTGATTAAAATGTGCACACGTGATCGATCTCCGTGAACTTATAGGGACGATTGTTATTTATTCATCGTTTGTGAGTCATCGAAGATCGCGTATGCTTATATAGAGCGAATTCCATTGCTATATATAAGCACGCATGCTTGTCGATTGTATAATAATTATGCAGTAGCGATGGCACTCGACTCGTTCGTATCTCAAAAGCTTTTCCACCCCGGAAATAAGAATTTCGAATAAAATTTACTCAATGATAAATTCACGAATAAAATTTACTCATTGAAAAATTCACGAATCAAATCCACTCAATGATAAATTCACGAATCAAATTTACTCATTGAGAAATTCACAAATCAAATTTACTAATTGAGAAATTCACGAACCAAATTTACTCATTGAGAAATTCACGAATCAAATTTACTCATTGAGAAACTCACGAAACAAATTTACTCATTGAGAAATTCACGAATAAAATTTACTCATTGAGAAATTCACGAATAGAATTTACTCAGTGAAAAGTTTACGAATTAAATTAACGCAGTAAGAAATTTACGAATTAAATGCACTTGGTGAATAATATACGAATTAAATGTAACGTAAATGTAAATGAGAAATTTACGACTAAAATTTACTTCGTGATATTTTACGAGTGATACTCAATGAGAAATGTACGAATAAAATTCACTCAGTGAGCAATTTACGAATGAAATTTACTCAGTGAGAACTTTACGAATAAAATTCACTCAATGAGAAATGTATCGAAAAATGTACTCAACGAGAATAACACTTACGAATAGAGTTTACTCAATGAGATATCAATGAGAAATCAAAGAGGAATATTTTAAAGAGATTGAAAATACCGCGAAGACTCAAAAAATTATCTAATTTTCAAAAGTGTTTCGTATGGGTTATTTGTGACACAAAAGAAACTAAACACTCCATCAATTTGCAGCTTTGCAGCGTATTTAAGGTGTATTATAAAAAAGTAAAAAAATGAAAAACTAAAAGTAATAATTATTAAAATGTCAGTCTAAATATCGCAGTGTGATTGCGCCAAGCTGCACGTCTTTTTCAGGAGCTTTTTATCACCCAACTCCTCATCACTTCCTTTTGCGTTATCTGAAAAAAAACCACACTATTCAAATGAAAATATACTTTTGTATCTAAGTCATACGGAGTTATTCTTTTGTATTTTAATAATTTGTTGGAATAATACATTTGTATTATTCTGACAATTATTATAAATCTAAATAAATTATTGAGGTTTTTCACACATTGACAGATTACAATTATCATTTTTATAATCAGCAGCATAATTATTTATATAATGAGTTATTATTATTATTATGATTGTCAGTTTTGTTGTTATTTTAAATAAAATAACACCAAAAATGACAATTATAATAATACTCATCATATAAATAATTATAACGAGGATTACAAAAATGATAATTGTAATTGTAGTATCATAATAACAATAAGAACAACTAATAGTAGTAGTGCCTTCATTCCATGTATACCCTCGCGGGTTTTGACATTTCCCTCCCTCTTCACCCTCTTCCCTTATCGCTAATTGTTTACATTACATTAAAATTGCATACGTATATTCCGCTAGTAGTCGTGAAAATTCTTATTATTTTTCATTTACAATATTTTTCTTAATATTTTACATACAGTTTCAAACCCTATATCTCTATTTCCACTTATCTCTATATTGGCATTTAATGCTTACTGCTGTCCATGGTGCCTTTTTCCACCCCCCGCCTGGTTCTTTTTTTTCGTTGTTCCTCCATTGTTCGAAATTTCTCAGTGCCTGTTTCGCTATTTGTTGCTTTACCTCCTCACATTACCAAATGTGTTCCAGCATTTTCTCCATTGTCCTGCATAATCTGCATATCGTCAGTCTAAAACCGTTCTCCGCCTCTCTCCCCACGCCCCCGCACCACGTTTTCGCCCAAATTTCTCTGATTCCCCCCCGTGTTCTTCCTTTGTCCCAATACTCTTTTATTCCCACTTCTTTTTTCCGTCCCTTGTATTCCTTGAAGAATTTGGACCTGGCAATTTTTCCCCAGTTCCTCTGTATCTCTTGCTCCGTCAGCTTCTGCACTGCCCTCCCTGTTTTCATTTTCCATTCCTCTTTATTTTCTCTTCGTATTGTGTCGCCTGTCTGCCCCTCTCCTGCTCATTCCATTGCTTCCTTCATTTCGTTTCCCCCACGTGCTTGCGTCGTCGTTGAATAGTCCTCTCGCCTCATCAATTAGGCATTTTCTTGGCCATCTTTCTTCCTCCATCTCCATCATTTTTTCTATGTAGTCTCCTGCTCTTTTTATCATTATTATGTCTATTCCTCTGCAGCCTGCCTCCATCTTCCATATGTACTGCGGCGAATTCTTCTTCAGCCCCATCGGCATCTTAGTCCAGTAAAAGAGACGAAAACCCAGCACTTTTTGCATACTGAAAGTAACCCCAATGAAATTTTGCCCCTCAACTCGGCCCAACCCTAAGAAATAGGGGTTGAAAACTTGAAAATCGCCGTATCTCGATAATTAATAGCCTGGTCGAAAAATATTTCAAACAAAAGCTGTTTGGAATAATAAAATACGTATAAAGTTATCTAACGCCCAACCCCCTATCTTTGAAAATAGCGGCACAAAAACGATTAGAAAATTCGTGGTTGATGCGAAAACAGTACATCTTTAGAAAATCGTAAAAAATGTTTATATATTTAAAAAAAAACAATCTTTCGACATATATCGAATCAAAATAAGTTCCTCTATATTTCTAACGAGAAAAAAAAATTTCAAGCCTTTTTAATGTCCGTTTTAACGTTATAAAGATACCGAATTTACTAGTTGCGCACCACTGGAAAAAAGAGACATCCTATGTGTCCGTACCGCCCGCACACGCAACCCCGCTTCCTCCACACTCAGCGCGTGTATCTCCTTGTCTTGGTCAGTCGTGCTCTCGCGGAGGATACATTTTCAAGCAAACCCGAATTTTAAAACCGTTTTTGTGCCGCTATTTTTAAAGATAGGGGATCGAACGTCAGAAAACTTTATACGTATTATATTATTTCAAACACCTTTTGTTTGAAACATTTTTTGACCGAGCTATTCATTATCGACATACGGCGAATTTTAAGTTTTCAACCCCTATTTCTTAGGGTTGGGGCGAGTTGAGGGGCAAAATTTCATTGGGGTTACTTTCAGTATGCAACCATCCAGCTTCAGTAAAAAATTCTAATTCTACGCTAAAAAGTGCTGGGTTTTCGTCTTCTTTACTGAACTAATTCCTCATGCTCCGTTTGCTGCCTTCCTGACCTTGCTCTCTATCATCTTGATGTGTGCAATAAGAACAACTATTATTTTTATTATTATGTATCGTCATTATTATTACTGTTGTTGTAATTATTATTGTCACAGTTATTGCAATAAGCTTGATAATCATAATGATACTGAATAATAATGACAATGATAAGTACAGCAACACCAATAATAATAAACAAATATAACTTTTCACATGTCATAATACAACTATATTTATTAATTTCAGCCACTAGCACTATGCACAATCACCGTGGTCTATTGGGCCAAGGCCGTCGTGTCATCACCGGTGCATCAGAGCGAAAGCGAGAACGTGCCGATTGCTATACTGCATCAAGATTCGGCAGTTAATCCTGACGGTTCTCACTACAACGTTTGGGAGTCGGAGAACGGAATTAAAGTGCAGAAGGAAGGAAGAGTAAAGTTTAACGACCACGATGGGAACATCGTGCGGTCGCTGAATGGTAAATTTCCGTACTACGATGAAAACGGCAATTTGATTTCTTTGACTTATGTGGCGGACGAGAATGGCTATCAACCGCAGGGCGAACATTTGCCCCAGTCCCCACCGGTGCACACGGTGATTGCCCGGGGTGTGGAGAGTTTATGGGATTATTTTAACGCCAAGAAAGAACAATCGAAACCTACACCCGGCGTAGAAAGATCGTAACTTCCTGAAAGCCGAAACACGTGTGTGCTTGACTCTAGATAAGCTTGAGACCCCAAAAAAAACAGATCAATGTTCAATATTTTTTCTCATGAACATATACGAAGGACGAGGTCGGAATTTTACACACAATTAATACACAATCTTGCTAAGTTTGAGGTTTTTTTAATTGAAAAATATTGATAAACAATAAAGTTATTATTATTTAAATAAAGTGCGGCTGTTGCTGATTGGATAATCGGTGTAGGTGGCAACCGGCAGCTAGGATTGCCTTGAATGAAAAATAAAAAAATGTACTTTTAGTATAATAGCAAAACTTTTGTATGATCGGATACTTGTTTGAAAAAAATCCTTGATATACGCTATAGCTGTAAAGAATATGTGGCTAAAATTTCATAAGGATCGATTCAGTAGTTGCGAAGATTTTATCAACAAGCCGTCGAAAAACGTTGTTTCGAGAAAAAAGCGTTTAAAGTTTTTTTAAATTAAAAAATCGGAAAAAATCTTGTGCTTCATCAGCGATGCCTACACCATAGAGTATGCCTTCTACTTCTTCATAGTGTTCATTTTCATCTAAAATAGCGTTTCTGCGTTTTATTCTGGCTTCTTTCGAGGCACCGGAGCTGCGGTGGTTCGCTACGCGTATACGCTCACTATCGCGTTTAGCGACGTACTGTGCGGCGATCGGACCGAGTTTGACGCCCATCACCTCCAAAATCTTCAAAACCGGTTGTAAACCTTTGTTGAAAATGCAAGCAGCTGTTTGGCAAGCAATGTCAACTATTTTTTTTCCACTGAAGATGTGTTTAGGTGCCATTGCCTACACGCAGTTATTAAAACTCTCGCGTTGTTGTTTTGAGTATTTCCTCCGAGACATCGTTCAAGTAATTCTTCCTTAGTCAAATCTTCGTAGATCGGTTTAAAAATTTCTTGAACATCTTTAGCGAGAGCAGGATGATGTTTGAAAGTTTTAACTGTGTTATCTTTCACGGCTTTCTTATATTTACACCAGGAGTCCGAACAGTATGAATGCTGTGGATTGATATCAGTTGAAATTTTGTGATAGTATCCTGCCCAAATCTCCTTGCGCATATCTTCCACAGAATTTGGGTATCTTCGAATTGCTAATCCATAGTTTGTTGACAATTCTTTCATTAATTTTATCGTTAAATCTTGAGTTTTAACGACAGGAACGAAGAATAAAGGACCATAAATGAATAGACTCAAGCAAGGGTACTAGATTCATAAAAGGTAGTAACTGCTCAAGTGTATAAAGCCAGTTAGACTCCTCCGATCTTCATAAAATTTTAGTATGATACTTTTGGATATGTATACTTTCGAAAAATGTTAATAAAAAAAAATCGATTTTTTTTAAATTGTAAAGTGAGAAAACGCCTTCAATCAACCGAGGTAAGAGAAATAATGTGCCAAGTTTCGAAATACTATGAACCTGAGCACATATGATGCGAGACGACAGCAGCGCCGCTACAACAAAAGCTTATTACATATGTCACTCCCACCCTCGCGGACGCGTCTTGCGACACGGACTCCGACTGGCCTCTGCGCACGAAATAACGGAGTGACGGAATTCTTTTATTTTGATTTTTTCTTTCGCAACGAAACTTCAAGTTTTGCCTATTGTGCTTAAAAAGCGTATGGAAATTTTTGTTTCTCGAATGAAATTCGTTCTGTACACTTTCTCCGACGAATTGATGAGAAATCGAATGGTGTGCAGTGTCGCCATTGCCGCGACAGTGTCGCAATTGCCCGATGCGGACGTAACCTAAAAGGAAAACTGAAAGTTACGTTGAGAGAGTGACATTCTTTGGAGATTTGAATAAGAATAAACTCGAGAAAAGTAGGAAAAGATAAAAATACGAACATCATCGTCGTGGTGATCGAGGATGGCTTGGTTATCCGGCCTCGCTGGCAAGGCCGAAAATTTACTCAACAAAATAGACAAAAATACCGCAGCTGTGTTGAACAATGAGAAAAGCAACTACGACGAAATTCAACGTATCTCCAGTGCGAATCGATCTCCTCTACGTCAAAAGTACGTAAAATTTATACGAACACTTGCGTTTGAACGATTCTCTCGAAGAGATCGAGATTTTACGCACAATCAATACATAGCCTTGCCAAATTTGAGTTTTTTTTATTGCACATTTTCGGTCAATATAAATATATATGAAAATTACAAAAGTATGTGGCTTCCGGATGGAGGCTGTGTTGAGGATCAGCGTTATGCCGACGTTCCGCAAACTTTCCAGTCTGCATCATCAGGGCTGAGAGCTCCGATACTGAAGCTCTCGTGCCTCAGGTATTCCTTATATAGTTGCAGTCGTCGTTCCAGATCACTGCACCAGCCAATCAGATGTTTTTAATTGATCAGCTGATCAATTAAAAAACCAGGAGGACGGTGTACCAAATAGGATTGACGTGATACCCTCCGTCTCTGTTCAGATTGTCCGGATGTTTTCGGACTTTCGGGCCTTTTCGGTGTTTCCTGGAAAAATAGCTGTTTGATCGGGCCAGACTTTGGGCTTTTTCGAACTGAATGGAATGACCAGTTTCCATTCAATGTTCAGCCAGAGCTGTTTGTGCGATGTGGCCATATTTGATACAACTCGGGTGTTATTTTTTTTTTTTGTTTCTTCCTAAGGTACACGCTGTTCGCGTTTGTTACCTATTTTTTCCTCCACTGTGACTGTTTCTTTCCTCCTTTTTCCCACACTCCTTTTTCTTTATCTTTTCCCCCCCTCCTTGCGGCCGCAGCCGACTTATCCCTCTGTATCATATTCATCATGACATTTCTGTCATGGGTATAGGGAAACTGCGGAAAAGCTATACCAATACAGCCGTTCATCAAGTTCGCCCCCCCCCCGTCGTGGAACTAGTCTTATTTCGCCACGAAATGCCGAAGAAAAACATTTCACGACGAAATGTACGCGACTGGGATTCGAACCCGAGACCTCCCGGTCTGCAGGTTTAGTGGCATGCACGCTAACCACTAGACCATTACACCGGTTCAACTCTGGTGTTATTTGATCTGTATACTGATCTTCTTCCCAGTTTCTCCTATGTACACTTTACCGCATGAGCAAGGTATCTTATATACTCCTGGTGTGCGTAATGGTGGTCTTTGGTCTTTTGCACTCGGAAGCACTTGTGCTAACTTCTTCTGACCTTTGAAGATAACACGTTATGTTTTCCAAAGATCCTGCTTATGCGACTGGTTATGCCCTGAAGGTATGGACGAGAAGTTGTCGATGTTATTTGTCCTTCGTTCTCCTCCTTCTCAGGTGTTGTCATGGTTTTCTTTTCAGCTATTTTTCTTTGTAGATATTTGATCGTTCTCTCGATGTTGCCTGGCTTGTAGCCAGGCCTCCATCCGGAAGCCACATACTTTTGTAATAACATAAAGAGGCGTGAAAGCCTTAAAACTAAAATATATGGAAATATTAATAAAAGTTTTATTTTCAACGAAAAAAACAACTTTAATTATTTCTTGCTAATAAATGTATTAATATATCGAAAAATCATTGGATCATATGATAGAAAATATTATAAACTCTGCTTTGTCTTAATTTAAAGCGAATCAGACTAATAGATTTTGAAATACGCCTTACTCCGTTTTGTAAAATGTGTTTGAGAATAACTCAAAAGAAAAAAGGGAAAATGGACGCTTCCCAAAAATCGTCTCAACTTGGTCAATTTTATTGATTTTTTACGTAAGCTTTATTACAAATTGAAGTTAACACCCTAGGCTATAAACTACTAAATGAAAAAGTTATATTTCCAAAATATTGAGCTTAAACAGAACCTATGAAGACGAATAACGTCAATCTCTTCATTGGCTTAAAGTGTAGTCCATCTAGGAGAAAACTTGACTGTACAATTCTTACGTGTAGCCACGTTTTAGTAGTAGGATGTTCATAAAATATTCCTTTCACAGATCCGAATATTCAACAATTACCCGTTTTTTGTCTACAACCAAGTAAAAATACATCCCAGTATACCGGTAAAATTTCTAGCCAAATTACCGAACTTTAAATAAAAAGGTACGACTTTAAAAATCGTTTGAAGACATCTCTCACACGTCCGGTCGGTAAAAATCCTACAGCCAAGTTTTCTACTAGACGGACCACATTTCGGGCAAACGAAATGAAAGATATTGTTTGTCGTTCAACAGAGCGTAAGGTGTTTCTTTTCTTTTTTCCGAAATATCAACCATCTTGGAGAAAATTGGGAATCTGCAAATCAGCTCTTTTTCACAGTCATGGCCGCTCGGTTGGCGTGACATGTAGAAAGTTCTGAAGATTCTGTAGCGACAATAAAAATACATGGTCACCGAATATTTAAAGAAAATATTAATGATAAAACTTAGAAAAATGTGACTAGCAGAAGAATTTTCGTAACCGCGACATTTCAGAGAAAATGTAAAAAAAATTCAAATCTACAAAATTTATGCGAAATTTTTTATACCAGTTCATCGTTTTATATAATAATTGGGTATAACTTATTATTATTAAGCGTCACTGTAATCTACATATGAGTAATTCAAGTGAGCCCCAGTTATGCACCTGCAAAATACGGCTCTCCCCGAAAGAAATATTTTAAGGCCATGTACAGTGTCAAGAAGACCTCATGAATTTTCGAACGGAGTTTCCTCAATAGTTAAGTTTTCCAGAAGAAACGCAGCGCCCTGTTCCGTGGAATTCCCTCACTCACAGCTCGATGGCTTTTCACTGGCCTAAATGCCATCCATCTTTGAAAAACTCTGTTCTAACATTTTGCGTGATACAGTTTTTACTTGACCTTAAATAGCTCTTACCACAATTTCAGTATCATCGAGGTGAAATCACTGTCGGACTCTCCCAGGCGCCCCGCGAGCTCGACGTTCCACGTCCCAGACCCGCAGATACTCCTGTCTCCGTCGATGTCGAAGATGCGACAGGACGAAGAGCTCATGACTTATCTAAACACTCCGGACGTGACGCCTGCTGGAAGCGTCATTGGAACGAGCCCGCCGACACCGTCTTCCCTCGTGGTGGAAGCTTCGATTGAAAATTCCGACTCCATATCCGATTTGATAATTCACAGCGGGCGCACGAGTCCCGATCGGCACAAGACGGTCCTCGACATATCGGACGCTGAGTTGTCCCTGGACGAAGAAACGAGCGGCCGTCTGACGGAAGAAAATTTGTCACTTCGACGAGAAATCGCGAAGCTGCGCAATGAGCTTGTCCCCGCGGGCCGCGCAGACAAGACGATCGACCGCGAGCACAGCGGCTATCGACAAAAATTGGACAATCTTCGTCACGAGTACGAGTACCGATTGGCCCAGCAGAGATTGGAAATGGAACTTCTGATCGAAAGATCCGGCGAGGCGCGAGAAACTGCGAGAATGAGCAATAAGAGCAACAAGCCGGAAATGACGAACAAGGCGCATACAGACTGCCAGAAGGAGATTCAAGCCCTTGCTGAAAAAGTGCAATTTTACGAGAAGGAGGCAGCGATTAATGTGAGAAAGTTGAAGGAGATGCACGCCACGGTGGAACGGTATCGCTCCGAGCTTCACGACACTAGAGTAGATTTGGAGCAGCACAGAGCGAGGGCCTTGAAGACACTCCAAGAGAAGGAGAAACTCATTGCCGAATTTAGAAACAATTCGAACGCCGGCTCCGTCGACGAAACCACACTCATGGAATTGAATCAATTGAGGTAAACTCGCACGTTTATTTTAATTTTAACGGAGTATTCTTGACTGGAAGCCTACAATTCAGTCGTTTTTTCGGGCTCGATATATATAAACGAAAAAAAATATTTTTAGTGTCCATTTTTTTAGTCTGTTTATTGATGTTTCAAGAAATTACAAAAAAAATGAAAGATTTAAACGTTATGAGCCTCTAAATGTGACCGTGAAAAAAAGGGTTGAGGCAGTTAACATGATCCCAAAGCTCCCATTCATCTGAAACGAAACTAAAACCGATTTTCTTGATCAATAAGAATGTCATTATGGCAGGTACCAAAAAGAAAAAAAAAATAGTTCTAAGGCTTTCGCGGCTCTTTATGTTATTACGAAAGTATGTGGCATCCGGATGAAGGCCATATTGAGAAACAACGTTATGCGTTGAGGAAAAAAAACGTTAACGGCGACTGTCTCAAAAAAAAAAGTTAATTTTTCGCTCAATTTTTTCAAGGTAATTTGTTTTTAATAGTAATAACAATAATTTCGCAATAACTGAGGTAGGGACGATAGAGGGGTATACACTGAATGTCCATACCAAATTACAAGTCGATCGGTTGAATAGAATTCGCGTTTTTATGTCAACTAAGTCGAGGAAAGTAGGTTCGAGAAAAACGCGTTTAAAGTTTTGGGTATAATTTCAGACAACAGCAACTATTAAAACTTCATCATTAGATTTTTAAAAGTATTATAATTAGAAATATATTAGACATTAGATTTTATGAAATTTAAATTATATTTGATTCGTTGTATTCTGGAAGAATTTGAATTTGATAATTACAGTAGATTTGACACGAATGTTATAATTATAAAAATATTAGATATATTTATATTAGATTTGATATTATATTATAATCTATTTTAATTAGATTTGATTTCTTTGTATCCTATAATAAGAATTATATAAGACTGATAATTTTATAATTGCATTAAATTCGAGTCGAATATTAGAATTAGAAAAATATTAGATGTTATTTTCATAGCTTATGTGTTATTTGAAGTAACTCTCTACATGTGTGCCAAATTTCATCAAAATCGTTTCAGCCGTTTAAGCGTGATAGTGGAACAAACATCAGGCATATAGATTAGAAAAATATTAGATATTAGAATTAGAATGAAAAGTATCCTATGTGCCATAAGCTATCTACATTTTTAATTTCATTGATTATATAATATTCTAAATTTCATAATTGGATTAGATTTGAGTATATAATATTATAATTAGAAAAATATTAGATATTAGAATGAAAAGTATCCTATGTCTTAACCCAGGCCATAAGCTATCTACATGTTAAATTTCATTGAAATCGATCAAGCCGTTTTGGCGTGATTGAGTAAAAAACAGACAGCTAGACAGAAAGTCAGATTTATAATATTAGTTAGGATGTATTCATTCGTCGAATATATCCGTCGAATACATTTTTTGATTCATTTTACCGAATCAAAAAATCTTTATAAAAAGTTGTACGTTGAACGTTTTTCATCATGTAAATAATCTGAAGCCGACGATGCTTTAGCGATTGTCAGTCGTGCCAATGGCAGAGAATGTCACCGTTACCAAGTCTATCGGATAACCGATAGACTAGAAAAAATATTTTTTCTTGAATAATTTTCGAAAGTTCTTACGCGAATGCTCCGCGAAGTGAATCTCAATAACGTTGCCATCGTATAAAAAAATTGAGATTGCTGTCGAATTGTTGCAGACAAGAGTGCGAAGTATCTAGGGACGAGAATCAACAGGTGCGCGAGCAACTGCGCCTATCCAGGGAAGAATTGATAAATGTGGAACTGAGGGTTGAAGAGGCGAGTCGAAAGGCAATAGAAGCGACGAGAGAGGCTCACGAGGTCATTGCAGCGGAGCGTCGAAAGCGAATCGAAGCGGAGGAGGACGCGCGAGCGCAATTGGAGGTATTCTCTTGTCCTAGCGTCCTCGTTCAATACATTCCCCTAGAGATCCCTGATAATGCCAACGATGCGACTGCATCGTGCCCGCGCGATTTTCTTCTCTTCTACTCGTCGTTCCGTTGTTGCGATTCCATTTGTCAAAACACACCTGCCATTTGCCTCCGACAGGAAGTGAGAAACCTGAGAAATGAATTGGAGCTGCAGCTCGGCAATTGGTCGACAAAATGCCACAAGCAGGAAACCGAGATAACGCGACTGCGATCGCGGCTCTCGGCTGTTTCGACGCCATCGAGCGCGGTCGAGTCGAGGCTCGCGAGCCTCACGCAGACCTTGGTCTCCAAGCAACAGGCCCTCGAGAACTTGACGACCGAGAAAAACGCTCTGAGATTACAACTCGAGAAGATAGAGGTGAGTCTAGAAGGAAAAACGAAAAAACTAATCCTATCCAAGGCATCCCGTTTCCCAATTCTCCTTGGTGAAAGATTCTATTTATAAACGATCATGAGGCTTTTGTACAGATGAATCTCTTCGTTATTCAATAAAAAATAGAACAGTGTAAATTAATGTTGTTGCTAAATCATCTTTGAAGCGTGGGGAAAAAATGAAGTTCTTATGCTAATACATTGTGTAACGTCAACAATGTCAACTTATTGTAGCAAAATATTAAATTATGTATACGAATGAATATCGTAAAAATGTTCAAGTGTACGGTAGATATTCGTAATTATTATTTACATATATGTTTATTCGAAGGAGTTACTTGCTCGTAAACTCGACCACATATCCTCTGAATCTCTTGCCTCAATTATCGTTTCGTTTCGACAGCAAGAGTATCGTAAGTTAGCGGCAAGCACAAGGAAGAATGGCTACAACAGCGTGAACGACACCGACGACGCTAAAGCACAAGTGCCGACGTTCCTCATTGAGAGTCCATTCGACACTGGAGTGACGCGACGAGTCAAACGGGCCTACTCGACCCTCGACGCGATCAGCGTTCGAACCGGAGTTTTTCTCCGGCGTTATCCGCTAGCGAGAATCTTCGTCATTATTTACATGGTAAGGCCTCGGTAAATTCGTAAAAGCCCCTCTACACTATTCGTTCGAAGTTCCTCGCTGAAGTACTCTCCGAAGCTAGCCGAGTACGAGGAGCGTCACCACACTACTCGCGCAACTTCGCGAGAACTCGTGCTCGCGACTTCGGTCCTTTGACTTGGCCCAAAATACCGACACCGATCGGAAGTCGCCCGAAGCGAAGTGAAGCGAGGCGAAAAAGCACGAAGTGCCTCTCTACACTCTCGTCCTCGCCCAACTTCGATTAACTTCGCGAGTAGTGTAGAGGGGCCTTAAAATTCAGCCTCTCAAATTATGTCGGAAAAAATACGTCCGATTTGTGCTATTGAGAAATCGAAGAAAATCAATTGTAATGAGAGTAGAATGTGAATAATTTACAGTGAACGGAGTACAGTGGGTAAAAAAAGTGTACACCACGTGTTTTTCAAATTATCCTGCGAAAAAAAAATGCATTCGAATTTTTTTTTTCGAAGAAAAATAAAATGTTCAACGAAAATTTTCGAGAAAAATAAAATGCTGAAGCATTTTTTTTCGCAGGGCAATTTGAAAAACTCGCGGTGTACAAATACTTTTTTTACTCACTGTATTGCGAATTTGGAAAATGTCACAGCGTGGATACATTTTTTTTCCTGGAAATTCAAACCCAAGATCTCAAATGTTTAACAGATTTTCGCGGTATTTTTTATTTTACGGCACTAACCTTTTTCGGAAATCAAGTCTCTTAAAATCTAAAGCGTTTCACCGGTTTACAATAAATTCATTCGGATCGTTCCTGATCCACTATTCGTGAGCAAAAATTCAGCTAGCTGTCAGAAAAACGAGAAATTTTTATGTGTAAAAAAACATCGACGTTATAGATGATTCCGAACTGCCATTAAAATCTCCGTAAAAATCCTTATATTTTCAGGCTGTGCTTCAATTGTGGGTTCTCGTCGTGCTCCTTTCTCAATCACCGGAAGCTCATTAAAACATCGGCGATCCACTCGACTGTGCACCGAGCTCCGACGTATACATATGTATAAAGAAACACGAAGAACAGCAAGATTAGTTTTCTCGATTGTATTTTTTATTGTACAAGAGTTTATTATTAATACTTCGAAGATTCTGGCTGTGAATCCTGTCCACGTGATCGTTCAGGGGAGAGGGGCGAGGGATACGCAATAAATAAATAGATTTTTATTAAACGTTAAATATTATTACTATTATTATTTTGTTGTTATTATTACGAACTATATGCGACTCGAATAAGAGTCAATCATTGAGGGTTTTCAAAATCGAGATCACGCGTCACGTTAGGCGTCAAAGTCACGGAGGATATGGAAAGCAAGCCGAATGGCGCTCAATTTTAGTTTTTTTTTTTTAATTCCTTGGCCGATCGATGCGAGTGCGTTTTGTAAAAGTTCATTTCGCGAAAAGACAATTTCGAATATGATTTTCAAGTTCAACAGCACTACATGTGTGTCTACATGTGTCGTTCTCTCGTTGACGACGTCGCTATAAACGTTTCTTCAATCTTCCTTTGCTTAGCGGTTTTGATATGCAGAGGCCTAAGACTTAAATTCTAGGCTAAGCACGAGAAACGAACTAGGGAACGCCAGGACATTCTAGAATGTAAAAAAAATTCACTCTTGTCGAGAGAGAATCCGAAAGTCTATTTTCTTGTCGGCTTCGACATTCGACCACCAGGGGGCCTGTTACGGTTCTCGAGCGGATACTTTCACTCTTCGCATTTTCATCTCACGTGAGTTTTGTCACTCTATTACGGATCAGTCGGGTGAAAATGTGAGATCATTAGGAACTTCCGATTCGTGATCTAACATTTTCACGACGCCGTGGACGGGATATACTGAGACGCCAATCAAAACCAGCCCAAAACAAAGCGCGTGTGCATCAACATTACCTCTTTACTAGGATAAAGGACAAGTTAAAAAAGAATAAAAGTTTGCATCATGAACGTTACAGTAAATGAAGCATTTGATTTTCCCGATCCGGCAAAAGCAAAATCAACAAATTCATTGTCATTGAATAATAATACTTTACTGTCTGCGGTATAAACTTTTAGTTGCAAATTTTTATGAAGTATTTGGCGTCGAGATGTCTCTGAATAAACTATTTCGTAGTAACTCGTTTTATTATACAGCTTTGGATATGTCGTCGCTGCTTTAGGGCGATGCTCATGCGTGCGCATTACGATTTTCGACACGAACTTTCGTGTCGAGTAAAGCCACGTGAATAATCTCGCATTTTCACTTGGTGAAAAGAACCGTAATAGGGTGAGCTGTTCACTTTTGTCAAGTTCACCCGAACTGAGAACCGTAATAGTCCCCTAGGTCTCGCTTATCCAATCAACTCGTTTGATACTTTTCAAGAGTCATCCAGCGGAATGATACAAAGCGGCAAATTTTCAAAACGCGTTAGAAATATTTTTAAACAAGCTCCACTAGTGAATGTCTGTCTGGTCTTTCGTATAATTGTTTTTCTGCCAGCACAATGTATCGTAGAAAGGTCAAGGTCGCTTTCACTCATCACAATTTTCAACCGGCGAATTCGTTTAAACATTTAAACCAAAGAACAAAAATTCCGAACGACTTTGCGGCAAAAAAAAGCTGTAATGGAACAAAATTGTGGCCATTGTGGACTCTGTGCTAGTTCCTAGACCCAACATCTACCGGTAGGTTCGCTGGTCGCAGCTGTCGGTAAAAATGAATGATAGTAACGGCGCAAGACGCAGGCGTCCGAATGGTTAGACTTTCCCGTCATCGATCCGGGCCCAACAAGCACCGTCACTGATCATGCTGCTGTTCCGACATAATTTCCGCTGGACAAATAAATTATCATCAATCTACTTTAACGCTAGGGGCGCTACCCTCGATTCTGAGTTGATCGCCTACGCTGGACGACTCTTAATTATTCAAATCGGTGAAACTCCCCAGTTCTATTTTTTCTCTCTCTCTCTCTCGTCCCGTTACCAAGTAACATTTTGAATACACGACGACAGTTGATCGGTAGTGTTTCCTTCGTATACGTTAAATCGTAAATGCGATTTACCAATCTATAAAATACAAGTCTTTACAGTATTGCCGTAAATCGTGGATTATAATCACGGGATCCACATATCTTAAGTTACGTAACTACAAGAACGAATACACAGGAACGAAGAATAAAACTTTGTATATCGTTCCTTCGATAATACTTGGAGCGATCCGCCTTTGTTCCATATTAATGGGGAAAAAAAAAGAAACTTCTAACGTACCTGCGATTATCACACTATCGCGATCGACAGTTTAGTTCGAGGATCGACTTCATTGCTTTTCGGTTTTCTTTTTCTCTTTTTTTTTTAAATATTTTTCATACGAGCTATGATAGTGCTACGAATTAGAATTTTTTACGTTATCTATCTATATCTACTTTTTAGACTCATCGTATATGTCTGTCCGTGTGTACGTGTACATGTGTGTATGCGCGTGTACATTAATACATCATCAGGTAAATTCGATTTCCTTGCACCCCAAATCAAAAACATGAATTCAATGTGTGGGTAAAATAAAAAGATCGGTAATAATCGTGTAAATGCGATTTGTTTTGCGTATTTGGCAGAAAGGAGGACAAGCGGCATTAATATGAGATCGAATTTTTTCAATGATTCGAATATCCCGGATGTGCTGCTCTCCAAAGCTTTTCGTGGCAAATCGGTCTGTGCATTTGAAAAATCTTATCAGCCGCTTCAAGATGGTGAAGATTAAGAAAAACAGGAACAAAAGTCGAACTCTGCAGGTGTCAACGAATTTGCATTAGGGTGATACGATTTAAAAAATGACTCTGGTGTCCCTTAAACCAATATTATCAGAGATGAGAAAAATTCCGTGACGAATAATTTAAGCTCTCCGAGTAGTGTCGCTATTTTTTTCCATTCATTCGTGTCGAAAAACAGCATTTTACAAATAGCCGTATGGAAAATTATCGAGTTAAAAAAAAGCTTTTTCAAACTGTCAAGGAAAGCTTTAAGGAGTTGCTGAATTGTTCAAGTTTGATCGAAAAGGGCAAATTTTGTGTAAATGAAATAGAGAAAAAAATTATTTATAGCTACTGAAAAAAAGCCCTAGTGGAAGAGCCTAAATGTGGCATGAATTTTTTTTATACCCAATAATAACGTTTGAGGGACAAAAGTTGAAAAGCTTTTGTTTTTGCCGTCCCGATCTAATGTACACGTGCTTAAAAAATGTTCCGGCTGCGTAAATTTCGCGACGTGCTCGACGCGTACTCTAAATACAAAAGTCGCATTAACCAATCCCATTCGATTTTCTCCAGGGCTTGAGTTTGCAAAGGAAAAAAAAAACATGTAAACTCGACTCTGCGCGTTTTCACTGTAGAGCATATTTGCGCATTTGTCACGTCGAGCCGAGTCTTCGGAGGATAACATGCTCCGAGCTGCGCGAGCCCTGAATCATCAGTGCGAAATATATTCGTGGGAATAAAGAGATTCCAGGGGGGTAATGTATAAAAAGTTGCCACGAGTGCGAGTGTTGTCTCAATGAATCGTTGCGTCGGGGGATCGTGCGTCTCGTTCTAAACTTGATTTCGCGCGGTCCTCGTCGTCCCGGTTGTCGCCGATGTTTTTTTTCAACTCGTCGGCTCGTTCGTCCGTAACGATCGACGTCGTGGGGCAGGGTGAACTCTCCTTCGTCGACGAGGTAACCGAGTCCTTTGTATCACTTGTTTCACGACACGTTGACGACAACGACGACGAGGGCGAAGACTCAGGTATTCTTGATTTGTTCTCCGGATTGTTCAGTACCGAATTTACAAAATTTCGCGTCTCGAGCGTAAGAGCCTTGACTTTTTTCTCCAAAATGTGATTCCTTCTGATCAAATCGACCGTCCTCGCCAGGATGTTGAGGAGACCTTGAATTGAGAGAACATTTTTCGTACGATTATTTCGGTGGCTTTTCCTGGGATATAGCAGGTAATAAACAAATTAGCCACGGTTTATTGTTTTTATATAGTTTTAAAAAAATTTCATTTCAATGTTTGGGTTTTTTATATATTTATTTTATTTCAATGTTTGGGTTTTTTATATAATTATTTTCATTTCAACGTTTGGGTTTGATATTTAAAAAAAAAAATTTCAACGTTTTGTTTTATTTGGGTTTATATATATTTCTAGATTGTCAATTTTTGGGTTTGTGTTTTTGTGCATATTTTTTTTTTTCAATTTCTGCGTTTGCTTGGATTTATATATATATATATATATTTTTTTCATTTTTTTTTCCTGTGTTCCAACGTATACCCTTACGGGTTTTTATGTATTACGCTTCCCAATTAAACCCTTTCCTATGACTCCCTACCCGAACTTCGCTAACCTAATCTAACGTCCGTTGCGCCCACAGCCGTCTTAAGCTACACTATACCGAATTTGCCGATACTCTGGCGCACATACGTTTAGTCAAGTACCTACACCAAGGACTCAGACGTATGAGCCTTTCGCTCACTGATTAATGCGCCAGTCGATGCACGGCTAAGCGGTCACCGCTCCAAGTATTGGCCATACGCAACGCTGCTTAACTCGGAGTACCGCCCGAGCCGACTCCCGACCGCGCATCAACCTGTGTCGATGGATTTTTATATATTTTTTTGTTTTCGATATTTTTGTTTGTTTGGATTTTATATTTTTTTTTTACTTTCGATGTTGGGTTTTTATATTTTTCTTATTTCGAATATTTCGGGTTGTTTGGGTTTTTATACATTTCTTTTTATTTTCAACGTTTAGAATTATTTGGAGTTTTATGCATTTTTCAATTTTTTATATTTCGGTCTGTTATGTTTTCATTTATATTTTTTATTTTTGATGTTTGGTTTTGTTTGGGTTTTATATATATATTTGTTATTTTCAATCTTTCGGTTTTTATATTTTTTTTCTTTTTGATGTTTTTTTTCCGATTACTCCCATTTTTGTTCATTTTATTCACATCAACAAAGTATTATGGAGTGACGTTTAAGAAAGAATATCGTGGAATGAAAGAACATTGGTCATTGCTTCCTCGTCATTTTATTTCGTTCGCGAAGTTGTCTTCATGAAAAGACGACTTGCTCAAAATTGGAACTTTGTGGGCGAAAGTCTATTCGTCCGATTCACTCTAAATTTGAACAGAGCATAGTTTCTAACATTTCTTATCGTATGGCCGGATGATTTTTCGATACGTTCATCCGTTTTTTTAATAACAAATGATTAAAGTTGTTTCCTATTGTCGATAATCGACCTCTGTCTACAGCTTGCCATTATCGTAATTTTCGAAATTTCAAAAAAGTATCCTGTCATACGAAAGTTTTACCATTATACTAAAAGTGCATATTGAAAATCGTCCGGCTTTGTGGGCAGCTTAACAGAATTGACGTTTACCGAGAGTATACTGACGTCACGTTAATTGCGCAACAAGAATACATACAATAA
This sequence comes from Ophion ventricosus, assembly GCA_963932345.1. Taxonomy (NCBI): domain Eukaryota; kingdom Metazoa; phylum Arthropoda; class Insecta; order Hymenoptera; family Ichneumonidae; genus Ophion; species Ophion ventricosus. Next base: position 14,450,853 of record OZ010711.1, read on the forward strand.
TAATTGTCTGTATGCGAGTGTGTGTGTGTGTGTGTGTGTGTGTGTATTTACCTGCTCGGCGTTTCAGAATAATCCAGTGTTCTTCTCGTTCCATCGAAATTTTCGTGGAATAAGAAACTTCCAAATTATTGTTCCGATAATTCGCGTGACTCGGCGTATTGGAAATAGAATCGGGACAGGACGATGCTGTTGCACAATGGAGTGAGCCCACCCTAGCGGTACGTGCAACCGACATCTGTCGCGTTTCGAGGGTTCGATACTTTTCGATAAATCCAACGGCGAAACGACGTTTTTGTCTTCGCCTTGTGTGTGGATAGGCCGCGTCTGTTCTCGGCATTGGAACGTCCGCCATGCAGACTACGGGAGCCATTTTCTCTCTTCCCTTGTCGTACTTTTGTTGGTGCCTGAAAAATTAAGACAAATCATTGTTCAATATCGTTCAAAGGGAATTCCACATAATCTATTCTGCCGTCTTCTCCCGGGGGGAGGGGGGGGGGTCAACCGAAATGTGATGAGTGACGAAGCGATGATAATGATCGAAGAAACTGCATTCTTTATGGATCCCAGCGTACAACGAAATTGCATTTGTTAAGGGGCAACTATTCCTAATAGTTTGGAACATCGAAAGGTTGCAAAAACCTTTGCTTTGCAAAAAAGCGATATCGAAAAAAGGATTTTCGATATCGCTTCTTACTTTTCATTGATTCGCTCGAGCTTAACGGAAATAAATCCGTTCGCAAGGAACAAGAAATGTCTTAAGGCCTTAGGCCACTCTAGAGGCCAAAAAAGGGCATATTTTGTGATTTTTTTTCAGCGAAACCACAAAATAAATCGGAATTACAAAATAGGGGTTTTTTATACACATAATTGACTATACAAAATTTTTTTTTCACTGCGATACATGTCAAAATGGCGACATGCAGCATTTTTGCCGATGACGCCTTTATTTCTGGAAGGTCAACGGCCGGACCAACAGCTCTTATAATTTTTAAGTTATGATGAGACACTAAAGTTTTTTCGATTATATATAAGAATAGCTATAGAAGTACGTATGATTTTTTTGATATGTTGTTTTTTGTCAAAATGGCGCATTTCTAAAACAAAAAGTATAAAATGCCATGAGAAAATTGTCAGAAAAGTGTTTATAAAAAAGGAACTATGCAATGTAATAAAAAAAATCCTACGTAATGCCTCAGAAAATGTAATTCTAAATATACAGTTAAAATTTCAAGTGAATCGTTTGAAATTTGTTTGAGTTATGAGTCCGGCCGACTTGAAAAATGTAGTTTTGGGATAAACGCGTTCAAAGTTAGTAGAAAGTCACGATATGAATCAAGGATGTTGCGCTAGAATTCGAAAATCGAGTACTTAGAGATTTTTCACACCCATAATCTTTTGGAATAGGATTTTATAGGTACACTGAGAGAAAAGTGTATAGTATTTACAAAAAACGCGCATGGTAAAAGAGAGTATAATCGAATTCCCTACAGTTCATTGTCACCGCAATCATAATATGGTTAACACAACTATAAGCAAAAAGTATACGTAAACATGCGACTTTGGTGGCGTGTTTGACTATCTGGTATCTCCGAAATGACTATACACTATTGTAAAAGGCTTTACAATATCGATATGGTTAATTCAGCTATATCACAAAATCGGCGCACAAATACTAATGCTGCACTAAGAGCAAAGTACATGGTATTTATGAAAGACGCCCACGACAAAAGAGGGGATAGTAAAATCCCGTATACTTTATTGGCACCGTAATCATAATATGGTTAACACACCACTATAAGCGAAAAGTATATCTAAAAATGCAACTTTGGTGGCGTGCTCGACTATTTATTATCCCCGAAATAACTACTAACTATTGTAAAAATATTAACTGAATTAATTATATCGATATTGTAAAGCCTTTCACAGTAGTTAATAGTTATTTCGGGGATACTAGATAATCAAACACACTACCAAAACGGCATGATTAGATAGACGCTTATAGTTGTGTTAACCATATTATGATTGCGGTGTTAATAAACTATAGGGAATTTAACTATGCCGACTTTTACCATGGGCGTTTTTTTTTAGAAAATACTATGGACATTTTTCTCAGTGAAAGTTTGTACTATTTATATGGTTAACATTAACACTTGTTGAGTATAAATTTTTACAAGATCTTACGAAAAGTGACTATACTAACACAATTATGGTAATCTTATAGTGAAGACGTAAATCATTTGTGGAACGTGTCAATAAAGTAGAGACAGCGATAGCACGCTGTGATCGATATAGATGTATTGGCGCATTAATTTATCAGTTTTTAAAATTCGATATTTCGAAAACTATTGCGTTGGGCCAAAAATCCATTTAAGCAATGACATATATTATCAAAAAGACGATCTGTGCAAAATTCTACCTATATCGGAGGTAACAGCTATTCGGAATTGCAGCTGGAATTACTTTTATCTCTTATACCAAATCTACGATCAAAATAACATAAGTACCCGGTAGCATAGTGGCAGCGTGCGTAGTATAGATAGGTAGGTCGTAGGTTCGAATACATGTTCAGGCGAAATATTTTCTCCGATAGGAATCATTTCAGGAGGTCAGGAAATGACAAATTATGATAAACAATCATACAGGTAGTACTCTCAATTGAGAATTTTTGAATTTATGAATATTTTCTACATTCAGTAGACATACCATTCAACATGGTAAAAATTACTATTTTTTGATAGTGTAAGGTAATATCCATTTTATGAAAACCTACTATATTATATAGCATTGAACAATCAACGTATGCTTGTAAGATTGTTGGTTGTGGTTAACATATGAGCATAGTTAACACAACTGCTAAAATATCATAAGCAGTACTATATTTTAGGCAGCAACCATGACTATAAAATATTATTGTCCCCTCAGGGAAATATAAAATATGGTTAAAATATGGTTGAAGTTACCATACATTTCTCTCAGTGTACTGAGGTACATTTAAAAAAATCGATTTTTTGAAAATCCTAGAGTGCCCTAAGGCCTTAAGAATGATAAATAACAATTAAAAACCTGCGCTTGAAGTTTGCATCGTTGGAATGCGATGAAAGTTCTTTTTTTTTATATTTTTATTTTCTCTCTTTCATTACCGCAAAAAATCCTTTTTGCCAAATTTATATTATAGCTCTCTGAATAACATAATAAAAAAATTGTTGAGGGATTTTCGTAGCTGAGATCTGCCAAAAAAAATGCCAGCAAATAAAAAATCATAATTCTCGTTGCATTCGAACAATGCAAATTTCAACATCGTATTTTCACGTAATCTTCGAAACTAAATTTTCCGGAAAAATCCGTAATTACATTCTCGATTCGTTAAAAACTACTCTCGTTACAAACAACCTCTACATTTTTTTATTGGAAAAATCAAATATTTTATTTTCTAATACCATTTGCATAATAAAAAATATTCCAAAAAATTCCCCGATAGTTACTTTTCCGAACATCGCATTAATTATAAAAAATTGCTTTTTCATTCCAACACAAAATTGTAGGGGCCATTACCGATCTAATTCGTTCAAGTACAAAAAAATCTCGAATTTACGCCATTTGCCCAATTTTTTAAAATCTACACCAATCTCCAATCTTAATAACGCTTTTCCAACAAACGTATCGTTCCCTTATATTCGTACATTTTCGAGTTCGAGTTAGACAACGTGTCGATTATTGTAGAAAAAAAAAACCAATCCGACGAGCTGGCGGGGTCAATATAACGAGGCATAGGATCGACGGAGCGTCTTCGCGCGTTCCCCTTATAAAAGAACGAGAGCAGCGATCTCGTCATGGCCTTGAAGGAGAAAACTTCTTATTGCCCTTTGTGCACAGTGGCACGTGTCCGTGGAGGGGCGTTTCAACGTTATTGCGCCTGCAATTTTCGGTCGCATATCCGTTGCTCCGATGTCAAATAAAAATACAAGGGCCAATGAAACTGGGGATGAAATTTCTCCCCTCTCTCTCTCCCCCTCCCTCCCTGCCTCCCCCCCCCTCCATACATTTGACGAATGCTGCGTATAGATTTTTTAATACTTCCACACGCCGGGAAAAAGAATATAAATATATTTTTTATTCCGGCTTTGTTTGTTATTTTTACTTTTTTTTATCATTTAATTTCATTTTTCTTGTCATATATAAATAATTTATCGAATTATTTATTTTTATGTTGTTCAAGTTTAAATTTATTCAAACGACGTCCTCATTTTCCAATATGTTGTATGAGTCTTTACGCAGTTAATGTCTTTTCGTCTTTCATTCAATACGAAACAAACAAAAAAAGTGTAACACGCGATAAAAGCGGCGATAAACAAGTACACGTGTAGCTGCGAATAAACGTAAAAATACGTCTTGATGCGACAGCCGGAAGTCGTGTCTTTAATTGTATACGAAATTATCTTATCATTCGTTTCGGAACGTGTAGTGAAAACAATTTCTAAGACACGTGCACCTCGGCTTACGAACACTTAGCGTTTGACTGAGGCTACTCCGATTACAAAACGCTGACACATGTGTGCAGGTGTGTGAGCTTGTGCGACGAAAGATTAGGAACAGGTATATCTCTTGCTCTCTGTCTGTTGATAATCGTACTAGATTTATCGCGGCTCGATCCGGCAGCTCGTTCGCTACTGACGTAGTAATCCGTATCAACCAGATTCTTTTTTTTCGAGCTTGGAGAACCGTTTTTTTTGTTTTATTACAAGTGTCGTTTGCTGCAAGTTTTCAACTTGCTGGTTTTTTTTTTCCTCCAGTGCGTTCCTTCGCTACTGTGGAGGTTAGAGAACATCCAGGGTCCATACTACGAAGCGGCCGCAACATTGTGGAAAATAAACATTCCGCCAGAGTGGCGCTGGTGTAGATCGCGTCCGATATTAGCAATAACCATTAGTAGTAATATTTTCCAACCTATCCGACTTAGGAGAAAACTTTTCCTACAAAAGTTGCATAGTTCGAAGGGAGTCATCGAGTGGTGGCTACGAGGTTCGTCCAGGTGGAACCGCTTCGGAGATTTTAAGGTCACCTCTATTTTTTTTTAATGGGACCATTATTTTCTCTTCAGAATTTTATCCAGGAACTAAAAATAAGTTTACACGCTAAATTTCGCGACGATGGGTCAAGATTTAGCATTAAAAAATCGATTAAACAGGAATTTCAATGTTTTCAGTCTATCGATTTAAAAAACGGTGCAAACGCATACTCCTATAAAAAGTGCTCAGAGTAATGGCTCATGAAGAGGTGCTCATTTTCGTGACATTCTGCGTAAATTAAGATCACATAAACTTGCTCTTTGTAAAGAAAAATTTTGCGGAAGATTTAATCCTTCGCTGACGGAAGGAAGTGCTGTCGTAGTACTTTTCATTGAAGAGAACACACATTATTATGGAAATCACAAACTGCTTTCACATTCTCACTGCTCTCCAAAACACGTTGATAAGATCTTTAGTTGCGAACAATGTAAACAAAGCCGTACGCACTGGCGTAGCCAGGGCGGGGCAGGTGTGGGCACGCCCCTTCCCTCAGAAAAAAAAAATCTATCCAAAATAATTAAAGTCAAACAATCGATTAATTTTATTCAAGTCTCACCCAAGCAAGCATAAAAAAAATAATTCAATAAAACTTGAACTACAGACGAACCTCGATGTAACGAATGGAAGAACGAAAAAGTTCGTTATATCGAGTTTTCGTTATATTGAGGTTTTAATAAAAAGGACAAATAAAAATTGCTCTGATTTAAACCTTTCTTTCTTTAAAAAAAAATATATTAGTACTATAAATGTAGGGATATTTTTTAAAGAAAGGTTTAAATTAGAGCAACTTTTACAAGCAATTAGCAATTAGAGCATAATGTATAGAACATATTATTTTCAAAAGTGGATTATTTAAAAATTAAACAAATATTTTGTTTAATTTTTAAAAAATTGCAAGTCTAGGCAGGCTCCGCAGAAGCAGAGAGGGGGAGAACGGAACGAAAGGAAGGGAGTTCGTTTACCGAACGCTTCGTTATACAGAGGTTCTGTTCACAACAAATTCCTTGTATAGAGGTTAAAGGCCCTGGCAATAAATTCTTTATATCTATGGTTTTTTTTTCGTTGTATCAAGGTTATTGGGAAGGGAATGGACAAATCTTCGTTATATCGAGGATTTCGTTATATCGAGGTTCGTTATATCGAAGTCCGACTGTATTGCCTTCGTTGTGATTTCGTAATTTGTATAAAAAAATAAGTATTTCATTACGTAAATTAAAGAGATATTCAATTTTCACAATTAAGTCGACTATGGACAAGATCAATACATTAAATTTGACAGCCGATACACTACCAGAAAAATACTGGAAGATCAACATTTACTACCAAGTAGCAGATAATATCATTGTAAATATAAACCGCCGATTTGAGAATCTACTTAAATACTGAAGATTTAAGGAAGCATCTTAAAAAGAAGTACTGCCCTAACTTATATAAACTTTTCTTAGCAGCCATAGTACTCCCAGTAAGCTTCGCCGGCTGTGGGAAATTTTCCTGCCGTGAGGTGGATAAAAATGTGGCTTTGAAGCACAATGCCTAAGGCCTTATATAAGCGATTTCGCCGATTTTCGAAGGCACTTTTCTAGACGCGGTTAAAAAAAAATGACGCATATATTGACAACATTTTTTTTACAGATCATTTATGCACATGGTTGAGTATATGTAAAAAAAAAATCAGAAATATTAACAAATGGCGGAGACATAACATAATAAAGCGATGTATTTTTTTTGCGCGCGCGTTGATGGTGAAAGTTCTCGGCATCGATGTGGGTGTCTGAAAAAAAATGAACATATTTATAATTGCATAATGAAAGTATCTTCAGTGTGAACCAACAATATTATTTTAAAAAATTATTATAATAAAAATTCGAAACTTAACATTTTTTTACTCAAGTTTCTGTCGGTATTTTATTTTTTATATTTTTTTGTATCATTGAAATTTTTGTTTCTGTGGTTCACACGATAGGTGATGATACTAAGAATATGTTGTAAAAATTTCAAAGCGATCTGAACCTTCGTTCAAGAGTTAGAACTTTCACAAGGTTCAAAAAAATGAATCGTGGAAAAACGGCTTTGAAGTTGGCGGTCGGGCGCGCCGCGCGGTATCTATTATAAATGCAATCTTACCTTATTTAAGAAACGATTCTCTCAGATGTCACTGGTGAATCTAGAGAATGAAATTGTTAAAATGAAAACCAGCTGAAAACGTGTTAGGCCGATTTGCGTTAAAAAACCGAAAACTAAGACTTATTTAATTGAATACCTATTGGAAGTGAAGTTTGAAGACTTTCAGGTGGATTGAAGAATTATGAAAAATTACTTGATCATTTTTTAAGGTATTGCAAGAGCTTGATATCATCTTAATATGAACGCTTGATTAAGGCAAGTTTCATATTTCATGTGTGTTTCGTGATTACCGACTATCATGTAAATTTGATTAAAAAAAAAGTATATTGTGATCAAAACCAGTTTTTATCAGACCCCTCCTAAGCCTCACCCAGAAAAAAATACTGGCTACGCTAATGGCCGTATGACTTACCTGAATTTTGTTTAGTATTGAACTACTGAAAACTCAATCAGAGCCCGATGGTTAATACAGACTGACGTGATTAATAAGACAATACAATCAATGCGAATAAGCTTGCAAGCGTGCATTGAAACTGGTGACCACTACTTTGAGCACCTTTTACGGGAGTAAGCGTTTATACCATTTTTTTAAATCGATTCTAAGCCAAAAATATTGAAATTTCTTTTTAAACCGATTGTTTATACTAACTCTTAATCGATCTTCTTGAAATTTGGTGTGTGATCTTATTTCGAGTTCCTTAAATAACATTCTGAAAAAAAATAGTGGTTCCATAAAAAAAATTAAGATGACCCTGGAATCTCCAAAGCCCCTTCACCTGGATGAACTGGATGATTCGATCACCCCCTTCGGACTATGCAACTTTTGTAGGTAAAGTTTTTGCCTTATTGTAAGTCTGATAGGTTAGAAAATATTTCTACTGCCAATAGTTGTTGCATCACCCAGTATATGCCTATGTTATTTTTGACAGAAACATAACGTTAATTTCTTTTCGATATTAATCGAAAGTATGCGATATAAATGCGGGTATGGCGTCAAGTATAAAGAGTGCGTAAAAATTTAAAGTTATTAATATGTTTTTAGCGAAACAACAAGCCATATGGATGTATAACGTAAATTTGTAATACTTTTCTAGTGTCTTTCAGTATCAGCATATGTATGATAAAAAATAATCGATCATTTAAGGTATTCCTTTCGCGGAGGGCCGTATTTTGTGGGCACATGAGCCGGTGCCCTTTTGAATCATTAGTAGATTACAGCGGCGCTTAATAAAAATAAGTTACAATAAATCATTATGCCTAAAGATGAACTGGAATAAAAAATGTCGCATACATTTTATAGATTTAGACATTTTTACATGTTTTCTGAAAATTTGCGGTTACAAAAATTATTATGCTAGTCACATTTTTCTAAGTTTTATCATCAATATTTTCTCTAAACATTCGGCGACCTCCTCTTTTTATTACCGTTACGGAATCATTCGAAATTTCATGGAGTAAATTGTAGACGAAAATCAGTTAATCGTTAAATATATGAATTCCTAAAGGAAGTACCTTAAAAAAGTATCAATCTAAATGCTAATTATTTATACCTGTGATCTTTTTACTTTCTTTGTCAAATACTTATGAGTTGCGTGCTTCTGTTTTCGGTATTAACCGCAATTACGTTACGAAAAACGTTTTCAGGATTATTTTTATTGGTGAATTAATTCTTTCATTGCACCAGTTCAATTTTTACTTAGTATTAATCGCAGTGTCGCGGTTACCTCCACTTTGTGGTCTGGCTATTTCTATATCGCCCGGTATCTCGTTAGCGGAGCGGCATTGACGGTGAAATGTTGTACCTGAACTTTTTACATTTTCGCGGACACTTTTTCTACCGTCCCCCCTATGGATTTTGAACTCCTGTACTCTAGTCTCGAAAGATCACTCACTCGTCATGAGGATCGCGAACTTTCCTATACGAACAATAAACGATCTTATCAGAGTCCTGCTGTTGACTCTCGTACGAGGGAGTCATCATGTACGCGAGTTGGAGGAAAAAGAGAGAATTCTTTCGCGACAAAATACTCTCGTTGTCACGTGTGCAACGCCTCGTCGTAGACGTACGAGACAGAGAGAGAGAGAGAGAGAGAGAGAGAGAGAGAGAGAGAGAAACGTGTTTTCCTTTTAAGCTTTAGCGTTAAACAGGGCCTTCTAAAATAGTAATAGGCATGTTTGTCATAATACAATTGATTATCAATGTAGTATTGGTAATTTTATACAAAACTTATTAGTTGTTCATAAATAAATGCCCTAAAATACCAAAAACGTCACAATTCTCAGCCCTACTCTCTCCTCCGATTTCTACGTCGTAATCATGACACCGAGCTGACCGTGGGTCGTCGCGTTATGTGAACTTGTTATTGGGCACGAATTTTTCGGTTTTTTTTTTAAAGAGTTTACAGAATGTTTTAAAGATGACTGTTTACTCTGCAATACGAATTTACTTTTCATTATTGTTGAGAAATAAATTACTGGTTTCATTAATCGATTAAATTTGTCATTTCATTACGATTAATCCAATTGTTCTACCGAAATGTCAATCACAAACGAATGTAAGGTTAGGTAACTGATTATTTAATTCTCACGCATGCGCTTTTGCGCTATACGAAACACCTGATTTCTGCGATGCTGCCGAATCTTCACACGGTCGCGAAACCTCTCGGACCTTCAAGTATTTCAATATTTTAACATTAAACATCTTTTTACATAAGCCTTTAACCCAAAACTTTTATTGTATTTGGAATCCTCATGACCTAATCAACGTTGCTGTATTTTTTTTTTGTCAATATCTGTTGCGTGAGTGCAAAGATATTACTTGATACAAGTCTTTTGAGGGTCACTATTTCATGAGCCCTGCTTGAAAAATCCTAAGTTCAACAATTTATCTCTCTTAGTTGTTGACCTTATCTGAAACTTTGCATACGTGAATATGGGTACTTCATCTATGATAAATCTTAATGGACCATTCCAGTATTAAATTAGTTGAAAAGCGTTTTTTTTTTGTTGCATTATCGAAAAATATGGACTTTCCTAAACATGCTGTTAAATTTTGATCGCGAAATTCGAATTATTCCGGTCGCTATTGCCTTTATTAGAAAAAATAATTCAACCAGTTGCGTGAGACCTGGCGCTGGTGAACGACGCTTTTCTCGAAACGTCGTTTTTCAAAACGGTGGAAGGTTTTAAACGAAAAGTTTTCAAGCTATCCGTCTCAAATTTTGTCACATCATTCTTCACGCCATTCTTTAACATCGCACGGAAGCGTTTTTTTTTATTTCTATTTTTTTTTACGAAAAACTGTCAAAAAACAGCTCAATTTGACACGTAATTTTGAAATGACCACCATTTCGTTAATTTTCATTAAAAAAAAAATCCTCCGTACGCCTTTACAGTTTTTCATACTGATTAATTATCATTTTGGTTTTTTTTCTTTCAGACAATTTTCGGAGTAGGACTTTCCACCACCAAGCGCTATTCTTTTTAGGCATCATTTTGCAGTGGCCAATAAAATCATATAGAAAATAAAACTAAAACATTAAAAAATATTTTTATGTACAACCTGTCATTTGAATAATCGAAAAAAAAATCGGACTGATTATCGAATTTTATTTAAAAAAAAAACATGAAAATCAGCAATTTTCAAGCCAGTCACACTGGAATGTTCCTTTAAAGCCTTATATACGCGAAAAATTTCACAATTTTTCATTTTTTTTAATGTTTGATTCCATTTTAAGCTTTACAGAATTGAAAAATTCCAAAGGTAAGTCCACCATAAGGTAAGATTGCCTTTATAATAGATACCGCGCAGCGCGCCCGACCGCCAACTTCAAAGCCGTTTTTCCACGATTCACTTTTGTGAACCTTGTGAAAGTTCTAACTCTGGAACGAAGGTTCAGATCGCTTTGAAATTTTTACAACATATTCTTAGTATCATCACCTATCGTGTGAAGCACAGAAAGAAAAATTTCAATGACGAAAAAATATAAAAAATAAAATACCGACAGAAAATTGAGTAAAAAAATGTTAAGTTTCGAATTTTTATTATAATAATTTTTCTAAACTAATATTGTTGGTTCTCACTGAAGATACATTCATTATGCAATTATAAATATGTTCAATTTTTTTTCAGACACCCACATCGATGCCGAGAACTTTCGCCATCAACGCGCGCGCAAACAAAATACATTGCTTTATTATGTTATATCTCCGCCATTTGTTAATATTTCTGATTTTTTTTTACCTATACTTAACCATGTGCATAAATGATCTGTAAAAAAATGTTGTCAATATATGCGTCATTTTTTTTTAACCGCGTCTAGAAAAGTACCTTCGAAAATCGGCGAAATCGCGTATATAAGACCTTAAAGAGTTCAAGATATATATCTTAGGTACACAATTGCAGCGTCACGAATTGTATCACACACATTTGCACGTGTTATATTCAGGCACAACAAGACGGATATAATTTCATCCATTGTGTGCACGTCACAGTGTTGATAGTGTCCACGACGATGATGTCGCACAATCGCGACGTCAATAAGACGTGAAAACGATCACTAATCGTTGTTGCTCGTGAGGATATTTGGGCGCCCCCGCCGAAGAGCCGTATCGTACGAAACATTTGATCCATTGTGCCAATAAGCGAAGTGACAGGTGACGTACCACGAGGCGAGGCAGCATGACGAGAAAGAAAGAGAAAGAATAAGAAGGAATATTGGATGTATTGATATGTGTATAGGGTGGGGATAAAAAAAGGCATGGCTTCGGGAAACTTGGAAAGAATGTACAATCATTAGTATAGTGGGAAAGGAATGGCGGTTGACAGGAAATTAATGAGGAAAGACGGGGTAAAAATGGCTGTGAATAGGGAATGGAGGCGCTTTATGAAGACGAAGGAAGAGAATGCTGATCCTGATAGGACAAGGAGTAGCTAGTGGAAGGAAAGTTTTACTATTGAAATGTTTAAGGGGTCCCAGAAGCTTAAATTCTGAAAAATGATTTTTTTACATACAGTTGAACCTCGATTATCCGAATTTTCGGTGTTATCCGAACGTTCGATCATCCGAACTCAATATGATGGTCTTTTTTTTCTCAGTTAAGGTATCGCCCTAAGGTATCCACCTTTTTTCTCTAATAAAGCTATTTCCTAACACTTCGACGTGTTTTCAAAATACATTATTGTCTATATGTAAGTTCATATATAGGATCGTATATACATTGTATGTATATACGAGAAATATTGTATGTACGAGAATATTCCAGCAGCGTCTTCCAGAAGTTTGATCCTGACTTTCAAATTTTTTATGACCATAAAATTATATCTTTTGTGCAAAGGGTTCAAGAGGATGACAATAACAATGATGATGATGATGGCGATTTATCTAACTTGGAAGCGCATAATAAACCGTCTCACAGCGAAGCATTCAGCGCTTTAGAAACCGCCCTGGAATCGTTTGAAAGACAACCAGAAAATAGTCTCACACAGCTGCTGTTCTTGAAACGAATTCGAAACTTAGCGGCCAAGAAACGTGAAACTACTATGAGACAGCCAAAAATTGATCATTATTTCAAGTCTTAATTGTGATCTAACTGAATAAGTTAGTTTTTACTTAGTAGTGGCACTGTACTGATGCCAGAGCTGCCAATACTGCCAATATTAGGCTTAGTACTGGCACTGTACTGATGCCAGAGCTGCCAATACTGGCAGGCTACCAAGGGCCATGCCTTGCCCACATCAAAATCAGTATTGAGACAACTTCGGTTTGTTAACACCTGTCCAAATCATGGTGCCATGAATCGGCTCGACATTGTTTACGGGTATTGACTCAGAACAAGTGTCCAGTTTTGGGCCAGATATTATTGCCAGTCGTGAGATGAACCCTGAATCAGTACTTTGCCCGTACATGCCCATGTATAGACTAGAAACTTGGCTTAGTCTTGGCTCAGTACTGATGCTAGAGCTGCCAATGCTGGCAGGCTACCGAGGGCCAAGTCTTGCCCAAGTCAAAATCAGTATTGAGACAACTTCGGTTTGTTAACACCTGTCCAAGTCATGGTGTCGTGAACCGGCTCGACATTGTTTACGGGTATTGGCTCAGAACAAGTGCCCAGTTTTGAGCCAGATATTATTGCCACTCTTGATATAAACCCTGAATTAGTACTTTACCGATACATGCCCATGTATAGACTAGAAACTTGGTTTAGTCTTGGCTCAGTACTGATGCCAGAGCTGCCAATACTGGCAGGCTACCAAGGGCCAAGCCTTGCCCAAGTCAAAATCAGTATTGAGACAACTTCGCTTTGTTAACACCTGTCCAAGTCATGGTGTCGTGAATCGGCTCGACATTGTTTACGGGTATTGGCTCAGAACAAGTGCCCAGGTTTGGGCCAGATATTATTGCCACTCTTGATACAAACCCTGAATTAGTACTTTACCGATACATGCCCATGTATAGACTAGAAACTTGGCTTAGTCTTGGCTCAGCACTGATGCTAGAGCTGCCAATGCTGGCAGGCTACCGAGGGCCAAGCCTTGCCCACGTCAAAATCAGTATTGAGACAACTTCGGTTTGTTAACACCTGTCCAAGTCATGCTGCCGTGAATCGGCTCGACACTGTTTACGGGTATTGGCTCAGAACAAGTGCCCAGTTTTGGGCCAGATATTATTGCCACTCTTGATACAAACCCTGAATTAGTACTTTTTTTATATGGTGTTATAAAAATTGAAACTTCATTCTATGTTAATTGCTATAAAATAAAGAATTTAGGGTCGTTAGATCAATAAAGAGAATTTTCGATACTATTTATATTATATGAGGTGATTTTCCCGGAAATCTGAGATCTATTTTCGATTATCCGAATTTTTGATTATCCGTATAATGTCCGGTGCCAATTAGTTCGGATAATCGAGGTTCTGCTGTAGTTTCAAATCTTAGAGTCTTTAATTAATGTGCATTAAAGATTTTGTGAAAATTCGAAAAATTCATCGAGTTTTTACGATTTTCGTGAAAGGTCAGAACAAATGGACCATACGTTCCATCCATTTGTTATTAACAAATGATTAATTTATTTTGCTGAAAATCAACCTTTTTCTACATCTTGCAATTATCTCAATTTTCAAAATTTCTAAAAAGTATCCGGCCATACGAAAGCTGTATTATTATACTGGAAGTACATTATTTTATTTTTCATTTTGAATGTCCCCAGTTGCCAGAAGCACCTACACCGATTGGCCATTCAGCAACGGCGAAACTTAAAAAAATGACTTTATTTTTCATAAATATCTTTCAATTAAGAAAACCGCAATCTTGGCAAGAATATGTATTAATTGTGTGTAAAATTCCGAACCCGTCATTCCAATACTCTCATCAGAAAAAAATCTTGAAAGTCGGCCCTGTTTTTTGGGCTTCAAGCCCATGCAGATCGGTCAACTACAGAACTCTCGTCGGAACAATAATAAATACCAAAGAAACGCTTACACCATTGCCATAAAAAAAACCAGGCTAAATCAGCCGACCTCCGATTTATTTATCTAGCCTAAATAGCGTTCGAACCTCATTACATCGTTACCTTTTTTTCTCACAACTCATATTTATTAAGGCAGTATTCTAGGCCAGAAATTAAAATAAAAAATCGATGTTTTTGGCATTTTCTTAAAGTATAGAGTTTTAAGTATATGTCCTTAAAGAAAAATGAGAAATTCCCAATATTTACAAAGTTATAGGAATTTGAATACAGCCGGATTGAGAGGCCGCACCGGTGCGCATCGGACAATCAGAAGATTTTAAGGAAGCTAGAACTGCTCGCAGGAAAGAACGAGCTTCAGAAAATCATAATTTCGAAGTCGAGGAAAGCATACTTTACGAGACCGGAATGGCCGATTACTATAACGTAAGTATAACATATTGTTGTACCACTTAGATAGTTACGGTTGCCTGAAATTATACTCAAAGCTCTAAACGCGTTTTTCACGAAACTACTTTTTTGAACTTGGTTGATAAATCTGGAGTTGTATTCAACCGATTGACTTTAAATTTGGTTCGGACCTTCAGTATATATCCCTTTATCGTCCCTACTTCGTCCATTGCAAAATTATTATTATTATTATTATTTTAAAAAAAAGTATAAAAAGCACGATAAAAAAAAAAGATGATCTTGGAATCTCTGAAGCACCCTCCACCTGGATGAACCTCGTAGCCATGACTCGATCACCCCCTTCGGACTATGCAACTTTTGTAGGTAAAGTTTTTGCCTTATTGTAAGGTCTGATAGATAAGAAAATATTTCTACTGCCAATAGTTGTTACATCACCTGGTATACGCGTATGTTATTTTGGACAGGAACATAACGTTAGTTTCTTTTCGATATTAATCGAAAGTATGCGATATAAAAGCGGGTATGGTGTCAAGTATAAAGAGTGTGTAAAAATTTTAAGTTATTAATATGTTTTTAGCAAAACTACAAGCCATGGATGTATAATGTAAATTTGTAATACTTTTCTAGTGTCTTTCAGTATCAGCATATGTATGATAAAAAATTATCGATCATTCAAGGTATTCCTTTCGCGGGGGTCCGTATTTTGTGGGCGCATAAGCCGGTGCCCTTTTGAATTATTAGTAGATAACAGTGGCGCTTAAGGCCTTACGCCACTCTAGAGGCCAAAAAAGGGCATATTTTGTGATTTTTTTTTCAGCGCAACCATAAAATAAATCGGAATTACAAAATAGGGGTTTTATTATACACGTAATTGACTATACAAAATTATTTTTTCACAGCCATACATGTCAAAATGGCGACTGTGCAGCATTTTTCCGATGACGCCTTTATTTCTGGAGGGTCAACGGCCGGACCAACAGCCCCTACAATTTTTGAGTTATGATGAGACACTAAAGTTTTTTCGATTATATATAAGAATAGCTACAGAAGTACGTAGGATTTTTTTGATATATTGTTTTTTTGTCAAAATGGCGCATTTCTAAAACAAAAAGTATAAAATGCCATGAGAAAATCGTCAGAAAATTGTTTAGAAAAAAGGAACTGTGCAATATAATAAAAAAATCCTACGTAGTGCCTCAGAAAATGTAATTCTAAATATACAATTAAAATTTCAAGCGAATCGGTTGAAATTTGTTTGAGTTATGAGTCCAGCCGACTTGAAAAGTGTAGTTTTGAGATAAACACGTTTAAAGTTAGTAGAAAGTCACGACATGAATCAAGAGGGGTTGCGCTAGAATTCGAAAATCGAGTACTTAGAGATTTTTCACACCCATAATCTTTTGTAATATAATTTTATAGGTAATAAGGTGCATCATTAACAAAAAAAAGTCGATTTTTGGAAAATTCTAGAGTGGCCTTAATAAAAATAAGTTACAATCAATAATTATGCCTAAAGATGAACTGGAATAAAAAATTTCGCATACATTTTATAGATTCAGCCATTTTTACATGTTTTCTGAAAAATCGCGGTTACAAAAATTCTTCTGCTAGTCACATTTTTCTACGTTTTATCATCAATATTTTCTTAAAACAATCGCCATTCAAAAAAAAAATTCTCTTTGGTACTTGCCATAATGACATTCTTATTGATCAAAAAAATTTGTTTTATTTCTGTTTCAGATGAACGGAAGCTTTAGAATCATGTCAACCGCCTCAACCTTCTTTTTTCACGACCACATTTAGAGGCACATAAGATTTTCAATTTTTATTTTTTTTGCATAAATTTTGCACAAAGTTCTTGGAACGTCAATAGTGTAAAAAATGGACACGAAAAATATTTATTTTTAAATTTTTTTATCAAGCCCGAGATTTAGGCCCTTAGAATAGAATACTGCCTTAATCAGGCCCAGGATTCTTGAAAAATCCCTAACCGATCTTTCCTTGGCTTGACCATCGGCCCTGCCTGAAATCCGACAGCAATAAAAAAAAAAAAAAACGAGGACACTGTCCTGTAAAAAAAAAGCCCATTACGTCCTTATTTAAATTGTCCCGTTTTTCATCAATATAGTTCGGGAACGGAGTACGTAAGTACTCTCTGTATGCGTCGAGACAATGGGGTCATGCAGGCAGGCACGTGTAGCTCGGAGTATATATATATTTATATATATATATATATATGCGCGTGAGACTCGCCTACTCCCACACTGTTCAATCGCGTACTCTTGGTAGAGCTTGTAAGCGAGTTCTATATATGTGAGGAAACGAGTTTCGGCACGTGCAGCAGTTTCCATCTTGCTTACTCACTTTATACATCTATAAAGATATATGTGCGTGTCTGGTCCCTAGGAGATTCATCCCTTTATACGAAACCCCACGTGTACACACACACGTATGTGTGTCGATATATGCATACATATATATATATATATATATATATATATATATATATATATATATATATATATATATATAGGGGCATTCACTCAAATCCGAACATTTGACTTATCTGCCTTGAATTTCATGATACGTGACAATATTTTCCACAAAACTTGCTTATTTTTGTTTGGGTTTAGTTTGGATTCTTCTTTATTTACAAAAGTTGCTTGATTTTGTTATTATTTAGAATCTGTTTTTGGAGATTCGAATGGCCGATCTGTTGTAAAGATTCTGAGACGAAAAGTTTGGGTGAACTTTGCTATACCGAAAGAACCAAAAAAAATGCAGCATGAAAAAAAAACTTAACTTTTGTTGCATTCCAACAATGCAAACTTCTAGATCATGGGGAAAAAGGGGTCGAAGCTGTGGCGAATAAAAATATGGCGCTCAGAAGTTGAAAAAAATGGTGTTGAAGCTTTCATTGTTGGCACGCAAAGAAAAGTCTTCGAAATTCTATTAATTTACTTATTTTTATCATCATCTGAAATCTTTCTTAAGGGGTCTGCATATGCTTGAAATTTAAAGAATACATTTGTCTTTTTGCAGTTTTCTAGCCTAGGATTTTAACTTTAATTGGCAACAAAGATTTTGTAAAAATTCAAAAAATTGTGCCGGTTTTTTTTTGTGAAGGTTCAGATCGCCCACTGCGGTACGGCGAACCACTCCGCTGCGATTGACTTTTTTTTTTTTTTATACGTTTTATATCGTATGACCCGTTGATTTTTTATACGTTTATTCATTTGTTCATAACAAATGAACGAACTATTTTTTTTTTTTTCGAAAATCGAACTTTTTTTCTGCAACTTGCCATTTGGGTAATTTTTAAAATTCTGAAAAAGTATCCGGTCACACGAATGTTTTATTATTATACTGAATGTATATTTTCTTATTACTCATTTCAAATGAGCCTGTTTGCCCGAACCTAAATATAATATATATATATATATATATATATATGTGAGGCCATTCACTTGAAATCGAACACCTGAATTTAACTGCCTTGAATTTGAAGATACGACAAAACATTTTTCTCTAACATTGCACTACATTGCAGGGCAGATTTGTTGCATGGACGCCTTTCGTTCCAAAGTCATTTTTTCAGGACCCGAGCTTGAGTTCTTAAATCGATAAAAAAAAATACAAATTTTTCGCACATCGTGAAATTTGTCTTAACACTTTAATAGGATTGAATTTAAAGAATAAAAAACATGCATAATTCTATTTACAATACGCAGTAGACCTTGATAAATTTGAAAAGAGAATGGACCTCGCAACATTTTCTTCCTACAAATATTTCTACAAAAGAGTTTTTTTGCCTACAAACATTTTCACGTTTTTGCAAATTCAAGTCAGATATTCAAGTGTTCGGTTTTCAGTTGACAGCCCCATGTATTTGGAGTCGAATATACGTAAAAAAACAATGTATGTCAGGTTGAAATGCGCTAAAAACTTCTGACAGAGCTAAAAACTTCTGTTGTTGAGCGACAGATTTTTTTTCAATGTAAAAAGCACTTCGTTTTCGTTCACAAATTTTGCTATTTTTTTTTCTCTCGTGTAAAAAATATTACAAAAGAAAATCAATGCATAATAATAAAGTCTGAGACATTTGTTCTATACGAATAGTATGATAAGTATGTTAATATTCCTTTGGATTATTTTCATAACAAAAATCGTAATCCCGACTTGTAATATTCATACACGTAAGTCCATTTGCATGTTATGTATTGCATTTTTTTTTCTCATTTCGCAACTCGGAAAATTCCTGATCGCCTTGTCCTTGGGATTTTTTTGAACGGATTTTCCCAAGGAAAAAAAATATCGCGATGAAAAATTAAACCTACTGAAAAATTAACGAAGAATTCCGAACTAAGAGTACCGAAAACAAAAACATTCGAGTGCCTTTATGAAGAACGAAAGATCGGTAGGGAATTTTGGGATGCCCCGTCTATGTGACGCTGTCAAAAAAAAAAAGAATAAAAACAAGCACACCATCGTAGACTTCGATCAAGGGGCAAGCGTAGTTCAGATCAGCAAAAAAAAACGAATTTTTTTCATCTCCAAATCGTACTTTACGTGCTTGAATACAATAGATCCGACACCGAAGTGCAATTTTCTCGAACTCAAGTAACCATTTACAAATATTGTACAACCTTAAGTAGCATCAAAAGCCCCGACTTTTTATTCCTTCAAATTCATTGATCACTCGGAAATCATCGTAAAAAAAAACGATCGCGAATACGTCCTAGAAAAAAAAAAAAAAAAACAATAATTCAAGTCTCGAATTCTTACCCCGCTCGGTTTTCTCGTCCAGCGCGCGGCGTCCGCGGTCAAGCACCTCTCCACACGAGCTTTTATCAACTGCAGCACGTTCACAAATTCCCCTCGGCCAACAGCACTGAAATATTCGCACGCGTAACGGAAAACAACAAAACAAACAAACAAAAAACGTTTGCACGCAAACAAGCGACAGCCCGAAATTATTTCGCGTCTGTTGAGAACTTTTTTGAGATTACAAAAAAACGTCCAAAAGATCGGCACGAAATGAAACAAGGCTTGTAAAGAAGCTTTGCGAAGGGAAAGAGGGAAGGGGGGTTGGAATGCGCGAGCCAAGGGCTGCTCTGGCGTGTTCACAGGAGACGCGCGATCGGACCGAATTGCCAGATGCTTCTGCGAGTCTCGCAAATGCGGTTCACTGTGCCCGCACACGGAAAAA